>PKMM01032469.1:23379-99188 GCA_002933915.1 Eutrema heterophyllum | reverse complement strand
ATTGAAGACTTTTTTATTGTTGTTAAATAGACTAATTAAAGACTATAGCAAAGAATTGTATTGTTTAAATCTATCTATCTATACTATACGAAAGCAGGAGTTTGAAGCTCTTGGGAGTGTTCACCTCAGTTTTTATAAAAAGCTCTCTGCTACAGCCACGTCAGCAGACGAAATAGAGCAAGCATATTGGCGTCATATTTTTCCTTAATAATTGAGAACGATAATTACGGGATAATTATAATCCCTTCGTATTTTCTTATGCTTAGAAGTTATGACGATCAGCCGAAAAAAAAAACGACGATCAACGCCTCAGCTCCCTAAGAATCTCGCCTCAATATGGTGTGCCTCTTTCCCTTTTCTTCGCAAACTAATCGCTCCGCTTTCTTCTTCGTAGCTATCAGATACTTTCGAACGGACTAACGATATCACATCTTTCTGAAGCAGGAAAGGAAGTGGAAGAGAAACGTAAATGGAATTTCATACAACACCGCGAGGAGCCCAACGTTTCAGGTTCCAAGTATCTTTTTCTTATTATTCAAGTACCTTTTTTAGGTATCGAATGATTCCAAACGCTTGACTACCAACATCAACGATTTCCGAAGTTCAAATCGTCCAAAGGTTAGATTGTCAACATTTGTATTCTTCTTCTCCCTCTTAACTCCCTGTGTTTTTTTAAAAAGGCACATGAGCATTGTGATTATTCCCAGCTTCAATCCAAAAGCACCACTTCAAATCTGGAAAACTCATCGAGCAAAGAAAGAAATCCCCCAAAAAATATTAGATGCGGCATAAAAGGAAGGAGATACATTCACCAATACATGAGGAATCAGTGACCATAAGAGTATAATTGTGGAAATCAATACCCACACGGTAACTTAAGATTACAATTGTTTAGGCAGCTCTCTTGTGCAGACTTTTATTGTAGTTTATAAGCCTCATCTAGGTTCATTTTAATAACTAATTAAATATTTGTGCGCTTAGTAATACCTATCTCAGAGACTCATTTTTCGTAGTTGTGCAAGAGGCATGTCTAACAAATTGGTAAGCTGATTTACGAATGATTAATATGAAGATTGTCCCATGAGTAGCCTGATTTATGACGAATACTAGCTCCTTCTTGATTTCTTGCGGTGCTCACCTTATCTTATGAAGTTGATTATTTGTTATTTGTTGAGCAGGAGATTACTTATGTAATTGTAATGTGATGCTTGATCCATCGTGATTACTTTTTTCCCATGTAAGATACCAAGTAGGAGACAATATATAAGGCCCTAATCCTGCAGGCAAAGATCGAGGATGAAATCGAGCACCTGATCATTGCTACAAATTTTCAAACAGTTAAGGAGAACATTATGTGACGAAAGATCTTCAACCGACCCATCTAGAAATCTAAAGAAAAGCATGTACGTTTGGTCTCTATATATATATATGATTGAAATGCTTAATTATTTATTCATATGGGTTTTGGTCTGGCAGAATACAAATACTCTGAAGATTCCAACGAAAACATCCTCTGCCAAGCCACGACTGATCAGAATACAAAAAGTAAACAATTATGCAAACAAAAGGCCGTAAAAGCAACTCACTTGAGGTACTTAGATTTTATGATTATTATATGTAAGTCACAGGCTTAAGACTTCCTTCTATACCACAATAGATTTTAACGTTGCAAAGATGGAGATCGAACTTCATCCCTCAATTAGAAAGGTATGGAAAAGGCCATTAGAGAGATGCATGGACCTATTCATACCTTAGAACATGTTTCAGATGGTTGTTTTAGAGTTTGGCTCATTTTATGAGGTAGTTTTTAATTTGGTTTCCACTTCTCCAACTTCAATTTGCTATAACTGTTTGATTCATTCAGAAACAGTTGAATGATTTGTCTAAACATCTTAGACTAACAGCCAATTCTGAACGAAAGACAATGAACAATTTGCAAATCAATTCTTCTATTTTTTTTTCACATGGTCGAGAACAATTTCTGAAAAATATAGTGACATAGAACTAAAAATTTATATATTGTGAGAAAAAAAAAGTTTTATCTATTTAACTGAGATAAAGGTTATTACCTGCTTTTTTAAATGAATATTTAAAATTTAAATCATGTGTTTTAAGAAAACAAAAACGGTGTGTAATATACAAACAAAATAGTGGTAAATTTTAAAGTTCCTTTAATACAGAGGTATTTAATACTACTAATAAAAGATTTATAGAAACTTTAAATATGTATCAATCTATAAAAATATATTAACATTTGAATATAATCACATATGTTGTAAATAATTCACACAACAAAAGTTTGTTTTCAAAAAAGCTTTAGTGCAAACACATAAGTATATTTTTGGGGAACTTTTTACTCTAATCTCTTAAATAATAAATAGAAGATAATCGAATGCTATAATATGATCACAAAATAAAATATCAACTAAGATTCTATGTTATATATAAACACCTTTTTCATACTAAAAATTATATAAATGATATTAAACAAACAACCGCCGTAGCGTGGCCAATCCCTAGTCTACTATATAAAAGAAGAAGGAACTCTCTCCAGAGGGTGACACGTCAGCACAGGAAAACATGACACGTGGTATTGTCTAAATCGTCTAATCATCTTCCACTCTTTTGCCTGACTCAGCCCTCTTCATCTTCCATGCTTTTATTTTCGTAGTTATTGCTATTGTAGATTCCTTATATAATTCTCATATCATCTTCAACTTCACGCTTAACATCATAACGTCTTTTTCATAGTATCGCAGTCTCACGATTGTTATGTGGAGGAGAAACTCTACCCTCGCCTCAAATTCACCGGACCCACATTCTTGTCTTAGTTATTCAAATTTCTGAGTCGGGTACGGTCCGATCCGGGAAACCATGCTTCTCAGAGAACAACGTCCAGGTTCTCTTCGTCCGTATTTGTAACACTCTTCTTCTCGTTTGATTTTGTAAAGGCTCATGCGCCAAGCTCCACCTTTAGACCCGGCCAAAGCTATTTTTACCTATTGTCATTGGCTATAATAACGTGGACTCTACATAAAGTTATGCACAGAGAGAGCTAAAAATGAATACAGAATTTGAAGACTTTTTCAAAGCTACCCCTTTATATTTAGGGTCCAGGGGCCTGGATCTTTCTGGCTCAGAGATTTAGGGTCTCTTGAAGTGGAGAACTCTCTGTATGGATTCACAAAAGCCTAACCCTTTATAACACCTCGCATGGCAAATTACCTTGCTCATTTGTCATTCATACATCTTTGTGACTTTGTCCTTATTTCGCAGAATTTCTATTTGAATAATTCTAGAGCCAAAGAACAGAGGAAGGCATCACATATCAAAATCAGGGCCGGTTCCAGCAAAGAGCCAAAAACAGGCGCCAAATAAACCAACACCAAACAAGACCACAAAGAAATCCAGTGAATCATATTCATAACCAACAGAGGCATCCAAATGAACACATATTTAGTCTCGTTCCCAAGCGTTTATTGCGTTTTAGTCTTGATGTGTGGATCTAAGTAAAATGGGAGACCTGTTCTTCATGCCTAAGATCACATCGTAGCAGAAGTGGTGTAGCGGAAAGGCAAAGAAGTAGCACAGAAAAAGAGTCCACCTGCAAAGGTAAGTGAATAAAGAAGAAACAATTTTGTGCCCCAAAATTCATTTCAACTCTTTTACTCGGAAAAAAAAAAAAAATTTCATTTCAACTCCTTTCTTTAGTTTCGTTACCAACCAAACCTTAGTAATTAAAACGGTGTGTGGTTTTTTGTTTGCAGGAGATTATGACGATGAAATGATGGATCTTGCACAACAACTTGCTAAATACAATTCAAGGATTAAGATTTTAATGTAAATCACATTTTTGTAAAGGAACCACATAATTGTTGTATCTTTCTTGGATATGTTTGCAGGATATTGGTCTTTGTAACCTTTGTGGTTGGTCGTTTTTTGTTTGGTATGTGGTTTATTTCCTATTTTTAGATGCATATTTAGTAAAATGCAAGGTGAATAATACCGGTTAGATTCCTTTCCAAGAGCTTGTGACATATCAGTCACCTATGAACTAATTTTTCTTACTATTAATTTCCATTTTGTCTCAGTTTATGAATGTCAATTGCTTATTTTGCATGATCTTGAATCTATTTGAGATTGATACGAATTGCTTATACTATGTGGTCTGTTTCATTCGTATTAATATATATATATATATATATTTTTTTTTTTTTATAGATTTGTGATTTTCCTCATGATAACCTATCAGCAATTGAAAATCTATGGCCGCTATTAGTCTTATTCTAAACTAATTATATCAAAGCCACTTACTAACTATTGTATCTCATTTTGATGGACCAGTTTATGATATGAAGTTTGATCGCGTCCTTATGTTACAAAGTATTTGTCCTTTGAAGTTATTGACAGAAGCTATGTTTTCGTTGAAGAAAAGGTATAATCTCATAGATGTATTGCTTGCAGATCTTTACAAGTCATTTTACTGGTAGGAAATTTGGTCTTGATGACAACACAATCTTGACTTCTTTCGTCATTTTGTGGCATTTCACATGGATAACCAACATCTCCATCAATCCGCCTATGATACTGGAACTGAAATGCTCACCGTCAAGGCGTCAAGTCACTATATTATTATTACTCTCTGTTTCCACATTGTAGGCTTGTAGCGTTTCGGATCTTTGAGTCTAATGTGGTGTGCTTTTTTGCTTTTAAGCATTTTCAATCATTTTCATGCCATGTCTCTGTTTTTTTTTTGTACACCTAGCCATTTACAAGGGAAGTTTATCGAAAGATTTATATTCTTGAAATTGGAATTAAGCGTTTTCAACGTTTTTTCCCCACATTTTCTTATCTCCATGTGGAAAGAAAAGCTCGAGTGACCTTTAGTATTACTTTTTCTAAAATCAATTCTGAACTGGTCGAATCGTCTATTTATTGTTCCAAATGGGTTCGTAGGTAAGGAGAGAGAGTTCTGCTGCATTAGCTTAAATACTTCACTTAAATTATCACCAAAAGTTTAATGTCATGGTTTGTGAACTGAAAAAGAAAGTTACAGTTTTGTAAAAACCAAACTACATGAACTTTACAAGATAAACACAGTAGGTTGATAGGTTCTTAACATTTTAGTAGGAGCCTCAAGTTGTACAATTGAGCGAATTAGTAGTCTAAACTATAAATGTTGTACAAGTTTATGGAAAAATATGTATACTACGTAAATATGATATTAAACTAATAAATAAAATGTTAAAAGGAAAATACAACGTATAATAAATTAATAGTCTATCCATAAGACAAAAATGAACATATCAAACAACAACAAAAATCAACAAGAAACGAAACAAAAACCCGCGCATAGTATTCACCTAGTGTGAATGTAATTAAGGACTATATAAAGACTTGTATTGATTGTTTTTCTGGTTTAAGTCAATGGTGTTGTTGTTACGTTATTTCTTCGAAGATGTCTATATATTCCAAATTTTGTTTGGTGTGACTTTCTCATTAGTTCATTAAAAGAGAAAGAAGTTTCTTTCGGGCTTGACTAAAATGTGGTGTTGCCGCATGAAGAAAAATGATTTATATATGGTTAAAACCAACTGCTGATTCAAAATATAATAAGCCAAAATTCTAAAATTAAAGTAAACAAAACAAAATAACGCTACTAATCGTTTTTTTAACGCTACTAATCCTTGTTTGAATCTCATAAGTCAAGGCGAATTTTTTTTGCCAAAACTTTTGGTTTCCCAAAAAAACTTGACTTATTTTATCTCTCATTTTGCAGAGGAATTTACAAAAGGAATGTTTATGACATTGCTTAGTTTCCACGCAATTTCTTGGCCATAGATAGATAGAATGAATAGAAAAGTCAGGTAAATGTCGACGCAAGTTCTAAGTCCATTTCTTGGTGATTTTAAAAGAGAAATAATTAGTAGGTTCCTTCAAGATCACTTAAGACTTGAGAAGAATAAATAGGGTGGTTGGTGATCGGTATGCAAAGAATCTTAGATATGATCAACACCTTTGACTTTGAGCATCTGGTAAACACATACTACAAAACAATACATAATCGGACAATGCTATAATTTAAAATTGCTAGATGATACTATTAGTATAAATTTGTGTTCTATAAAACTATTCGAAAAAAGTAATTTTTTTTAGTGATATTTATCAAAAATTCAAGTTAGTGGTAAATTTTCCGGAAATAACCAAAGAACGGTGGTTCCGAACCAAATATTGCTCCAATCGATCCTTCTCTCCCTTTTGCAAGACTCCCAATAATCATCAACCATACATAACCTCACCATAGTTGACCAGTTTGGAGGCATAGAGATTGTCCTGGGATGAAAATATATAGTTTCTATAGATTTACGCTTAATAAATAATAACAATAATAATAGTACCACACAACAAACTCATCATCTTCCTCTTTAGTAAGTGCTAGATGGGATTTATTGATAAGAGTCCCTGCAAAACTTGTTGGTTATTATATATGTCTCCAAGGAAACCTACAAGCTTCTTTCCTTTACAAGAATGTCGTCACTCTTGTTACTTCCTCTATCCAAAGGTTATTGATTAGTCATACGAATTACTATTATTTCTTTTTATAAAAAAAATATTATTCGTTACCGATTCTAGACTCTGATGTATGATTGATACGTAGTTACAACAAACTCGAATCCGGCACTCCTCAGCTTCTCAACGTTTCAGCGGTTGCTACTGAAGAAGATTTGAGCGGCGCGATTGGGAAAGAGATTATTGAGGCTATCAACCAAGTGCGGTTGTCTCTTAGGGATTATAGAGAGGAGATCGAGAGAGGTACGATGAGCTATGAATGCAATGAAGCCAAGTTGCGGTTTGAGCCACGCTCTGATCAGATTAAGGCGTCTGCGTTTGGGAACCACCCTACTTGCATCATCGATCAGCTTTTAGTTTACTAAGTGTTTACGTCATCACTACATTTGTGTTATTTTCGTATACTTCTTCCATTCGGATGTGGCTTTCTTGTTTTTGTTAAATTTTTTATTTTATTTCTACTTCTTTTTAAGATTGTTGTTCATCTCTCTCAGTTATTATTATTATTTTTTAAATTTCCTGTTGAACTTAGTTTTTGCTCTTATAGATAGGTTTTTTCTTGGCTATGCTTTCGTCTTTTTTAAACCTAAGTTATTTTCGGAATTCAACGAATATATGAAAAACCCAGTTCGGGAACTGGGTGGAACACATTCATTCCAAGTTATAATCCAAGAGACATCATCCAAAATATTAGGCGTCTCCTCCAAGGTGAAGGACTGAAACAGATGCATCCTTGGTATAGAAATTTCAAAGGAGAAGTTGCACCCACGAAAACAACCAATGAAGGTTCATGTACTCCTACACAATCACTGGTCTATATGATGTTAAAGACAATATTATTCACATTAAGGAGTTACCTGTCTACACTTGGACAAATAATTACATAAGTTTTTTGGAGAAAATGAAGAAAGGCGGGTTTATCGAGGTAGAATGCCTGCTTTTAATTAGAAACTGTGATAGAATTCTTGTATGCTTCTTTCTGATTCATGCTTCTTCTTGTTGCAGAATTACAAGAATGATAGTGATGGCTTATCCATTGACATAAAATTAATTTTAAGTGAAGAGCAGATGAAGCTGTTTTTGGATAAGGAAGATAGAGGAAAATTTCTGAAGCTCACCAGAACTATATCCACCAGGAACATGCATTTACTTGATCGATCTAAGGTCATCAGAAAATATGACACTCCGGAAAAAAGTAAGAAGAGCACATGTTTCATTCTGTATTTTTCTCTATATAAAAGATCAACTAATTTTATTCACTTTCCAGTCCTTGAAGACTACTTTGTCGGAAGGCTTGAAAAATATGAGGAGAGGAAGGTAAGAAAATCTGAAACTGGAGTCTTTTAGAGGTTTTAGTTATTATGGCAATGGTCTAACTAATCTGACTCCTGAATACTGTGATGTATACAGAGATTTATGGTGAAAAAACTGTCTCATGAGCTGGATAAACTAGAGAACAAACTAGCTTTTATTGAAGGAGTTCTCAAAGATCAATTCTGATCTTGATAACATTTTGCAAGAGAAACGATTTAAAAAACTCGCCAAGTCTATTGATGCAACAGGGGATGCAAAGTCCTATGACTACCTGTCGGAAGTCGAGCTAGTAAAAATTAAGAGATTAGTTAGCTTTATATATATATCAGAATGTAGAAAACAAGTTAAGGAATGCTAATTGCGGTTATAAAACATACTATTCATTTAAAGGTTATATTAAAATTAATCAATGGCCCAAAAACTTTTAATATAATTCCACGTTTAAAAACAGTTCATGTCGTAAATTCTACGTTTTTAAAAGATCAATTTATCAAACTTTTAAAACCGCCCGTTCTCTAATTTATCAAAAACTTTTAAATAATCAGTGGGAAGTTCAAAGAATGGAATTTTTGTTATGCTCAATTTTGATCGACCCATTAATGCCATTCAAAAGGGATGAAAGGCTATAAGAAAAAAAAAAATAGCTTGTGCACATATTTTGAACATAGCAAAAATTCTCTATTACATAATTTTCCATTACTTGTGTTCCCGTATCTTTTTTGCTTTACATGTTTTTCTAAGATCTGTTCAACACCAAAAATTCCATTCTTTGGACTGATTTCGCGATGGTCAGGACTCCAGAAATGATACGGAATTGCCCAAAAATGACTCAAAGGTTGGTGACGGGATAATCCTCGACTCAGCTGAACCGCAAACGATTCAAATGAACAAGGCGGGGAATGACTTCAGGCCTAGAAAATCGTGGTGCAATGGGAAGAGATGCAAGAATCACTCTCGATATTTCTCAACGCTTGACACACTTAAACGCTCTCAAGAACTAAAATCGGTAGCAAGGTCCGCGCACAAAGGTGATGAAAAACCTTTATGAATTGACCAGTTGATTATTTGGAATCACACCAAGATAATCGAAAAGTTCACACATAACTAAAGAGAATCACTCTCTAAGAAATCGCAAATCATTTGCAAAGGTTTATAAAATTCAAAGTTGGATGATTTATTTCACAAGGATTTACAATGCTTATATAGGAGAAACAAAAACTAACTCTAGTAAAAACTTAACTCTAGTTGAGTAAACATCACTCATAAAATTAAGGAAAAGAAATCAAAACATAATCATAAAAGAAACACACATTTGCACACACTTGCACAAAAGAGAACACACTAGACACAACTTGCACAATTTGCAAATGGTTGGCGCATGAACAGTGATCGTCGTGAACAGTGCACACGTTTTTGAGTCTTTGTGTTTATTATTGACCATTGAATTTGTCTTTGTGCTTATTTTTGACCATAGTATAACTTCTTCCTGGATGCCAAACATGATTCTGCAAGCTCTTAAACGAACTGGGCCTAGAGTTCTTCAAGTATAACACCAGGTCGACCCATTTAGGTAAATGGGGTGTAACTCTGTGGTCTGATGTCCATTTCCTCTGATCTTGGACTTGTTGGATAGCTAAGAGGTCCATGGACATTCTCCAAGTGGTCTCGTATCGAGAGAGTTCCGGAGTCGGGCTGTGCATTACAATATTTGGCTCGGTTGCGCAAAAGGCCCTGGAGCAGATCGGTTGACTTGTAAAATTAATCGCTTCCAAGTCTGAACCCGGTTTGGGGTGAATCCAATTTTCATAGATTCTCTGATGAATCAAGTTTCCAGAACAGTTCGGTTCGTAGCTTGATTCGTTTTGGTTCGATTGGAACAATCCTTTGAACGCACGTATGTCCGAATCGCGTATGCTTGGAATCGCCTTACTTGAAAGGTGAATAACTTTTTCCCCTGAGCTCGGATTGGACTGATTCAACTTCGAGGAGTGCTCTAGTTGAGGTGAGCATGTAGTACAAGTGGTCGTTGGGCTAGTCAAGTTGATCACGGACTTCGTTTGTATTGGACAAGGCTCATTGGTCTTTTCGGATGATTTCAGGATCATATCAAGAAAAGATACGGGAGTTAGGGGCAGAAAGAGATGCAATGGAGAAGAAGCTCCTTTACTATGAACAAGCCACCGCAGAAAGTCTCTAGTACAATGACCTATCTGATTTGATCAGAGAACTTGAAACCCAAAAAAGAAAAGGGATTTCCGTTGAGTCGCCGAACCAAAAGAAGAAGAAATATTAGCGAGATTTTATTCATATCAGTGTCTTTCTGGCTTCTACCTTAGTTATAGATTCTTTAATATCTGTCATTATGTTGTATCAAAATAGTTATTTGCTGCAGCTTTGAAGTATTTTTTTGTACAGACTATATTTGTAATTCCTCATTAATGATAACAAACTAATTAACATTATCAGTGTTGAAACCGGAACACGTCAAGTTTCATGTTTCATTTTTTCAGTGCAACCGATAACAGAGATCTGACACTTAGATTTGCATTATTTCAAATTCTCGGGATGTGATTATTGATCATGTCTCTGTGGGCCTTTGATTGGTAAAGAGGATTCAACGCTACAGAGTACAGAGTAAACATCGTGTTTGATTTGAATTGCCCAATGTGTCTTCCATACAGAGAAATGTATATATACTCTTAGGAGGTCCTAATAGTATGGGGAGACGAAGATCAAATATTTCCTGTGAAGATGGCTTACGAACTAAAAAAGTAAGTAAAAGTATTTCTTTTCAAGTTTAATGTCCTGGTAGTAAATGAATTGTTCTTAAATATCAATATTCTTAAGCATACTGTTCAAATGCTGCAATGGTTGGTATGATTGTGTAGGATTCTTGGAGACAAAACGAGACTAGAAATCATTGACAACACTTCGCACGTTCCCCAGATTGAATGTGCGCAAGAGTTCAACAATATCGTTTTGAGATTTTTGAAGTGATCTCAATAACGGTAATTATATATGTGCTACTTGATTCTTAAGCTTGTTTAGTATCAAACATTTAAACAAGTAGTTTACGTTATATTGCTACTTGCCATGCTTTTCTCATTTTTCATGTAATAACTTCAAATATTGTGTCACATAATGATTTTCTAACTCTCAACACAGATATTTGTCTGGAGCCTTGTGGTCGGGTGGTTGGGGACGGGGTCGGGGTGCTACCATATTTCGGGTTCGATCCACCTACTGCGCGAAACTAAGTCACATTTCTTTTGGATTTACCAAAAAAAAAAAAAAATGATGCATAATCAAAAGCTCATATGCATCAAAGGATCTGCTTTGAGGCTGAAGCTGTGGAGGGTTTCTTCATAAGGGACTGTGCACAAGTATATTCTGATACAAATTTTGGTGGTTCTATTTCTGATGGGTCTAAAACTGGTATAGCCTTGTCTATATACAGAGACATTAGGCTTGACGGCTTCCGTTTTGGACTCGTTTCCATAGAAATAGCTACGCCTGTATTTTTTTTTATATATAAACAAAAATCATATTTTGTACCTATATTGAATCTTATTACTAATGTTTACAATAGTTTAATAAACATGTATACATAGTGGGTTATAGGTATGTATTGTATTCTTCTGGTGTTTCAATCCAACTAGTTATGTATGTGTAAGTTATGGACGTTAATTATAATATAATTGTTAAAATAATGTTAAATATATTAAAGAGTTAATTCATCAAACTAACTTTACACATATGGTTTATTAATAGAGTACTAGATTAACATTATAAAGTAAGTTAATGTCTATTTTATCCAATATGTTGTATTATATTACGAGAATGTTATTATTTTTTTATTTTATTATATTTTTTTCATTGAATAAAAAATTAAAACAAAAAGTGGTTTAAAAAAAAAAAACAAAGGCGACTTCTCTCTCAGGCACGTCTACCGAGGAAGGCGCCGCTCATCTCCGAAATGGATCTCCGCCGCTGCAACTCCGTAGATCTCTCCTCCTCCCTATGAAGTTGCTCTCCTCCTCTCCCATGGCTCCAGTGGTGACTGCTACCTTTCCGTCGCGGCTCCGATCCCCGCCCCATCCACCGCTGATTGTGGTTTTTCGATTCGCTCGTCGTTGGTGGTGTCGCCGCGTTGTCGTTTGCTTGGGTTCGTCGAAGGTGTCGCTTGTTTGGGCTCTGCCTTCCACGCCTCTCCCTTCGTCTGTTGCTGGAGAACGGTGTCTCTCGTTGGGTTTGGTTAGAAGACTTCGTCAAGCCTTCGTGAGTGTTTCGTCGCCGGTTCCTGGTATGGTCCTGCTCGGGTCGCGAGTTATGGGTTCTGGTCTTGTCTCTGATTCTGCTCAGCTCGAAGACGGCTGTTCAGGTCTCCAATTTTGCTGCTTCTCCTCCCCTCTCCATCGGCGTGTCTTCTCGTGCTTGCTTCTTCGCCTCCCCATGGCTCCGTTGCTGCAAATCTGTAGCTGTGAAAGTGTCCCACCGCCGGATTGTCCATAATTATTGTTAAATATTTTATTATTGTTATTTTTGCGTTTTGTATTTGTATTTCTTTGGTGGTAGATTTTGTAACACGTGATGGTAGATTTATTACTAAGAGGTATGTGGTTTGTTGAGTTTGGTAGATTTGTTTATATATCACAGAAGATTTGTATATATATGATGGTAGTTTGTATATATATAATGATATATTTGTTTATATATCACGATAGATTTTTTTTATATGACATAAGTTTGTATATATATGACGGTAGATTTGTTTGCTAGATTTTGTTAATCTGATGGTAGACTTATTGTTAATGGCTGACTTATTCTTTCTTTTCTCGGACAGGTAGGTGGCGTCATCTCCGGTGATATTACCGTCGTCTGAAAATTCCGGTAACGGTTCTGAAATTTGAGGTGAGAAATAGTTTGTTCATTATAGTAGAGTTATATTAATTATTTGATGGTAGATTTGTTTGTTAATAATTGTAGAGTTATCGTTTTATATGATGGTATATTGTTAGTTACATATTTGAACTTTATATATGAATGATGGTAGATTTGTTTGTTCTTCTCTGAAAGGTTATGGACTTCGCGACGGCGGACAGGTCTCCGACGAGATTTCCGGCTTTGTTTTAGTGTCTTTTTCAATGGGTATAATTGATGGTAGGTTTATTTTTGTGAAGATTTGTTTATGAATTGATAATAGGTTTATTTATTGAAAAGATGGTATGTTTAATGGGAAAAAAATTCTTCTTCTCGATTGATTTATGGCCTTCGCAACGGCAGACAAGTCTCCGGCGAGATTTGCAGCATCGTTCCGATGTGTTCTTCTACGGATTGTATATTTGAATTTGGTATATTTATTTTTGAAATTATGGTGGATATGTTTTGAAATCATGGTAGATTTATTATTGAATTGATGATAGATATTATTGAATTGATGGTAGATCTATATTTGAATTTGTACAAATGATAATTCGATTTTAGATGATGGTATTGTTTTCAAATTATAATTGTTGCACTACTACATAAAAGCACTACTACAATTTTTGATGTGTCATTTGAACCAAAAATAAACCAAAAGGACATAAGGACATAAGGTAAATGTTTAAAAGAACCAATAGACCCTAAGTTAAAAGATAGTTATTACACAAAAGAAAACCATAAGATGAATGTTTAAGAGAACCAATAGAACATAAGTTCAAGGATTTTGCGATTTGCTTCATTTCTGTGATCTTGTTTACATCTACAATTATTATATTCCTAAGGAATAAAATCTATTTTCATGATGCAAAATTATGTGAGTTGTATCACGAATGACTTGCGGTAATATCACTCATGTTCATATTCAGTTTTTTTACTTTCATGTTTCTATAGTATATATAAGGGATTACTGCAAAAAAAAATATCACCTTATTGGATTAGGTCATGTGTTTTTGATTAAAATTTCACTAGTTTTGATTGATTATACATAGGGAATTACTGCAAAAAAACTATCACTTTAATTGTTTTTGCAAGAATACCCATCACTTTGGAAAATGCAGGTCAATCTTGGAAGTGAGGGAATTGATCTGTATTTTCCAGAGGTAAAAGGTATTTTTGCAAAAAACAATTAAAGTGATGGTTTTTTTTGTAATTATTCCCGATGTATCAAAACTAGTGAGATTTTAACCAAAAACACATATGACCTAGTCCAATAAATGAAAGAAAAACACATATTCAATCTCTCTTCCGTTCTTCAACATCCAATTTCCTTCGTCTCCTAAAACCGAATCTCTCTTTTGAAATTCAAATAACGAGGATCCGTCCAATACCGGAGTTTCACAATGGATAATCCTATTCAAGAGGTACCATTTTTCATTATACACTTTTGATGTGGCTTTGAATTGCGATGGATGGTTTTATCAACTGTTTTGGATTTTAAACTTTTGCGCGATTGGATATGTAACGTTTTCATGGCAGATTCTGGAGAAGCAACTTTTGACGGTGGCGAAAGCTATGGAGGATAAGCTTGACGAGGAGATCGCGTCCCTGGAAAAGCCTGACGAGGACGATCTGGAGGTGCTGAGGGAGAGAAGGTTGCAGAAGATGAAGAAAATGGCGGAAAAACGGAAACGCTGGATGAGTCATGGACACGGCGAATACTCCGAGATCCCCTCCGAGAAAGACTTCTTCTCCGCCGTCAAGGCCAGTGAACGCGTCGTCTGCCACTTCTACCGCGAGAATTGGCCCTGTAAAGTATGGATTCACAATCTTCTTTGGTTTCAATTGGATTTTTTTTTAGTATCTCTTGTTCGAAGATTCTGATACATACTTTCCCGAGTTTCTCATTGTCTTTTATGTTTTGGTAAGAGACTTAGGCTGCATTTGAATTTTGGGGTTTAGTTTTTAGATTTCTCAGGTTTCAATTGAGTAGTTCAATTTCCAGGAGATTTTGCTGGGTTTTAGCCTTTTCTTTGAAAAATTGTCTCCTTTTGGTTTAATTGTTTCTGTTGTTGGATTAGGTCCATGTATGATAGAGATGTTTCGGCAGAATTTTGTTTCTCCAAAATGATGGTGCTTATTGTCTATAAGATTCGAGAGTGTATTTGTAATCGTAATTTTTTTCTTTGCAGGTGATGGATAAACACATGAGTATATTGGCAAAACAACACATTGAGACACGTTTTGTGAAGATCCAAGCTGAGAAAAGTCCATTCTTGGCTGAGAGGCTCAAGATTGTCGTTCTTCCGACTCTTGCCCTCATAAAGAACACTAAAGTGGATGATTATGTGGTAGGTATAATAACACGCTAATACCAAAACAAACTCCATCTTGGTATCTCTTAGAATATGATGATTTCAATGCTGTTGATAGGTTGGGTTCAATGAGCTGGGAGGGAAAGACAATTTCAGCACAGAGGATCTGGAAGAGAGATTAGCTAGAGCTCAAGTGATCCACTACGAAGGAGAATCATCTCTTAAACCAAAGTCTACAACACAAACCAGGAGGAGCGTAAGGCAGAGTGCTAATTCAGATTCTGACTCTGAATAAATCACAAGTTTTAACAACGCTTCGCTCGTCTCATGATTATCGATTCTTTAGCCTTGTTTTTTGTGTTTTTTGCAATGCAAAAAGAGGAATATGGGCGAGCTAGTTCGTAAGTTGTATCGAACGAGGTAAGTTGTGATATGTAATTCAAAGCAATTCATTCGTCTTTTTTGATGATCTAATATGGATGTTTGACCTCTTGAAAATGTCTTGACTTTCGAGCATATCTTCGACGGCCATTGATGCGATCTATATTGCAAAAACCTCGTCCAACGAAACTTAAACATGACTCATGTTTGGTTCCGTATTAGAGCCCAGTGGATAACTCAAAAACTAAATTAAATATAAAAAATATGATTAATCAACTAAGTGAGAGCAATACAAACCCAAATTAAAATAGGCCCACGGTACCAACTTAAAGCCCATCAAGTTCTTAAGTCAATGTCTTGGATAGTTTGTTGGGTTTTCAGCAGTTGGTCGCAAAAGTGAAATCGGCGGAGAAAAGGAAGTGCCGATATTTCCCGGCGATTCTGATGGAGACGGAGGTCGATAAGGAGATTCTTAAGTCTTCCGGGGCAGAGCTTCTTCCCGACGGACGTCGAGGTTTGCGCATCCATGACTGGGAGATCGAAACCCTCCGTGGCACGATTCTTACTTCTCTCGCTCTCCAAGAGTACTCAATCTCTATCTCTCACCTCACGTCTCCATAAGATACAATCATCTATGAATTTAGTTTTTTCTGTGCATTGCTGTTACTGTAGTTTACTTTTTTTTTCACCCCGATAGTTGTGTTTCAAGGTTTTGTATCTTTGCGTCGTCAATTCGATTCGGTCTGATTGATTGAGAACTGAGTAGCCCAAATAGCGTCTTATGAGATGCACAGGTATTTTAATGTCAGCATAATAACGAATGTGTTGCTTGATTGTAACACAGGTGGGAAGAAAAGCTTCAGACATCTCACTTACCTGAGATGGTTTTTGGCGAGAATGCATTAGTCCTTAGACACTTAAGTAGCCACACTAAGATTCATTTTAATGCATTTGACGCACTAGCGGGTTGGAAGCAAGAAGGGCTTCCACCTGTTGAAGTTCCTGCTGCAGCACAATGGAAATTCAGGAGGTCAGTTTATGACCGGTTTTATCTGATTAGACTGACCTTCTTAAAACTCTGCATGTACATGGTTTTATCTGATACAACTCTGATGTACTTGCAGCAAGCCCTCCCAGCAGGTGATACTTGATTATGATTACACTTTTACAACGCCATACTGTGGAAGTGAAGTCGTTGAGAAAGACCAGGAAGAGGTTTGCCTTGCTCTCATGTTCACCCTTGTTCTGCCTGTCACACGATAATCAATTTAAGTGTAACTTTCATGCTCATTGATGTATGCTGTTTTTGATGTGAAGCAGGTTGAGGCAAAGGCAAATCCTGAGGGGGAAGCTAGTCTTCAGTGGGAGAACTGTGATGAGCAGATTGATTTGGCTGCTCTCTCACTCAAAGAACCTATTCTATTCTATGATGAGGTTGGTCCTCTAATCAATACAAACACAAAACATTTACTTTCGTCTTCTGCTACATTATTCTCTACTCCTTCAGATAGTTTTGTATGAAGATGAACTGGCTGACAATGGAGTGTCACTTCTGACTGTGAAAGTGGTAAGATATCACAAGTCTTTCTTTCCAGTCACATTCTTTCATAATGCCGTGGATTTGATCTGACTTCTGTGTTAGTAACAAAGGATAACCTGTGTGTGCCGTTCTGTTTGTTTACTTCAGAGAGTCATGCCAAGTTCATGGTTCCTCCTCTTACGATTTTGGGTGAGTCATCAGGAAAAAGCCGTAGTCATAATATAAAATCATTATGCACCAGTAAGTGGATCTTCATTGACTGTTATGATGCTTTGATTTTCATCATCCACTCGGTTGCCTTTTTTACAGCTTAGAGTTGATGGTGTGCTTATGAGACTGAGAGAGACGAGAATGCATTATGTGTTTGGCAAAGGTGAGACACCCACTGTTCTTCGTGAAAGCTGTTGGAGAGAAGCAACATTTCAGTCTCTATCTGCGGTTAGTTTTTCTTCACTTTTAGGACAGATTACTAAATATCGTTTCCATTTCCAATCTTTGTTCTTGTTAATCCATCTTTTTCCATTAAGCCTAGAACGGCTGGCTGATGATAGACCTAACCAAGTAACCAATTCCTATAGATCATCAAACAACCACAATCTTTTTGTTACAAGACGAGAACATACTGCAATGTTTCTATGGTTAGTGAATATAGAAGGTCCTGTGATTTAACTCTTGATTATATATATGCAGAAAGGGTATCCAGTTGACTTAGCAGTCTATAGCGACCCAAGCTCCATCAGTCAGAGACTTCCGGTGATTAAGCAGATGACACAGAAACTGAAGATCCCTCGGAAAGTGTAAACGGTTTAAGTTGCAAGTTAAACCAAGAAGAAGATATCGCATGATCAGTAAAAAATACTTGCTATTGAGTTTGTTGATGTAAGGAGTTACTTAACTGATTCATTGTGGTGGATTTCATTTTCATGCGAACACTGAAACCCTTTCATGTTATCACACTCACTGTTCCCAAAATACTTTCCTCACTGTTTTCAGTCTATGATTTGTATCACACAAATAAGAGTTATTTCAATTCCGTATAATATTCACATCAAAATTTGTAAACAAGGCTAGTAAATCAACTGTATTTATCAGCAACTTTGCCATGTCTGAAAAGTGAAAACAAAANTGGTTAGTGAATATAGAAGGTCCTGTGATTTAACTCTTGATTATATATATGCAGAAAGGATATCCAGTTGACTTAGCAGTCTATAGCGACCCAAGCTCCATCAGTCAGAGGCTTCCGGTGATTAAGCAGATGACACAGAAACTGAAGATCCCTCGGAAAGTGTAAACGGTTTAAGTTGCAAGTTAAACCAAGAAGAAGATATCCCATGATCAGTAAAAAATACTTGCTATTGAGTTTGTTGATGTAAGGAGTTACTTAACTGATTCATTGTGGTGGATTTCATTTTCATGCGAACACTGAAACCCTTTCATGTTATCACACTCACTGTTCCCAAAATACTTTCCTCCTCACTGTTTTCAGTCTATGATTTGTATCACACAAATAAGAGTTATTTCAATTCCGTATAATATTCACATCAAAATTTGTAAACAAGGCTAGTAATTCAACTGTATTTATCAGCAACTTTGCCATGTCTGAAAAGTGAAAACAAAATCAGCTGTCCTGAATTATATTGTAAACAATCTATTCTTTTATTTCCTCAGTAAATAATAACCCTGAGAAAGTTACTAACATTATCAGGTACAAGATGAGAATCAATGGTTATTCAAAATTATACTGAAATATAAACCGAGCCTGAATCAAGACTGAAGTGTTCAAACCCATTGGGCTTAAAAAGAAGAAATATGAAGAGAACTCCAGATACTACTATGGAACTGGAAATTGTCAAAAGTGAAGGAAGACCAAATAATGTATTAAGTTTTTGGTTCCTAATGGAACGCAACACAACACGACCAATGAGTTCTTCTTGGGACACCCCTTTTTAAAGTCTCCATCTGCTTCAAGATAATTGATGCACACACTTCGGCATTCAAGTACCTGCCATCATCAAGTCACAGTCAAAGTTTTGAATCAGAATCAGATCTTCAGACCAAACTTATATCAGCCATTCAAAACAATAATGTGTTAACAAGTCCATATTTGTGCCATGTATGCTTCGAAAACAATAAATGAAGTGTTCTCTTTTGGAAGGTACTCATGGATCTAAAAGGCAGGATCTTTATGCGAAGCAGAGGTTTGTCATTTCTCAATGCGTTATAACAGAATAACCACTCATATATTTAGATGGAGAGCATGGCGATAAGCTTTGTAACGAAATACTTAATTGGATGTTTAAAATGAACAAGATGTTATACCTAGGGTCGAAGCTTAACTGTATTGTTTGATTGCGTACACGAAAACAATGAGGAGCCTTAAAATTTTTGAGTTCCTAAACATAAACACACAAAAAGCAAAATGGACAAGAAACCTACAAAGCAGTAGCACCTCTCTTGACAGGCGACTGAAAATCCACTTCCATCACCCATCTTTTCCATTCCCTATCAAATCCCAAGCCCAATATGTTCTTAACACACAAACTTAATTTCGAGAAAAAGAAAAAATCCATTTTTATTCCACTTCAAGACAAAAGCGTAGCACACAATTGCTTGTTCCAACAAGAAACATTATACAAGAAATTCAGAAGAAGGAAAAAAACAAGTTTAGTTTGCTGAAATCCTAAGAACAGTAACACTCACAAATGGAGACTAATTAGCGATCTTGACAAGTGCGTGGGAAGGTACCGTTAGAGAGTTCGCAGAAAGCTCGCACATTAACATTAAGGTGAGAAGTGAGTCGAGCTGAAGCCACGACATTGTGCAGAGGCAACAAAGACTCTATGCATCCAAGCGCTCCCAAATTCCTACGCAAGCAACAAAAACAACCCAAAATTTACAAAACGTCTACTTCCTTTCTTTTTTTGTTTGGGTGGTCAATGCTATGACATAAAAGTCATATCTCAATCTGATAAAATTAACATTTTCAATTCGTCTCAAATAGGGATTTACACGTTAATCATCTACCAATAGTGTTCAAGCTTTGAAAATCTTAGCTCATGTCATGATTAAACATAAGAATATCATGTCATTTACAGAAAAGGGACATCAATCTCCAACCTTTCAAACATGAAATGGCAAATAGGAGCATAATCCCGGAAATTATATACCGAAAATTATTCAGAGGATCAAACTTAAGAAATAGAGGCAAAAGAAATGGTGAAACCTGGGATTTGTGAAAGAGGCAAATCGGCGGCGGGGCAAAGAGGATTGAGAAGGACGGAGGCGCGGAAGCGTTGCCGGCGTAGATCGGAGAGACGGAGCTCTAGCGGTAGCGGAAACAAAAGAGCGGGCAGCAGATCCTGCACTGCGCCAAGCCATTGTTATCTACTTCCAGCAGAAACACACAACAAAGTAATCAGATCAATCCAGAAGAAGAAGATAGTGGACTCAGAAGATGAAGACGGAACTAAAGAGACTACTAAATAAGAAAACACAGAAGCCCTAAACGAGAGGGAGAGAGAGCCATTGAAACTAATTGGGCCACAGATAGAATGGATACTCGGTTTGGTTCGGTTTATTTTTTTCACTTTTTGAGAACTCATTAAGATCAACATTTTTCGGTTTGGTTCGGATCGATTTAATTTGGTGTATTTAATTTGATGAATATATACATTTACGAGAGTCCCTCATTTGGCCCCTTGAAACCCCACATGCCTGATCGATGTCTCGTAGATTGATCATGGCGATTTTAGTGGTTTAGAGTGGAGTCATAGGGATCGCATGGGACGAGAAATCTTCAGATTGCGAGAATGCCACATAAGCCTCTCGGCATTACAAACTGAGATGGATGGGTTCCTTATTATTGATGCATTTTCAGACAGATTTGGTGAAGATGATAGAGGACCTGAGAGACTAGTTGGCATTCACATCAGAACTAGACTTTTTTCATGACCTCAGAGAGTCCTTCATTCATTTCAGTTTATCTTATATTCCACGAGTTTTAAATGTCCGTGCCGATTCTCTTGCAAAAGAGGCTCGAACACGAGGTTTTTTATTTTTTCATATAAGTCAGACGAAGCCGGTGAGGGATAATCAACTTATCGGCCAAACTTGATTTAATAAAATTGGCAGTTGACAAAAAAAAAAAAAAACATTTATGGGTGGACATATCAAACCAAGTTGAATATGAAAATTTTCATTTTCAACTTATTTTGATGACTTGATGCGATCAAGACATACACAATTTTGACCTGAATCTGTGTTTCACTTATTCAGGGTGAAGTGGCAGGAGCCTGTGTAGATGCTGGAAAATAAGTTTGAATATGAAAATTTCTCATCTAAATCATGTTAATATTGATACAGCATGAAGCCATATAAATTATGAAAAGTAATGATACAAAGTAGATACCAAGATACATTATAAACCTTTTGGATACATGTGGGTTACATATACTTTAACTCGTGGAACGACAAAACAATGTTCTTCCTCTATTGAATGGGCAAAAAACAGATGATAATCAAAATCTCGTCTCTTACATCTATAACTTGTCTGTCCGAATGCATCTCAAATCTTTGTCAAAAGTAAAGACTTTCCCTGGCGACAATGTGGTAGCCGCAGAGGTTCCTCTGTACACTATTCTGGTGGACACAATCTGTTCCGACCAAAGACCAAACTCCACAAGGTTCCCTTCCATCCACCTTATACTAACCGTCACACCACCCCGTGCCCTTAGCCCTTTCGCAGAACCGTTAGGCCATTTATTCGCTGGAAGTGCTGGCAGCAAATACAGATCCTTCGTCGTGCTCTGCACTAACATTTCCGCTACCGCTGCTGAGAATCTGCCCAAGAAAAAAATAATCATGTGTAAATATAGATTAGTCAGCAAACACTTAAACCTTTGACTTACCCAAAATTGGCATCGATCTGGAACGGCGGGTGTGCTGTGAACAAGTTATTATAGAGTCCTCCTTCATAGTTACGTTCATGTAACGGATCCACCAGATCAAAAATATGTGTAACCATCCGATACGCGTGCTCGCTATTGTGAAGCCTTGCCCACAGGGCAGCTTTCCAAGTGGTGGACCACCCTGGTCCTTCCTCTCCTGCAACAGTCAGTTTAAATATTACATATTGCTCCAACCACGTCAATGACATTGCAGAAAGGGAATGGGAAAGAAGAACGAATAACACCTACCTCTTTTCTTAAGTGTTACTTCCACAGCTTTAGCAAGTTCGGGAGACTTCTCAAGTGTGATTGTGTGACCCGGGAAGAGACCAAAGAGATGTGAAACATGTCTATGATGTACCTCTGGGTCCTCAAAATCTTCTGCCCATTCCATGACAGAACCATCCTTTGCTATTCTAGTGGGTGGAAGATTTGCTTGAGCAGCAATGACTTTTCCAATAAGAGTCTCATTTGTTTTTCCCAAAACCTGTTGACAAACCAGAAGACAGAGAAGCTCAGTATCGATGAGGTGATGTGGTTTGTTTTTGTTGCTTCATCGGTCTTGTTACCTCTGAAGCGGAAACAATAGCAGAGAAGACTTCCTTTACGATGGCAATGTCCATGGTTGATGAGTAGCTAACACTGGCAGGTTTGCCATCCGGAGCAGTAAACATATGCTCAGGGGATGTCGATGGATTGGTATGGAGATATCCGTCTTTACCTTTGATCAGCCAGTCCAAAAGAAACGCCGTACATCCTTCCAACAATGGATATCCTTTCTTTTTGAGAAATTCCTATAAACAAATAAACAAGTAAAGGTTAAAAACATAGTACCAGTTAAAGAAACTGATGTGAGATCAGCAAGATTGAGGACCTTACCTTGTCCATTGTGTATGTATAATGCTCCCATGCATGAGTGCAGAGCCAAGCTCCACCCATGGGCCAGAGGGCCCACACTGCCTCACCTCTATCCGGTGAAGTTTTCGCCCATATGTCTGATACTTGATGTGCCACCCAACCACTTGCTCCGTAGTTCACCTATATGCCGCATCAAAATGATTATAAGACTAATGTCTCTAGTGATATGAAACACAAATGCATCATACATAAGCGGCTATTGATCTTAAAAACACTCAACAAGTTTCACACATTGATGTTAACATTGTAACGGTCATCAATACAAAAAGGATAGAAACTTACTTGTGCTGTCTTGCGGCCATTGATTGCTAAAGCAGACATATAATCAAACAACGGTTCCTGGCATTCCCGGATATTACCAGGAAGAGAATGCCAATAGTTCATCTGGAGATTAATGTTCAGGTGAGGAGCACCACTGCAAATCCCGCATAAGAAGATGAAGGGAGTTAGTGACACATCAACAAAGTGATGAAATCCCAAGAGAAATGAAGAAAAGCGAAAACGCACTCCCATGGCGGCTGAATGTCCTTGTTCCATATGCCCTGCAAGTTAGCCACCTGAGTTCCGGGTCTTGAAGAAGATATAAGAAGGTATCGACCATACTGGAATAGAAGTTCCACCAATGAAGGGTCTTCATCGGTTTTAAATGATCGCACCCTTTCAGCAGTTGAAGCTGCTTGTTGCACGGATTTATTTTCTGAGCTGCCGGAAAGTTGCAAAGAGACCCGGTTGAAAAGTTTCTGATAATCTCCCAAATGACGAGCATAAAGATCAGAGTATGAGTGTTTCTGGATTGAGTTGATTCTGTTAATGCATTCCTTTGCAGGGTCTCTCTTAGAATCAACGGGCATTGTAAATGGCCCGTCAAAGTTAGATGAAGCCGCCAGAAGCAGAACCGCCCAGTCCGCCTTTTCAACACTTAGTTTCTTGCCACCTAAGGAAGTCACAGAGCCACCATTGCTTACCCTCACTTCAAGAATGGCAGCAAATTGCAATCCTTTGTGATCATCATACGGAATATTTGTCGCGTTGATACTTTTGTTCAAGTTCACAGGAAGACGCTTGGGACGACAACTCCCCTGCATCAGAATCTGATTCGCCTTGGGATTCGTCTCCGAATGATGGTGCAATTCGCTGTCAAAAGATACCTTAAAAGACAGAGACCCCGGTTTGCTTGCAGAGATCTTGGCTACAATTACTTGATCCGGATAAGAAGCGAAAAACTCCCTTGAGAATTCCACAGCCCCAACCGAGTAGCTTACTTTAGCTACTGCTGTTTCCAAATCGAGTTCACGGCGATAAGAGTCTTGAGTGTACTTACGATGTGAACTGTCAAAGTCTAAATTCAAATCTCCCACTAGCTGGTAAACCTTTAGAGAAACCAAGAACAATGGATTATTCTTTACACATGCTAAGAAAAAAATAAACACATTTCACCAAAAGAATCAAAACATACATCAGAAGGATGGCCTGATAATTTGACAGCTTCTGAAGTAGCTTCAGCATATTTTCTGCCATCAACAAGCCTCCTAACTTGTGCTAATGCTTCTGGCGCATTCGGGTTCGTGTAATCTGTTGGAACTCCAGTCCAAATTGTGTCCTCTATCAATCAAAACCCATTGAATTTTTAACACTTCAGATCCACAACTATTCAAAGAACACAACAGAGCAGCATTAAACAAGAAACAAGATGTCTTTTTTCAGCAAAAGTGTTTGCCTTTACGCATTTTATTTCACGTGTCAAACTAAGATATCCAGTTCGATTCGGGTAAATACGATTTAAGAATATGTCTCAAGAACAATCCCCTGTTCTATTGCTTACAATGTCGAAAGCATTTATGTCAATAAATGTTTCCGAGAAACAATAGTAATGATCAAAATCTGATATAGCCGAGAAACTATAGAGAAGCATTTATTACCTAAATCCCAAAAAAAAAAAACGAGAATGAAGACAACACAAGAATGGAGAATAAACAAACAAAAACGACGCCGTTTATTTACAATTACCATTGAGGTTGAGAGTCTCGGAGGAGACGCCGCCCCAGATCGTGGCTCCGAAGCGGCCATTTCCGATGGGAATGGCGTCAGTCCAATTCCGAGAAGGCCCACCAAACGTCAGCTTCAGAGGCCTCGAGAGATCCTGGCTGTCCATCAATGTCCTCTCCGATGAACGCCGCTCTGGATTCCTCCCTCCCTCGCAACATGTTATAATACTCAGTAGAAGCAGAAGAAAGCTGAAATTGACGAAGAAGAAGCTCGACTTCTCCGCCATTGCTGCTGCTCCGTGAGAGAGTTGCTTTCACTACAGAAGAGATATAGTGTGCGAGACCACTCTGGTTTGGTCTTGAAATAGAGTGTGCGAGATATATCGCACTGTCATCATTTTACGCGTTTTTTTCTATCAGATTATCCACTTGATCATATTCTATTATTACTTAACCAAGAAAAATAAGCAAAGCTAATGTTTTAAAAATATAATTTTTTGTCGAACAAAATACTTCTTGAATCAATTTTAGTACTTTGTAATGACATAATCGAATATTTAAAATATATGTATATATATATATAATTAATACGATACAACTTAATTTGAAGTTGATAGAGTACTAATAACAAACCAAATTTTTAAGGCCAATTTATTAGTAATGATCCCAACAAAAATGACGAGACCACAAATGCAGAAAAAGAATCGAACGTGTAGAATGTACCAAATAAGTCCATAACTAGGATCCAAGAAAGGAGTTTGTCCAATACATATCATTCTTGGAGGAGATCACGAGGATGAAAAACATACTACTATACTAGCTCAACCCAGTATTTAACCATCACAATAATTACGCATTAGAAGACCAAACCAAACCAACCATAATTTCACCATTTAACATTTTTTAACCACCGACTTTCGTTTTCTAATTAATTTATCTAAGAAAAAGTTAATCTATTATATAGATCTCGATGGTACTAAGAATCCCAATAGACACATGATGTTTATATTGGCTCGCAATCGTTTCTTTAAATAGAAGAAAAAAGATACAAGGAGATCTATAGCCGTATATTACGATCATGTATTGGTTGTCGATGATATTGATCCCTCATGTGGTATTATGATTTTCTTCAATGATATGAAATAATATAAAATAAAACCAGACAGGTCTCTTTGAACACACAAACGTTACCGATGATTCACAACATGAAAACCGACCGGAAGATTCGAGGACGATTTAGCCACAAAAAAAAGGATCCAATCGGTAAATTAAAGTCTAACTATTGGAACTATATAATATGTGTTTATTTCCAATCGATTTATATGTAGTATTTTAATAAGGCTAAGGTATTATAATTTCAGGTTTTTTTAAAAGGTTTTGTAATATAAATAGGATTTTAGGTTTTATAGTTTTTTTTTTTTTTGAACAAATTTAGGTTTTAGAGTTTGCATAATTTTTAAGATTTATTAATAAAGAGTTCAATAATTTTTTCTATGTTCTCGTCTTTTTTTTTTGTTACACTTGAAAACAAAAACAAAACAAGAAAAGTTGGTCTCGTCTTGTACATTGGTTACGTTGTCTTATCAAGTTAACAAAACAAAATAAGTCGGTCATTCGTGTTAAGCTTTCTGTCGAACTTCTTTTCTTCTTCGCTTAGTTCACTACATCAAAAGAGACAACAACACATGACTTTTCTCTACTAGGCTTATTATGAATTGCAACTTAATTATTTTCGATGTTGAGCCGAACCAGAATATTTTGAAGCTTGAATACTTTTGCAACTTGTGATATTGAGATATTGTTGGGCCGGCTTTAACAATTTGTTGAAGGATTTGGCCATTTGGGTGGTAATGTACCTGCTCCAGCTTTTATTTATGAAAAAACCAAACATAGGTAGACAATTGATGGTCTTCTCAAGTTGTTTCATGTAAAGATAAATATTTGATAGTTGATGCTGTCACAAAAGTATTACTCCTTCCGTTTCATAAAAATGTTATTTTAACCCTCTATTTTTGTTTCACAAAGAATGTCATTTATATTTTCAATGCAAAAAATAAAAAAAATTTATGATTTTAACCCTATTGTTTTAGTGTATTAATTAGAAAGAGAAAAATTGTTAAGTATATTAATAAGAGTAATGTAAAATTTTAATAGTTTTCTTAATATGTGTGAAATGTGTCGAAATGACACTATTTATGAAACCGATGGAGTAATAGTTTTGTCATCTAACACGCAAGATTGTATTAATAAGAGATTGTTTTGCTAAATATCTTAACATGCTTATATATGGCATTATTGCAATTTATTGAACATTTGAGTTTGTTAGAATGTCTACATGTACAAGTACAGCAGTGTATCATTTTTAGAGATCGAATAAATAAGTTACATCAGAAGACATTTTTGAAAATGAACTTTGTTTTGTAAGTTATTACATGAAATGTCATTACAAATAAGAAAATATAATTGAAATAGGAAATGATATAATTGTCTTTTAAAATTATTGATGAGAATATGGAAAATATTTATTTCTTATTAAAGAGGTTATTTACTATTTAGTTTCTTAATTATTATGATATTATTAAATAATAATCAATCCATACATATTCAAAGAAAATATATTCAAGATCTTGCAATATTTTTCACTATGATTATTATATTTTATTTGAATATATATCTAAACAAAAGTTTGAAAAAAACATTTTACTAATTTTATAAAGATACACGAGAAAATTGGTTTTTTAAGAGTTTGTGGACTGACCACAAAAACCATAGTTATTAAGCGGTGCATATTAGAGTTATGTTTTCAAGATTATAAGTTTTTGCGGGTTAACCCGAATAATATTTTAGTTCATTGCAAAACGGGTAAATAGATATGTTAGTCCGAGTTGACAGTTCTATATATAATAATTAGTTAGACATATTATAAAATTCAGATAAATTTATTTTTTCTTAAATTTTAAAATAATTTTTAAGAAAAAATTATCTTGTGCTATATAGCTATTGCGGGTTGAATCCTAGTTTTCTATTATACATGAAGACATCCATTTTATGTTATTCCTATTTTGTTATTCGTATTACAAATACTTATGTTTTGATAAATTTTACTCTTTATCCTAAAATAAATAAATTATGTATATATGAGAAATGCTCTAAAATACCACCAAATTTTTTTAAAAGAACTTGTGGTATTTTCGGAATTTTAGAATATTGGTGATAATTTTAAACAAAAAAAACATAAAACTTGGTATTTTTGAGAAATGCCATGCATATATTAATATCTGATAAAAAAAAAAAATTATGTGTATAAAAGTACTCACCAAATTTATTTATACAATTATACTTAAACACTATTCCCTATGTTCTTTTATAAATGATGTTTAAGATTTTTGCATACACATTAAGGAATCATTTAATATTTTTTTTTTCTAAACTAAAACATTATTTATTATCCATTTAAATACAATTAATCAAATGATAAAACAATATACAGAATACAAAAGGTCAAAAACAATAAAAAATAATTAATTTTGCATTGAAAATTAAAAACATTATATATATAATTGAAAACAAAAAAAAATTCCCTAAAACATCATTTATAATTGAACGGAGGGATTATTAGTTAACGAGAGGAAGCATTAAAGCATTAAAAAGAAAACTTCTAAAGAGAGCAATACATAGAGAAAAGGATAGATTAATTTTACATATTTGGACTGACCAGTCTATATATACGTCTTTATTTTCGTAATTTAAATTATAACGATAAATAGAATCGGCCACTCTCTTAAATCATATATCGATCTCAACCGGATATTTATGCAGACAGTCTTCCCAAGGATTATTAGCAGAAGGCTTGACGTTACGAAGAGCCACCCAAACAGAACTATTACACTTAAAACCTGACCCCAATGCAATCTGCCAAATCCTATCTCCTTTCTTCATTCTTCCTTTGGCTTCTGTGTAAGCCAACTCGTACCAGATAGAGCTCGAAGAGGTATTACCAAACCTGTGTAATGTCATTCTTGATGCTTCAACGTGTAGTGGAGAGAGATGAAGATTCTTCTCTAGCTCATCTATAAGTGCTCTACCACCGGCATGGATACAGAAATGCTCGAAAGCGAGCTTGAAATCCGGCATGTAATGCTTGATATTGGGGTTGAAAAACTTCTTTCTAACGAATGTCACAAAGAAGAGAACCTTCTCGCTTATGGGAAGAACAAGTGGACCCAAAGTTGCGATATTTATCTTTAGGGTTCTTGCAGCTACCATAGGTAGATCCTTCGACAAGGAAACTCCGACTACGCCATCTTCATCTTCTTCTTGGGTCGCGCATCCATAGGATCGGTCATCTGCCCCAGTATGGACCCTTACGGTGTGAACAAGCTCGTATTTTGCGCGCTTTCGGTCTTTAGACAGGTTAGAAAGCAAAACCGCAGCCCCACCTACCCGGAACAAACAATTTGTAACCAACATTGATTTGTTGTTACCTAAGTACAAGTTTTGAGTGATGTTCTCGGTGCTAACCACAAGAGCATAAGTGTTTCTATGAACTTGTAACAAACTTTTAGCGACATCAATAGCAATAACTCCAGCACTACACCCCATCCCACCAAGATTCAAGCTCTTTATATCCTCCCTAAGTTTATACTTGTTCACTATGATAGTTGATAACGAAGGAGTTGGGTTGAAGGTGCTTGAATTCACCACCAATATACCTATATCACTAGGGCTAATTCGGGTGTTGCGAAACAGATTATCGACCGCTCCTAATATAACTTCTTCCGTCTCTTTGCGCGACCCAGCCATCGTTTGTTCTAGCGGCAGACAATGAAGACCTTCCGGTATGTAGGTCTCTTGCCCGAGCCCGGAACGTTCTAGAATCTTCTCGACGAAGTCCATCAAGTAATCGTTCTCTTTTTTCTCCAACCACATGCCTGATTCTCGTATAACCCTTACGTGGTGCATGATCTTCTGGATGCTGACTTTGAGATGAGACGGTGGGAGGTAGCAGTTGAAGTCGATGAGGTAAACGGGTTTAGGTCGGGTCATGATGTAGAGGGTCGACGCGAGAGCGAGAGAGAGGGAGAATATGGTAAGAGATGTGAGGTTGTTCTGTAAGTAGATGTAAAAGTTGTGGAGATCTTGTGTAGAAAGACGAGACGTCTTCATGGCCATAGCAGCCAATAATGGGAGGAAACAGATCAGCTTGAAGCGATGGGTTATGAGGTAGTTGAAAAACATTTTTACGTTCTTCATTGGGGAATACATTTCAGTGATATATATCCTCTGTTTTGTCTTGGTGTGGTCTGTGTTCGTTCCGACTCGTATTACATTTATAGAGGTTGATTGAGTAAGAGAGAGGAGGGATAAGAAGAAAAGATAGAGTGAACCAAGCGGTGGACTAGTGGTTTCTGCTAACGTAAGTGTCGACTCTGTAGATCCATGCCAGGGATCGACACTCCGAGAGTGTGGCTTTCAGTAGTTTCACCCGCTTGGCCACGGGACCATATAACAGGGTATGGTCCTGGCCCGAAGAGGGATTGACGGGTCGTAAGACACAGAACCTCCTGGTAATTCAAAAAAAAAAAAAAAAGTGAGAGTGCTCATGCAATTATAAATATGTGTATCATAAATAATTTTAAAATAAGCAAGCACATGAATTTATTTCCTTGTGATTTTTGTGTTGTTTGGATAACGACCTAAACCGACGTTTCAAGTTTTTTTCTTTTTTTCGCTTCAAACGGTTTGTGTAGTCTGGCTAGAAATTCGGATTTTTTTCAGGTTCGAATTTTCTTGCCTCATTTGGTAAGTATGCGTTATTTAGCTACTCTGTCTAAATTTTGGTATAGTGATTTATGAAAAGGTGGATAATTTAGGTGCGTAATTCGTTAAAGATTAGTCAAATACTCAGATAGTCACATGTTGATAATTATAAAGGCACACTGACTAACTTTCTTGTTTCACGAGGATTAGAATAAAAAAAAATCAATTTTAAATATGGAGATCATATGCACTGGTTGGAATAATAAAATCATTTCTACATATAACGGAATAATAAATAAAAAAATCAATTTTAAATATGGAGTTTTTTACTAAAAAAATATGGAGTCTTAAATGAAAACCCCAACCAATGGTAAGGCGGATAAACGGATGACGCAAACCAAGGATGTGTGCACAGGCGAGGAGGCAGTCACCTAACTGCCTAACTGGATAGCAACGGCGGCTTAGTTAGGGGCTAACCTCAGACTAGCCATGTGAGAAGCCTATATTTGAGTTTGAATCTAACTCGATCGGACTAGATATTAAACTATAATCACGCTTCAAATTCTTGAAAAAAAAAAGTCAAATATGGATGGAGAGACACTAGGCAGTTTGTATTGTCAGTTCACTCCCAACAAAATAATTTTTTTTCTGATGAAACGTGATCGATCGACGACAGAATAGATGCATGCGTGAAGATGTTTTTGGCTTATTGGTGAGTTTAGCACTTCCTGGTTTAACCCGGTTTAATCCGGTTTAAATCTAAACCGGTCCAATTGATTCCGGTTGACGATGGTTCGAACTCGGAATGAGATCCACGAAGCGAATAAGTTCGGTAAGAATCCGAAAAAACGTTGAACTCATCACGATCGATCTTGAACGCAGATTCTGAACCGAGATCTGCGAATTATTCCCGATCGACGACGGTCCAGAAGCGGTAAAGTCCGCGAAGCGACTGCCAACTTTCAAGTTCGGTTAAGACCGAACTGGATTTGAATCAGCCCTGAACCGAGATCGGCGAATTGTTCCGATCGAGGATGGTTCAAGGTCGGTAAAGTCCACAAAACGACTGCCAACTTTCAAGTCCGGTAAAGACCGAACTCGATTTGAATAAGCTCTGAACCGAGATCGGCGAATTGCTCCTGATCGACGACGGTTCAAGATCGGTAAAGTCCACAAAACGATTGCCAACTTTCAAGTCCGGTAAAGATCGAACTCGATTTAAATCGGCTTTGAACCGAGATCGGCAAACTGCTCCCGATCGACGATGGTTCAATGTGGTTGCCGACCTCCGAGTATCCGCCTCATCGCTGTCAAAACCCACTTCAGAAGCGCACGTGAAAAGTAAAAGGGGGAGATTAATTAATAGTAGGCTTAGCGAAGCCTAACATAGATCCCCTAGAATATGTGGTGGTCTCGACAAAGCCTGATCTAGATTCCCGCTATAAAGTTCATCAATGATTATCACCACGTGATCAACCATTTACTCGTTCACTATAAATAGGGGGAGAAAAGAAGTAAAAAAGAGGGGACAATTTTTGGAAAGAGAAGAAAAAGAAAACTCAAAGATCGATTTTTTTTTCTTTGCCGACCTCAAAAACTTTTTGTAATATCACCGAATTCGATTGAATAAAACGAGATCTCGATCAATTTAATCTTCATTTATTCTTCTGTGATTTCTACGGTACCTATACAGGGATTTGTTTTCCAATTAGTATATAATAACAAAAATAATAATTTCTGTTATTAATGACAAAATATTAGTGGAAGAGGAGTAATATATACGTGTGCGTTTCCTCGATTAAAAAAGAAACGATTTTTTACCCAACACTCAAGGTAATAAATGCGAGTAAACAAACAACAACATATTCTTCTTACTCATGTCCGTAAAATCGCATCTTTTTGCTTCAGAATTCAGAAAAACTTTGTCAGGTAATAAGGGTCTTTACCTTTTTTAGTTAAATAGTGAAATCTCATAACCTTAACAAAATCTATCAGTTTTGGTAAATATTTGTAAGTGGTGAATTCAAGCAAAGGATATCCTCGAGGAATTGAATAACAAAGATAGATAAATACTATTTCCCTTTATGATAAAAGACATTAAATGCAATTTCATCTATATAAGGAAAATTTTAAATTGAATTGAATGGAGGAGTAGATACAAGTCATTTATGGGCACAATAAAGTAAACTGCACTCATCATTTAAAGTGGAAGAATGGTGCGCAGATCTCAATGTATAGAAGAAAGTATGGTTGGGCCGAACCATATTTACGAGTATGTTCATCACGAAACAAATTAAATTTAAAATTTAATGTTTGAGAATGACTTGGGGAGTTGGGGAGTGAGTAGACCAAAGCATGATACGGTTAAACGCGATTTGACATTATGGATGTTTGATTATGGATGTTAATTTAAACTCACCAATCTTTATTTTCCTTATTTGTTTTTTGTATTTATGAAATCTTGATTTTAAACCTCCACCATATCTGGAATTCCACCAAGTTCCCCATAACAGCTGTTGTAGTTAATGCATTCCAATGTTTTAAAATTCGATATACCACTAATTGAATGTTTAAAGTAGACTTAGCAATCAGAATCCAGAGATCAATTGGGATTATTTCGAGATTAATCGGGGGATTAATTCGGATAGCTATTTTTTTGTGTTAACATTTTATCAAAGTAATTAAAAATATGATGTTAAATATATACTCTATTTTGTTTTATAAAAAATGTCTGTTTTGACATATTTCATACAAAAAAAAACTCTTAATTACATAAATATGCTCTATTTAATATCATTAATTAGAGGAGAATGACTTGAATTCAATGATGATGAGTTTTTAATGAATGGCTAAATAAAAACTTGATCTAAACAATTATATCGACAATATAAAAAGATACTTTTTGGTGAAACAAACAAAAAAACTCCAAAACGACATTTTTGGTAAAACGAATGGAGTATAGTATATAGTATTATCATGATTCATGAACATTTGGAGAGGTTTAGATTCAGAGAAATACGGCGACTGTACAGTTGGTGCGGTCATTTGGAGAAATCAAGGGATTGACCGAAGTGGTCTCTGTAGTAATTTGGTGTGACCATGATTGATGTTTAAAACACGTTATAGTGTAACAGCCTTTCATATTGGCACGAACCAAATGTTTCACGAGCATGCTAAACATTTCGATAAAGACAGTCGTCGTACAAAAAGGATTTAAGAATGAGAAGATTAAGGTTGTTCTTGTGTCTACCATTACACAATTGAACGATAACTTCACTAAATGTTTGGAATTTTGGTTCATCAATAATTTGATTCTTTATCATCATTTGCTCAACTTAGTTCTTAATTTCCTATTAATTTCTTGTTTCATCTTGCCTGTTTACTTACTTACTTTCATTTGTAAGCTTATGGTTAGTGTACGTGAAAATCGAAAAACATACCAATCTTATCCGTCGTACATTAGTTCATTTCTAACATCTTTAGCGTGCAACAACATTGGTCTTTGAAGATTTGATCCCGAACACACTTGCGGCATAGTACTTGACTCGATCATATCATTGACAAACACACACAAACGATAAATGCAAATGCAAATGCAAATTAAGAGCTAAGTATGTAAAGATACGTATTATTAATCAACATGTTTATAATTTTCAAGTACCACAATCATTATTTTCAGCTCAATCACCCCTCTGTTTTATTCCTGCTTACTTAGGGGGAGGTTACACCTTTTATTCATAAAAAGAAAAGCAATTCGTTTTCTACGGCTAATTTTCACATTGATCTTACATCTCCATGGAAAATATTCAACTTTCTGAGTTGTACACTTCCAGCAAATTCTGTAATCATGAGTCTTGAGAGAACCCAAAGAAAGCCAAAATGGCAGCAAATATGTTTGAAGAGAGCAAAGCCTTAAGCACCATCTTCTTTTTGGGTGTGTACGGAGGGTATCTTAGATCCGAGTCCCCGGCAAAACTCCTGTAAAGAACTCCTTTCTTATGGCTAAACGTCTCATACGAGAATTTCCCGTGGTAAGCCCCGATCCCGCTCTCCCCGACTCCTCCAAATGGTAAATCTTTTACAGTCACCTGCAGAGAAAACAGACCATCTTTAATGAGAGCTAGCGTTTGGAAAACAGAACATCAGTTTTGTGTGTTAAAAAATTTTACGTGTAAGACGGTGTCATTGATGCCAATTCCTCCAGCAGCCACGTCCTCCACAAATTTCTTCTGCAACTCTTTGTTGTCTGTGAAGAGATACGCCGCTAAAGGCTTTGCCTTTGACCGTATAACCTGAAAACCATCTTCAATCTTCTGTACCGTAATTATAGGAAGTAATGGTCCAAATATCTCTTCCTGCATCATAGAAGATGCCTCTGGCACATCCAGTAGTATCGTTGGAGATATTTTTCTGTAAAGGAAATTACAGAATACTGTGGTTAGTTTGTTTTATCTCCATGAACAATGTCATCGAATGGAAACTTTTTCTCTCACAGCTTATCTTCGCTTGTTTGGCCTCCGTGAACAATTTGTTCAGCAACTCCATTCTCTTTTAACATACTCTCTAACCGTTTGAAGTGGAAAGAGTTCACTATCCGTGATAGGTCCTTTGATTCTAATTGATTTTCCCCAAAGAATGTCCTTAGTTCAGTCTTCAGGGCATCTATCTGTACTGCTTAATTTGCATCAGCAAGCTCGAGAAACAAATAAAGTAACCATAGGCTTTTATTTCAAGTAGTCTTTTTACCAATTTTGATGCAAAATCGTTTGTAGTGATCACGTAATCGACTCCAATGCAAGCCTGTCCGTTGTTACAAGCCCATTTCCCTGCTATGATCCTCCTAGCAACCACCTTCAATCACAAAAACCCGATTAGAGTATGCGCCTTGAATTTATATATTTTATGCTTTAGAAGCAGAAACTGATCTTAACTTGTAGATTAACATCTGAATCAACAAGAGCCGGGCATTTCCCACCAAGTTCGAGAACCACTGGAGTAAGGTTTCTCGCAGCTGCAGCCATTACAATGCGACCAACTCTTGCTCCACCTAAATAAAAGACTTCAATTATTAAAATACTGTTTTCCTGAGAGCCTAATCAAAATATTAAAGATTCTTGAGAGAGACACAGAAAGGGCTTACCAGTGAAGAATATCTTGTCCCATTTCTGATCCAGTAGTGCCGTAGTTTCAGGGACTCCGCCTTCGATAACTCTGATTGTTGCTTGGTCCAAGTACTCAGTAAACAACTTTGCTAAAAGAGAAGATGTTGCTGGAGCAATTTCAGAAGGTTTGAGCACAACAGCGTTACCAGCTGCAATAGCTCCAATGACTGGCTCAACAGACAATACTGGGAACATAAAAACAACAAGAAGACATATATAAACTTTTAATTGCGATAAGTTAGACAAAATTTCAAAAAACAGTTTTGAGCTTACAGAAAGGGAAATTCCAGGCTGAGATAACCAAAACAACTCCAAGCGGTTCTGAGACTATTTGTGCAGACGAGGGGAATGTTGTCACGGAAGTTTTGACCTGAAAGGTCAACCATAGATCAGGCAAGTGGTTTAGAATGGAAACATATCAATGAAAAGCAGCAAAGCTTGAACGGTTATAGTTACCGTTTCTGGAGCCATCCAGTTCTTCAACTCTTTGATTGCAAGCATACAGGATGATTTTGTATTTGAAATCTGAGAAAACAAGATGACGGCAGAGTGATTTAACAATAGATAAATTGGAATGTAGAGAAGGAAAGGGACACTGAATTATATGCAAAACCTCAGCTAGAAAAGCTTCGAGCTCAGGCTTGGAAAGATCTTGATGCAAAGCTTCAGAGATGCATCTCTCCTTCTCATCAATCATCCTGGCAATGTTTTGAAGCTGAGAAATTCTCCACTCGTAGCTCTTTGTTCTGCCGGTGTTGAAGTTGCTTCTGAGATCGTCTACAAGCAAAGCTGCTTCTTTTCCATCAAAAGCTGATGTTTGCTTCTTTACCACAGCAGATAGTGTTGCATAGCAAGTACTGACTCCACAGACCAAAACCGCATTGTGAGAGACTTAAGCAAGACTAAAAAAAACCATGGATATAATAGTAGTCTCAACGCTGATGTTTGCTTCTAGTCTAGTTGTTTACAAGTGTTCTTTAACTTCAAATCCACTTTACTGAATGGAAATGTAATCATCAAATCAGTATGTAAAAACCACTTTTTTCTGAATTATATATATGTAATAATAGGTGAATTAAAAAGGTGCTCACAATTTCAAGCGAGAGGGGACGCAAGTTTTGCTGCAATATCCACCAGATATTAGTAATGGTGAAATAGCCAAGGCAGCAACTTTTAATCTGCAACAAGTAGGGCCATTCATTGATTATGCAAAATCTAATCTTGAAAACGTGTGAGATGGTTCCAATTACATCTGATTCTTTCTAATAATCATATCATATTGTGATAATTGATTGACCCAAATCGTTCACGGAAGCATCCATTGCTCCAATTACTGTTAACAGTACACTCCTGTTTCATTTCTAGACTAAAATTTCAATTTTTATTTTTTTAAATGAGAAACCCAAAACGCAATTTCACGTGAAGAGAGAAAGGCTGGTTTCGAGAAACAGAATCGAACAACTCAATCTCAACCTGATTAAAGCAAGAAGCTAACATTTGTGTGGTCTTAAATAATATAACAAGAAGAGTTGAGAGAGTAATGTAAATTAACCTGGTACGATAAAACCCATCGGCAAAACGAAGGGCATTGTTCATCTCCACAAGGTTCGTCATAGCTTGGTTTAGTTGAAATCTTGTGCAAAAAAAACAAATTGGAGACATTTGGATTTGGTGTTATATAAGAGATGATGAGGGGAGAAGTTGAAGGCTGTGGTCGTAAGAGAGACGTGTAGAAGAGAAGAGAAGAGAAGAGAAGAGAAGAGAAGAGTTTGTGTAATAAAAGCATTTGGCCCCATTTATCCGCTCAACAAACCCAGACGGAGATAACGTGAAACGGCTCAGACTGGTCTCTGCCCGGTGTCCCACCTTGGCGTCATCGAATTCGACGGTTCTAGTTCGCGTTTTTTTTTTTTTTACAAATGTCTCTTTGGGTTTTTTAAATGTTAATTCTTTTTTTACAGTTAATATAAGAATTTGTTTTTGCCTTCTAGCCATAGTTGTTTGCAAACCACTTTTTTTCTTCCTTATTTCATTTGAGTGTTCGAATCCATACATGCTAGATGTTAAATCTTATAGAATGGAATATATTATGATTCAACACGCGCTAACTATATAGCGCGGAATAATTTTTGTTTTGAAATTTAAGAAAAATTGTTTTCATCTTAATTTTAAAATATGTTTAACTAATGATTATAGATAGAAATATCAGCTTAGACTAACATGTGTAACCCGTTTTGCAATAAACTAAAATATTATTTGGGCTAACCCGCAAAAACATATAATATTGAAAACATAACTCTAATATGCACCGCTTAATGACTATGATTTTTGTGGTCAGTCCACAAACTCTTTGAAAAAACAATTTTCTCTTGTCTAACTTTTTATAAAATTAGTAAAATATTTTATAATAATTATAGTGAAAAATATTGCAAGATTTCGAATATATTTTTTCTTTAAATATGTATGAATTGATTATTATTTAATATCATAATAATTAAAAAATTGAATATTAAATAACCTCTTTAATGTGAAATAAATACTTTCCATATTCTCATCAATAATTTTAAAAGACAATTATATCATTTTCTATTTCAATTATCTTTTCTTATTTGTAATGGCATTTCATGTAATAACTTACAAAACAAAGTTCATTTTCAAAAATGTCTTCTTAAATAATATTATAGAGATTATTGAGTTGTTGGTTTGATACAAGATTATAAAACATATATATATATAGTGTTTAACATTGACATATTGATAACATCAAATAATGTAAATCTTTCTAATCTTTATCATAATAAGATATCTATAAAAATATTATTCGGTTGGGTTCACGGACTTCACTTCATAAACATGCTTTTCTGGCCCACAACACTTGGTTCGCAATGCTCCCCAAGATATCTTCGATACTAGATGAGGTGACACATGAGGATTGACCATTAAATCAATTAACTCATGTTACAATTTTTTTTTCCGTTTAAAATGCTAAAGATTGCGGACTCGTTTTAGCTCGGAACTCATGATATATGTTGAACCGTTGAACCTGAGAGTAGTCCACAATGTTGCATTTCGGTGCGTTTCTACCGGGGCTGGCTGGATCAGCCGATATAATTTATAAAAAAATATATATACATATACATACAAACTTAACATAAAAATAAGCGCAAACAATAGAGACTACGGGTTTATTAGTCGTCGGCCCTACTCTCCAAAGTCCAAACCTTCCAACATGTAAGGCCTGCAACATTTTGTGTTTTCTTCTTCTTTTCTATTGCTAATTGGCCCAATTCTTCGTTCAGCTTTTAAATAATCCTTTGAATTAAACTTATTTGTTGATGGATGATATAAAAATGTTATTTATAAATTTAAAACATAATTTTTTGTTTTTTACTAGACTACTTTTTCTATAACCGAAATTATTTTGGACTAAAGTTCAAATTTATTTCACCCAACAACAAACATCAAAATATTTGCAAAACCCCCTAGATTTTAAAAGCTTTTCCCACATATGTTCGGGGTTTTTTTGGTTCTCTCAATTTGAAAATGTGTCTTTTATTGAATTGATGGTGTCGTCCTAGGTGGGAAATTACTTACCTCTAGTCTCTTAGTCTCTGGATGGTTCTTTTCTAACCCGATTAATATAAGAGTACGATGATGTCAAACAAAAAGAAGGAGGAGTATGATGAAAGAAAAAAAAAAATATATATATATATATATAGTAGATCTCATCTGGGCCGTCAAAACTAAGGAATTTGGATGGAGTGGGAAATATTTACAGCTGATCTGGGCCGTCAAAACTATAGTTGCATATCAGAGGCAAAGAATCAACACGTGGCCGAACGAAATAGTATCATGATATAAACCTGGCAACAGACGATTAGACCCCACAATATTTGTTCACCAACTCCCGTGGACCCTACGAGTTCACGAAAGGCGATTTTCTTCCTTTTAAAGCTGACAAATTCTTTTTTTTTTGTTCTTCCTTTCGGTTTAATTTTGTATTTGGTATTTCGACTTTCGAGTTGGCAAATGAAAAATACAAAACATATGCTTATCATAAACTGAAAAATAATATTAAGTGCGAATAATTTGTCGCATAAATTTCTAATAAATGGGAGCCGTATAAAAAGAAGAAAGAAAATCTTGTCTAGAAGTTTCTTTCAGCGACTAAAGATTTTAAAAGCTTTGACTAATTTGTCAACAATATACACAAATTCGCACTAAAATAGCCACCAAATGCACAAACACCAATTATTTTCATCACACATACGCATGCGTTTCGTTTCCAAATTTCTATATATATATATATATATATATCATAATAAGACACACGCATAATCGGCAAGAGGGTGCAAAAAAGAAACAGAGAGAGATAAACAGAAATGGGAAAAATGGAGGTAGAGAGGAAAACAACAGGCTGGGCTGCGAGAGACCCATCTGGGTTACTCTCTCCTTACACTTACACTCTCAGGTTGATTTCTCTTCTTTTGAATCCTTTTATGGGTTTTTCATTTCCTTTAATTGGGTTTTGATTGTATTTCATCTACAGAGAGACAGGACCAGATGATGTACACATAAGAATCATATGTTGCGGAATCTGCCACACCGATCTTCACCAGACCAAAAACGATATGGGCATGTCTAATTACCCCATGGTTCCTGGGTAATTCTTCTTTCTTCTTCTCCTTATAATAGCCAACAAAAAAATGTAGAATTGAATTGAAACCAAGTTGATCGATGTTCTTCAGGCACGAGGTTGTAGGGGAAGTGGTGGAGGTGGGATCAGGTGTGAGCAAGTTCACCGTAGGGGAAATAGTCGGAGTGGGTTGTCTCGTTGGATGTTGCGGAGGTTGTAGCCCATGCGAGAGAGATCTGGAACAGTATTGTCCTAAGAAGATCTGGAGTTACAACGATGTTTACATCGATGGTCAACCCACACAAGGTGGCTTCGCTAGAGCCACCGTCGTTCACCAAAAGTAAACTTCTTCTTTTTCTTCTTTTAACATTTTTTATACTACTGAAATCTTCATAAATACCGATTTGGATATTATTTGCTTTTGATTTTGAAATTCAATCATCATAATCTTGTGTTATTTGATCGATGATTTCAGCGAAAATCATGTGTTGAAAAAAAAAAAATTACTTGGTTTTGTTCAACTAACACTTTTTAACACAAGAAATTCTGTTAAAAAATACAAAAAAAGAAGAGGAAACTAATATTTGGAAACCAACACTAAATTATTCTAAAATCAAAGAGATGCATATGAAAGTGAATATATATATATTTTAACAATAATCGATATTCAAATCCGATCTTTAGGTTTTAGTTTGGGTTTCTTGAAGGCCAGGTTAGGGTATGCATGGCTAAAGGGTCAATTTGTGTTCAGGTTTGTGGTGAAGATCCCAGAAGGGATGGCGGTTGAGCAGGCTGCACCGCTACTGTGCGCCGGTGTGACAGTGTACAGTCCACTGAGCCACTTCGGGCTGAAGCGACCAGGCCTAAGAGGGGGCATACTAGGGTTAGGTGGAGTTGGTCACATGGGTGTGAAAATAGCCAAAGCAATGGGTCACCATGTCACCGTCATAAGCTCATCGAACAAGAAGAGAGAAGAGGCTTTGCAAGATCTTGGAGCCGATGATTACGTGATCGGATCCGACCAATCGAAGATGAACGAATTGGCGGATTCAATGGATTACATTATCGACACGGTCCCTGTTCATCATGCACTTGAGCCTTATTTGTCTCTGCTTAGGCTTGATGGGAAACTCATTCTCATGGGAGTCATCAACAATCCCTTGCAGTTTCTAACTCCTATGCTTATGCTTGGTGAGTCAATTATAAACCAAAACACTCATTGAATAATAACTAATGATTGTGATTTTGAGGATTATTAATTTGGGCTATGATGATGATGATATAAATTAGGGAGGAAAGTGATAACGGGGAGCTTCATAGGTAGCATGAAGGAAACAGAGGAGATGCTTGAGTTCTGTAAAGAAAAGGGTGTGAGTTCGATCATCGAAGTTGTGAAGATGGATTATGTGAACACTGCGTTTGAGAGACTCGAGAAGAACGATGTGCGTTATAGGTTCGTGGTTGATGTCGAAGGAAGCAAACTTGAGGCTTGAATTACTTGAAATTAAATCACCCTTTTTCTTCTTCTTTACAAACCCGATTTATACCATTTTCTGTTTGTTTGTGGTTTGTCACTATTTTCATGAGAAAGTGGTAAAAGAAATAATGATATTGGGATAAAAAAAAAAGTCGTTGTTTGAGCATTTTTTTTATAAAAAAAAATAATAATAATTATGAGTTACTTATTTGATGTGTTGAGTTACTGGCCTTGGGCGGCCCTTAGTTCGGGTTGGAGTCGGACAACGATAAAAGAAACAATATTATTCGGACAAAAAAGTGACTAAAAGCGAAATCGAACTAACAAATACGACGTAGATAATGTCATCCGGTGGTTGAGGAACTTGAGGTGAGTGTGTTACATCTTTGGTGATGTCATGTTTATCAGAGTGAGTGGTAGGTTAGGTAATGAATTTCTATATGTATTATATAATGCACAAAAGAACGTCGCCGTTGATTATAAATTTTATAATACAACATTTGGTGGTGGAGATTTGTCACAAATGCGTAGTTGGTAGATAAAGACACGCGTCTCATTGCTACGTGAGAACTTCTTTTGGACCAGACCAGAGATCCCGGCGAGAATATTTCGGTTTTAAAAACTGAATAAATTTACCCTTTTGGCATTTTTACATGATCCCCTCTTATCTCTACACGAGTGGTTAGATGAATATCTCTATAAGGATACATTTTTGAAAATAATTATGTTTTGTAAGGTATTAATATTATGTCATTACAAATAAAAAAAGATAATTGAAATAGGAAAAGATATAATTATCTTTTAAAATTATTGATAGGAATATGTAAAGTGTATATTTATCATTAAAGGGTTATTTACTAAATAGTTTTTTAATTATTTTTAATATTATATATTTTTAAATAATAAACAATCCATATATATATTCAAAAAAATCTATTCGAAATCTTACTATATTTTTAACTATAATTTATTATATTTTATTTGAATATATATCAAAATAAAAATTAAAAAACATTTTACTGATTTTATAAAAAATTAGACACCAGAAAGTTAATTTTTAAGAGTTCTTGAAATAACCATAAAACTAGAGTCATTAAACAGTGCATATTAAAGTTATGTTTTAAAGATTATAGGTTTTGCGGGTTAGCCCGAATAATATTTTAGTCCATTGCAAAACGGGTTAAATAGACAAATTATTATGTTTGACAACTATATCTATAATCATGAGTTAGACATATTATAAAATTCAAATATAAACAATTTTTTTTAAATTTCAAAACAAATTTTAATAAAAAAAAATTACCTGCGCTATAATTAGCACATATTAAATCCTAGTTTTATAGATAATCCTAAAATCAGATTGAAAAATAGATAATTTAAAATGAATTCTTTGTACATTAAACATGAATCATTTGGAGACCACTTTTCATGAGGTGTCACTTTCTCAATTTTTCTCAGCATTTAAAAGATTTATTAATTCATTTGTTTTCTTCCTACTATCTTTGTAGCCAAACAGTTTTTAAATTGACACTTAATTTACTTTGCCACATGTCAGCCTCTCGTTAATTCGATTTATGTTAAAATTGATTTCTTTTTTGTTCTTTCTCTACTATACCTATTTCCAAACAGTCTTGAAATTAATTCAACTTATGCTATATTAATTTTCTTTTTTATATTTTCCCCTCTACTCATTTTCGTATAGAGGATGTTATTTAAGATATGCATCAAACAATATAATTATGGTAGTGATAATTTATAATTGATGATTTCTAAATATAAGAAATTCATTTTCGTATAGTGGATGTTATTTAAGAAAGACATCAAACAATATAATTATGGTAGTGATAATTTATAATTGATGACTTCTAAATTGTTTTAAAATTTGAGATTATATAATTCCTGTGTTTTAATTTTTCAAAACAGTAAAATTTAAATTGTATTATATTATCTATACATATTTATGAGCTTTGTAAACTGATATTTGTGAATTTATAATTATTACAATTACAAACCAATATATATTGTTTCAACTTTCAACGATTCTACCAAAACACAAAATACAGATTGTAACATATTGCATTAAATGACAAAGTATATTTTATTTTCCTAATAAAAAAGTATTTTTATGCAAATCTACTAATAACTTAAATGTTTATATCACACAAGCATATTCCATTTTAAATTTCCGAGTAGATCAATTATATCACTAAATGACGAAGTATATTTTATATTCCTAATTGAAATCAAATCTCATAATATCGTTATCGTTATTGACTTAATTACAAATAAATTAAATGCTTATCTCACAAGCATATTCCATAACAGTTCTCCGAATAGTATAATAAGATCCCTAAACTTGCAAGTTGAATTCATATTAATTAATCTTAATCTTGTGAAATCATAATAGGATCCGGCGTGTTCACATCGAATTTTAACCGCAAAATGACCTTCTTGCCTTCGATGAATTGTTTGCGATGCCATGTGGCGAAGTATCGTTCGTTCCGATCTGCTGAGGTGTCTAATTTGCTTAAAACGAACCGATGTTGTGTTAATAGTATAGTTTGATTTACCACCCAACCCGATTTTTTATCACATGCTCGGTTTAATGTTCCATTCCGTCATCGATTTTCTAAAAAACCGTTCTTGGAAGTTTTGCTAAAACCGACGTTTGCTCAAACCGGTTTAGAGTTAAACGTTATAAAATTAATGCTGGTTCCTTTGTTACTTGCTGAAAACGCTATTGGTTTGGGTTCGTAATGGGTTGTCTCAGCATCGGTTAGTTTTATAGCCTATCTAAAACCAAGCTGGGATAAAATCAGTTGATTGGTTCGTTGTAAAAAAAATGTCAATTTACGTTTATTAAACCAAAATCTATCACAATATTTATTATCTTACGTATATTCGGCCTATCGGTTGATTTGGAATCTCAACCCGGTTGCTAGCTTATGTGTCAAATTCACATTGGCTTTCGCATATGAAAAATATGTTTTCGTCTTAAAATCCGGTGTAATTTGGTTATCGGTCTCGGCTATACCGATTGGCTTCTAGATTCGACCAAAACCCTAATGTTTCTTGTGTTTTTTTATGACTCAGCCGTAAATCGTTACAATTAAAATAAATAGAAAATCTTAATATATAGATCGTAAGAAACCATAGCCTTAAAAACCATATATATAAATCAAACCCTATGTATCATTATAATTAATCTACAAGATCGGCCATCCTCTTCGTCTTTGTCATCTATATCTTATTTTAGTGTTTTTGTGTCTTTTAGTTATGTACAAATTCATATTTAGTCTTGGTTTCTGCGTTGTGCAGTTTGTTTGGTTTTGTCTATTATTGTTTAAACGTGTATGCACTTTTAAGCTTAATTTTATGATTGTGTATTTATAGGATACAGAAACTAAAGTCTTAGAATATACTCACAATATACACGAAGATAAGGGGTCGTAAGCAAGTTTCAAAAAGTGGTCCGAATACTCTTATTAATCTCTTCGTTTTGACATGCTTATTTTCGTTTTACGGTTTTGTTTTCATTATTCTTTGTATATTCTTCTCTCCAAACTGATAGTTTGTTGTTTAGTGTCTCGGCCCCTTGGATGATCTCTTTCTTACTCTCTCGGCGCAAAATCAGGTTATGAGTTATGTTGCTATGAATAATTGTGTATATATGTTCTGATTATTTGTTCTTTTAATTTGCTATCAGTTTATTACGATTGAGCTCATAGCTCTGGACAAAGCTTGCCATCAATTCAAAGATTTTGGGTTTCCATTATTTTGAACGAATAACCATCTTGTATTTTCTCTATGTGGCCTGCTGTTTTGTTATCTTTTAATTTGGTTAGTTTAGGCTACTTTTTATCATTTTTGATTAGTTAGCTGGATACGTGGATGGGGGCTGTGTGATCAGGGATTCACGATGATGAATGTTCTGCTGCAATTACAAGCAAATTTAATAGCGCTCTTAGGTCGTTGTGTTCTTGCATCTTAGGGTTATTAATTCTGAAGATGCGTTTCTATTTGTTTCTATTTGTTGTTTATAGATCGGATTTTTGCAAATCAAAAGTCCCTTTTCAGATTTTTACAAGTGTTGTTTCAAATTAGGGTTTTTGTATGCTTCACTTTTACAAATCAAAAACCTTCTTCTGAATTTGTGTTTTTATCGGTTTTGAGGGGTTTGACTCTCGTGAGTGTATTTTTCTTAGATACAAACAATACCGTTCTTTTCAGATTCTTGATTACTATAATGTTTTCTTAATTCTACTATCTTCTATGGAGAAGAAGAATACGAAGAACAAGAAGAAGAGGGAGGTAATTCTTTATGTTGTTTTGTTTTATTTCATTATGATTATGCTTCTCAAAAGTACTAATCGATCGATTTATTACCGATATGCTGCATTTTGTATACGCTCTTATCATTAGTTATTGTTGGATTAGTCCCATACTATTCATTGAATCATGTAACTGTCTCCTCTGCATTTGTAGAAAGTGATGCAATGGGCAGCATAAGCCTGATACATCTCTTGAGACTAAAATTCTCCCGATTTAATGAGTGAAGTATATACACACGTACGAAATATATTATCCTGTATATTTCAGGTACATGTTAACTATTAGGGCTATAACTGCTCTGTTTTCGAGTTTGTTAGGTTCACTTATGGCTCAGGTACTAACCAGTTCTTATTCTTCTGAAAACCCAAGTTCAGAAGATTTTGTAATTGAGATTCTTAGTTGTCAAAGTAGTTCAAAGCTAGGTTCTGTGTGGGTTATGGAAGTACACACCCGTCATTTTGACAGGGCTTTGTGGTTTCTTTTAGTAGCCATGAATCTTCATGGCAATGGCTAGGGACAGATTGTTGCCATTTTTCTTTTCAGAAATTAGCCCACGAACTTAAGTACCAATGAAAAGCACAATAGCATGCAATCGGTGTGCTAGCCGCGCTGCGCTCTCAAATTTTCATGGATGTTTCACAGTTTTCTGAGCTGGTACGTATATCTTTGCCTTCATTACATGTCTCAGTGTCCTATTGGAAGGATTTTACGTACAATTAGTGGCGAACATAAAATAAAGGTTCATTTTGAATAGTAAATATTGATATTGTTGTGAAAACTGGTGTTATATTATTGAGTTTACATGATATTACCTTTTTCAGTTTTTGCAGGATAAATGTGTTATATCTATTTGGATTCACAAAACTTGAACACAGATTCATGTTTGAGATTTGAAGATGTGGTCTTTCCTACTTTGGGGGAGTATAAAGTTATAGAGCACTAGAGAACGAGACATTGGTTGTACGGTTGAGAAATTACCTTGAAAGTTCAAGTTTTAAAGAGTTGCCTCCAATCGCTCTTACACTTTCTAACAACAATAATGTCTTATTTGTTCTAAAATGAAGCGGTTTTAAATCATGTATCATATGTTTTTTAGTTTTGTATCACATCGAACATTGTTATAGCATAAGGTTTGCCTGATTTTTAATTAGCATGGTCCTATCCATGATGATAGATTCTCTAGACATTCACATATTTTCAAACATTTCCTGAACAAGAGACTTTAGATAAAAAAAAAAGAACAATAAAATATTAAAAGAGCTATTTAGAACACACATGATATACATTGAATAACATAATAAATGTGAAGAAAATAGTTGCAAATGTATTTACATAACTAACTGTGTCATTTACAAAACAATAAATTTCATTTTCATGAGAAAAATAACGCTCGAAAAAAACAATTTTAACCAGAAGAAAAAAAAAATGAAGATATTTATATTTGTGGAAATTAAAAAATGAAGTAATATATGGTAATGAATACTTATCTCACATATAAGAGAAAATAATATTATCAAAAAAAGAATGATAGAAAACTTTCCTATAAATAGATATATTTCCCCCAAAAAATCAATTGGGTAGTATTGGTTGACTTTAACGTTTTTCCAGTAAGGTGAGATTTCTGGCCCGTTACTCATCTTTTTATGATCGAATTTAAAGATAATACTTTGTGTTCTAGGACTACAGTGACTATTTCTTATTTGTTTATCTAGAAACCGTTCTAAGTGGAACTTTAGATCTCAATTATTGTGTTGGTTAGTTTACAGTGATTTAGCTTTCGTTGGTGTTTAAGGTAGAGACAATGATCAATCAGAGACTATAAAAAGCTAAATCCTGAATTCTTGCGGTTTATGATTTTATACAATTTAGGTTTTCGGAAAATTTGAGTCTGACTAACATTAAATAGGAAAATGTTAAGATTTTTTTATTTCTTATATGTATTTATCGAAGTTTGTGTTTATCTTTTAAAAAATGGCTATTCTTTGCCGACAAAGGAACATTGCCTTTTGTTTCTTATTGTCGTCGGAACTTTGACATTATTGTCTGCTGATATTTGAGATTTGGAAATATTTTTATCTTCGAATATTGTTAATTTCATTGTGTATTAGTCTCTATAAATACAATGCCATTGCCTATTTATTTGGGTAACCGGTTCACGCCTCAATTCCTTGCTAAATTTTGAGTCTGTCTAATTCTTTCCCTAAGCATGTCTAACGTCCGCCGTAAGTCATCTCCTTTCGTGCTGATCAGTGAGATCAATCCAGCCTTGCAGAAATATAAGCTTAAGGTTCTTATTCTTCGTCTTTGGAAGACTTTAAAAAACGGTGCTATGAATTCAATCCAATTAGTTTTGGTTGATGAAGTGTTTAGTTTTCTTTCCAAAGTCTTAGTGTTTACCAAGATTTGTGTGTTTGTTTATGCTTGTGTGTAGTTTTTTTGGACGTATTTGTCTAATATTTTTTGTCTAATGTCTAATGCATGCGAACATCCATGCTTGTGTTGACGATGGGTTGGTTATAGGTTTATTGGTCAGTTGGTAGAAGGTGAAACAAGGGTGCTTGATACGTTTGATTTGACCAGTGATGCTCCGTTCAAACTTAATTTCCTTCGAACCACAACCGTCAAGAAATGCGAGGACTTTTCGCAGGTGGTGCCCGAGAAGTATTTTGCGAGTTTCACTCATATACTTTCTCGAAAGTTGGATTTATTTACGAAGTAAATTTTGAGGAATAGAGCTTTCTCATTCATCATAAACCGTAAAACTCGGTTAGTCTTTTTTATATCGGTTTGATTTAAGTTTTTTTGTCGTACCGATTATCGATTTCGGGCTTTCAATTTTAAAATTTTATGGCCCATTTTTCGAAAACCCTACGTAATTTCAAGTTTGACATTCTGTGGCCGCTTTTATATTTTTTTATGCTGAGATTTTCAGGTTGTCGAAACCCTAAGTTTTTGGCTGGCTATAAATATATCTCGCGTTTATAATTTTTTTTAACTCATTGATTGTGTGTTGTTGGTAACGCTCATAGTCTATGTGCTGTCTTATTTTTCTTTTGCTCTCTTTTGGATTGATTTTTTTGTAATCGTTTTTGTTTTGCTTCAATCAAAATTGATCGATGGTTTTTTTTTTTTTTTTTTTGAAGGATGCATGGTGGTTTGTGTTTGTATTTTAGGATGGCTGCGAGAGATTGTGCATCTTTTAGTGGTTCTAGGGTTTTTTCCGTGTCTTATTGTGTGTTTTTTTATTTATTTATGTGTAGACGTTATTGGTCAAATTTTGGGCATCGGAAGTATGAATGAAGTCGACAAAAGGAAAGCGTACCACCTAGCTTGAGATCGAGCTCAGGAACACTACGGGCGTCGGTTTTTCCATTTTTTCTAATTTATCCTTCTTATTTTTGGTGTTCTTTATTTGTTGTTTTGTTTATATGTTATGTTTTTTTTTCCAGTGGTTCGCGTCTCATCTGTACTCTTTGGGATGAATATGGCAAGGATGTTTTCAAATATACTGGGCAGAACAGCTCTTCTGTCATCGTGTGTGTTTTGAGGCTTGTATGCGTGAAAGAGTATTGTGGTGCTGTTTTCACTAATTTGATTAAAAAAAAATGTGTTTTAGATTTTAGTTTTTTTTTTAATTTATAATTTCATGTATAAAAAAATAAATTGTGTGTTTGTTTTCTTATAATTGATGATGCCATAGGTAATTTGACTATATCTAATACCTATAATGCGACGAATATTTTGTTCAATCCACGGGTCCCGTCGTCGAGAAATTTATGACATCGTACGTGGTTTTGCCGTTTACCGTTTTTTTGGTTTTAGGGTTTGTAATGTTTTTTTTTATTGTTGCTTTCTTGTGTATTTGCTTGGCTAGGCTACTTGCGGATGGTGTTAATGGTTACGTCTTATGATGATGTCGTGCCAGCTGCTGGTCATGTTGTCTCTTTGCATGATGAATTTTTTGTGAGAAACTTCGACGGACCATCAATGATATTAATTATTTTGGCGAGGTGTTGTATTTTCTGTCATATTTTTTTTGTTTGTTTTATACCTACTTTTTCGTGATGGGTTTGATTTTCTTGCTATGATATATTGGCTTGATGTACGATTAGCCGTGGTTAAATCATTTTTTTTTCCAGTGGTTCGCGTCTCATATGTACCAGTGGAACCCGACTGATAGTGACTCAACTGGCAAATCATGTTATCGAGGATAGGGGGATTACTGGTAGTTTCGTCGATGATGTTGACGATAGTGTGTTAATTCTTAGGATGTTTGTTACACCGGTAGACGCACGTTTTCCGTTCCGAATGCGTCGTAGACAGTTCCCTGTCACGCTCGCCTTTGCAATAACTATTAACAAGAGTCAAGAACAAACCTTGAAAAGAGTTGGCATGTATTTACCAAAACATGTGTTCTCTCATTATTCCTTATATCACTTGCATTTGCAATGACTATAAATAAAAACCATGACATATCACTCTAGAAAGGGTGGGTTTGTTTTTGCCAATGCATGTCTTCTCTTATGAACAGCATTACGTTGCCGTTTCCAGGGTTACTTTGAGGAGTGTTTTAAAAATCCTCATCGCGGACAAAAATGGAAAGCTACAAAAGAAAACCATGAATGTTGTCTACAGAGAAGTTTTCGAAAACCTTTAGTTTGGTTCGTCGTTTGTTTTTGTTTTTTATTTATTTTGCTTTGTTCATTTGGGAAAACATGGATATGAGAATTCCGGTTGGTTTTGCTATGGTTATGGTATGTTAGCGTCAAAAAATAAATCTATATATGACCTAAATGAATGTTTTGGCACACTAGCATAAAATATTTTTAGCGATCATCCAAAGAAAGCATGTAAACATGTAATTTACATGATCATGAGGATTCTTAACAAATTTACATGATCATAAACATGTAATTTAGACTTGTGTATCAGCATGTAACAAACTAATAACCTCATTTTTGGTTAAAAGCATGTAAACAGAGCATCTTGCATTAACTTCGCCCTGTGAATTCTTAACAAAGTTTTAATCTTAAGTCAACTACGACCTTATAGTAGTGTTTAAAGGATGTCAAATTTCTAGCTCTTTAAAAGCTTGGTTTTTTAAAACATACAAGCATGCAAAACATAGTATGTGGGTGAGCTCACAAAGATTTGAAATTTTTTTGTAAGCACTTTAGTTGTACATTGGGCAGTTGTGGTAACCAGTAAAACATTCAATAAGAAGTTGTTGTCATTGGATAAAACTTGAATCGCTAGGAATATGATTTGGCACTAAATACATTTGGCGATTGTACTCATTTTTGGGCAGCCGTTTTAATGTTCGTATCACCGCCAATATCGTCACCACCATCACCTTCTCATCTATCTTGATTGATGGTTCCTTGTAGCGTGTGGACTCGAAAGAAACGTCTAACCGAGGCCAAAGGATCCATATTAGATAGTTCTTATGCTCTCTAGGTGGATATTAAAAATTGCTGTTCCGGTACCACCTCATAAACATGAGATAATCACATTCTTATTGAAAGAGGTTTGCGTAAGAATAAGGCTACGAAACGATCAAACATGAGGGTTATGATTGACGCATGTCTTTGATAGTGTTATGGAGGACTTATGGAATAAAAGTGGTGAATGATAGCGTTTATAAAAGGTTCAATCGGGTTCATCCTTATCACATACTCGGATATGTGAATCCTAATGGACAGCTTTTTTCGACTTCCTCTTCATCTATATGTCATTTCGGATCTCCATTTTTTGATAACTAATTATGATAACCGATAAACAAGTTGTGGATAATGTATAATTTAGAAATGTTTTTAAACCCGTCAAAAATATGTGATTTGAAGGTATTAATCGATAAACAAGTTAGTTAATCCATACTCCTTTGTATAATTGTTTTTTTTTAAATACGGATTTCAAGATCTTTCGTAGGTTTTTAGATATCGATTTTCTTTCTGAGTAATCAAGGCGGTTGAATATATTAGAACACTCTCAATCTTTTATTTTTAATGATCTCCTTATAACGTTCCAAAAAAACAAAAACAAAAATTAAAAAATCAAAAAAATTTATTCGTATTTTCGTGGTGATATAAACTAATGTAAAAATTCGAACATCGTACTTATTACGACATTGGAGCCCGCACATGGTCCGGGCCATATCACTAGTGTACGTATATTCTCTAAAACCTTTCCTCTAAATTCTGGCGAATATTAACAACCAATCTATAGAAATCTAAATCGTTTGCAACTAATTTTGTCAAGAGATTTCCTAATTTTTATTTCATAGAATATTACTTGCAAATTCAAATTCAAATGTCGTTTGGAATTTGCCTCCAAAGAAGATTTCATAACAGATTTACCATAAAATTTACATCATCCCGTTCTAACTCTATAAATACCTTTCTACGCCTATGCATCTTTCATCACATATCAAAATCTTTACCTTCATCATCTACACGATTTCCATTCCTCTAATGGCGGCCATCACTACTCTCAAATCCCTGAAACCATTCAAAACACAATGGAAAATTCATGTTAAGATTTTGAAGTTGTGGAAACAATATTTGAATGGGATTGAAACAATAGAAATGGTCGTAGTTGACGAGTTGGTATGTTTTCTATATTCCTATATATTACTGTTTAATGTCTAAATTTTAATCTTAAGCTATAACATGAATTTATTGATGATCTAATATTTTTAAAAATATTACAGAATCAAACCATGCATGTGAGTATGAAGAAGGAGTTTATCAAAAAAATTGAAAATCTTCTCGAAGAAGGTACTTCCAAGATCATCACCAACTTTCAAGTCACTCATAATGGTGGGAAGTTTAGAACTACATCTCATGTTTACAAGATTCAATTCGCATCAACAACCTCTGTGAGACCTTCCACTGATTTGGACAACAATGTCTTCGGTCTTAAGTTTGTCAAATTCAGTGATATTCATGATGGCAAATTGAATCCAGACTTCCTGATAGATATACGTATTAACTTAATGATACAATTATATTTGACTCCTAATCCGATTTCATTTTATTTTCTAATACTGAATTTTTTATTATGTAACAGATATTGTTGGTCAAATTGTTAGTATTGGTGAGGTTGAGATCTTGAATGTTAACAAAAAAACAGACCAAGCGTCTAACAATGACACTTCGCGACTCCATCTAGTAATTGTATATGTTTCAGATTCTTATTAACATCTACTTTTAGTTAATGTGAATATCTAATATATTTTTTATATTGTTATTAGTGATGTATGGCTTAATTGTGTCATGTGGGGGAACTATGCTGACAACCTTGAAAGTGTTGCTACACATGCTAATGATGCAATAATTGTGTTTGTGTTACGCTTTGGGAAGTTAAGACTGTATCAAGGTGATTTAGTTATATATCGTAAACTTGCTTTATTGTTATATCAAATTACTTATTTTTTTTATATTGTTCTGCTATAGGTGTTTGGAGCGTTGGTAATTGTTACAATTCTTCGATTGTAATGACTGATCCAGATATCCCTGAAGTATTGCCTTTCGAGAAAGGTATGAAGTTGATATTATTGTATGTTTTGTACTAACCAATGTAATATTGTAAACACTAATGTTTAGTTGTCTTCTCCATGTCAGTTTATACACATCCCAATACATTGACTATTGTCAATTCTGTATATGTGAGAGATGATTTCTTCTTGCATACTCCTCGCCGGACTATAAGTGAAATTCTTGGTGCATCAGAGGTACTGTTTACTTTCTTAATTATTAGTGCTTCCTAAACATGAAATCTTATATACATGCTTCCTATATATATTATATACTGAAATTGTTTGCTGATTTGTATATTCTTATCTCTTTAGGTTGAGAAATTTGTAACCATGGCCACAATAATGTCAATCGACACTAGGTTTGGATGGTACTACATGTTGTGCAAAGTAGATGTTGAAAATGTCATTCCAGCGTAAGTACTACATATAATCTTGAAATTAATTGCATAAGAATGAATTATATGAAAATATTTCGATTCTGATCTTTTTTATTTATTTGATTTTAGATTCATGTTGACCTTGCGTGTCATGGACAATACTGGTGAAACAAAGTTCCTGATTTTTGATAAGATTGCTACGGAGGTCGTAAATCAAACAGCCGCACAGCTTACTGAATCTGTTAATGAGGTTAGTTTTTTTATATTATGAGACAGATTTTAGATTTCAGACTTATATTTAGGACCTCTGACTCATTATGATTATATGTTTATATTGATAACAAATTTAGGATCCGGATGTTTTACCTCTTCCACTTAACAACATCTGCAGAAAAACTTATTTGTTCAAATTATCCATAGAGAGCTCGAACATCGTTTTTAATAGTGATGTTTACAAAGTTACAAAGATTGTAACTCAGAGTGACATGGTCAAGGAATTCTCTGAGATTTCTGCCTCTCTGTTTTGTTATCTTAACAACTATATTATTATATTTTTAATCTAAGTTGATTATTTTAACTTTGTAAATATTAAATTATCTAGACCACACATGATGTGAAGTCTACGCAAACGGGATTTCTATACGAGGAAGATAAGGTAAATTTTGATAAGCATTGTGTGAGCATTTGTTTGTACGAACTATTTATAATAATATTAATACATTTGATTCTTATAGGCTCCACTCATGATTTTTGATGGTGTTGAGGATGACAATACACATCATCTAAACGAAAAAGTAATGAATGCAATGAAATGGGTGATGACATCGGTGAACATTCAGCAGCCACAAAAAATACAAGGATGGAGTCAAAATTGAAGATGTTCCAATACACTAAATAACCTTACTATTTACTAAAATTTGCAAAATAATTTTGATGTGACATTTGTCTGCGAAATATTACTAAAATTTGCAAAATAATTTCACTGTTTCCCCCCCCCATATTTCATGCTACTTTTAGAATGACACGTAATTAATACCAAATTCACGCAGTTTGTTAAAATCACCGACGAAAATATACTTCCCTTAATTACGATTTTGCCACCTGTTTTCTGTAAATACTACCCAGAATTATGTCATTTTAACTAAACAAAAACCTAAGTTAAATATTGAGACTTTGCACTAGATGACTATGAAACACACCAAAATTAGGTGGATGACGATTCACTGTTTCTTTCACTATTCGACAAATTTTAATACCAAAAAGCTCATATATTGCTTTTATCTCAGACATAGCGTATATATCTCTCTTTCTTTTCACTCTCTCTCTCTCTATCTCTCTCTTTCTTAGGTCGGTCTTCGGCTTCTTCTCCAAATTTTGATCGCTTTCTTCTTATGTAAATTTTTGTTTGATTGTTTTTTGTTTTTCATTTTTTTTTTCTTATGTGTTGTTTGACTTTCAATTTCTTATTCATGTGTTTGTTTTTGTTTATTCCGACTCAGATCTGAACTTCCGATCAGAATTCGAAGCCGGATTGGTTTTACTCCGATCCAGTCACCTCGGCATCGCCGCCGCCAATTCTTGATCCGCCGTCTCCACCACCGTCCGGTAACAGAATCACCCCGTCGGTTCTATTTGTAATTGTGTTTCTAGCTGTGTTGTTCTTCATTTCTGGGTTTCTTCTATATGTAATTGTGATTCAAGCTTTCATCAAGGCAAGCACGGTTACCACAAAAACCTTAGTCACCACCACCATAAAAATCTGAATTAGTCTTTAAATTTATTGTTAGACCGCTTACACAATTCAACAACGTGTTATATTTATCTGTAGCGCACTAAGAAAATCAGTAACCTCTCGTTTTTCGGATCATCACTAAACAAGAATATTATAAGAGAAGAAATCAAGTTGATAACATTATGATTATGTAGTTAAGTTTTCAGTTTATTAGTTAACAATATTGATTACGATTACTAAGATTCATTACACTGGTAACATTAGGTTGGATAGATAACCACAATGTTAACAAAGTAACACGATTGTTACCCGATAACATTATTATTTTTGAACAACATGTAAGTTAAACATACAATAATTAAGTTACCGTGCTAAACAAAATGTTAGAGGTACAATAGATAATTTAACGTGTTACAGTAAAATATATCTTGCTATGAAATCACCACATCTAGAAAAAGGTTAAAGTTCCTACGATAAAGAACATGAAAGTTAACAGATAACAACTACGTTACCGCGTTAACCAACAAATAATAGGTAAACCTACATATTTACATGATACAATAACTGTTAACATGTTACAAGAACATGTAACTTGTTACCATAATGTATATGCACAAAATCGTGGCCTCTATAGCTTAACGGGATTCTGCTAGATCCTTGATACATGATATTTTCGTGTCAATTATCCCAAGTGTACTCATGTCATTGTAGTACTTGAGATGTCAATCCATAAGGGGTTAAGATTGAAGCATTAAGAATGTAAGAAACTTCTTAAGCTAGAGCAAATCTTTTTGGGTTTTTCTGTTTATGAAAAAAGAAAACAAATGCAAGAAGGAAAACAAAACACAAAGACACAAGACAAAAGTCTTGGATCATGAACTAAGCTATCAATGAGATGGGTAACAATCAAACAATGAATCATTTAGAAGCATTAATCACTATCTTAGAACATGAAACTCACAAATATGACTAATCCATTTCCATGGCACTAATCATTTTGTTAATTATCTAATCAAGAACAAATTTCAATTTGTGATTAAATAATCAACAAGCATTAAGAAACAATTCCAATTAGTTCACTAACACCCTAAACATCAACTTCCATTGGCTAGGATATGCATAGCTCACAAAAGGTTCGGGTCAAGCAATTCATTTAAACTCGGGTCATGAGTGAAATGCCTAAGATCTAGAAATGAATGAACAATCCTAATCTAGTACTAACACCGCTTACTCGAATATATCCCTAATGCATGTGATGAGACCAAAAATCTAACTAATCTAAGGTGTAGTACTAGGTTTCGGTTTATCATGTCAAATCTAGCATTGAGAACCAACCTAAGTGAAAGACTCATCCAAGATCATCCTAAATATCATCATCTAACCATCAATCAACCATTGACTAAAGATGCATAAACATTCAATGCACATTCATTCTTATGACATGGATCACACAAGTAGATTAGTTCACTTCCAATATACTAATCCATTTACAAATCATCTAGTTATCAAGAACTTCCGTTCGCAACTAAATGATCCATAATCATTAAGCATTAGTCCATACAAGTAAACAATTCACCTTAATCATCAATTTCCATTGGCTAAAAATTGAATTGCATGCTTAGAAGTTTTCTAGACATTTCATCGAACACCTTCCGGGCGAGAAATGTCTTAAGTTCTAGAAATGAGTTGTCAATTCGATTCTAGCATTAAGATCCATCCTAACATGAGAACAAATGTTTATCTAGTCCTAAGCATCAACAATCAACCATCAAACCATCCAAATCAAGCAAAATCCAAAATCTAACAAAAAGTCAACTCACAAGAACATGAAGAACACAAGATAAAAAGACATAGAAATGAAGAACAAGAATCAAATAAACATAATATAAAGATAGAGTGAAGAAATCTTCTCTAAATTGGCATATGTATGAAGAACAATCAAAATCCCTCAAAAGAGAGAGTTTGGGTCGAGCCCCCAATGTTACAAGAAGAAAACTTAGGGTTTTTTTACAACATAAGAGGGGTATTTATAGAAAAATGGTTTGACATAAGTCACATCGGTATGCTGCATCGGTATACTGCACACCGATGTGACTCATGTCTATCTGAGGGCCAGACGGACGTATGCTCACTAAATGTGATGTATCTTTTGAACCGCTACTTCGAATGACTTGAAACCACCTCCATTGGAAAGCTAGCTCAATTATCTACGACTTTCATGAAGATCGCCGAAGCTAAATCCAAATGGAAACCCTTCATATGAGTCGATCTTTGAAACGCTTTGGACGGACTCTGTATTTTGCTCATGAGGAGCTCACATCGGTGTGTAGTTGCCCGATGCAGCTTCCCAAGGATTTTCCTGTGTGTTTTCTGGGAGTCCACATCGGTATGCATCACCCCGATGCACCATACCGATGTGACTTATGTCTGAGTCCATTTCGCGTCAGACAGACGTATGCTCAGTGCAATGACGATAACTTCGGAAATAGGGCTCAGAATGTGATGAAACAACCTCCATTGGAAATATGACTCAATTACCTATAATTTTCATCAAGGACTCCAAGGCTGAATCTGAGTGAAAGGTCTTCTTCCGAGCCGATCTTTAAAGCATGTCGGATGGCCTCTGCATTTGCCTTCAACACTTGTCTTCTAAAAGTATGTACTTCATCTTTTCTTGCTCCTCTTGTTTTATTTCTCATCCATGCTCAAGTCTCTCCTTCCCTTTGGCTCCAAGAACACCTAAAAAGACCACAAATGCAATGCAAATGCAAGGAAACACACGTATGACTCTAAAATGCATGACAAGGAGAAAAAGACTCAAATGCATGAAAATATCTCAAAACTATACAAAATAAGATTAAAAACCTATGAAAATAAAGCCCTAAAACATGTAAAATATGGTGTTATCAATCTTCACTGGAATTTCACCTATTTTTTTGCCCAATCTTTCACCGGATTTTCGAGGATCGTCCTAATAAGGTGGAAAAGCGGAATCCAAAAGTGCTTTGGATTACAAAACTTTTTCGACTCATCGTGGCCATAAACTTCGCCGGATCTTCACCGCCATTATCGTAACCATGGACTTCGCCGAATCTTCACAGCCTCTTCACCGGATCTTTTCCTTCGTCGGATTTTTCTTGAATCTTTGTCAGAAGATGAGTAATTGAATCTTTGAATTTTTGTTTTTTTTGGTTCATCGCAAAAGAAAAGAAATAAGAGAAACGATGGATAGAGAAAAAATGGTGGAGAAAGAGAGAGAAAGAGATGATGGAAAATGATAACACAAGAGTATTTTCGTAACTGCAGAGACCACACAAATAGTGATAACATCACTTTGGTCATCCACCTAATTTAGATATCTTTTATGGTTTTCTACCAAGTTTACTCTTAAATATTTATACTCTAAAAGAAAACAATCGTCATTTACTCAACCTCTATTTAAGATAAAGACCCAAGACCAAGAGTAATATGCTGGATCAGTGCCATTTTTTCTCAGGTTTGGAGAGATGTCACATTTATTTTGAAGTACAAGCTAACTTTTCCTTATTTCCTTCCTGACGTATATGGTGATTTTAGAAATACATAAACTTTTTTGGATTTTCTTCTTGTGTCGTGAGTTGAAGGGAGAATCCCTAGCCGTTGTTGAACTTCGGGGAAGCACTTGAATAAAAATAAGAAGCATATCAGTAGGGCCTAAAGCAACAAAATAAAACCCTCCAACAATGTATATATTTCTTTTGTGTAGTGCTACAATAAAAAGTTCTTTAGAACACATGTAATAATCCAATTTTGTAGGGGGAGGAAAGGGGCCATAGGCCTATAACTAACAATTTGTGGTTGTGTCTGGTAGAAGTTAGGAGAAAGGAGGAGAACGGGCCGAAAATGAAGGCCTTGTTACTCTCTAATTGAACATGTTACGTTTCTGTTGTTGTTTAACACCACTTAAAATAATATCCTTAACCTCCTCTTTTTGACCATTTTTTTCGGTGTAGATCTAACCCTCCTACACTAGTCCTCTCTTCTCTTCCACAAACACTAGGGGTGAGAAAAAATCAAACAGAACCGAAGTAACTAAATCAAACTAAACTCAAACCAAACCAAAGCCTACACCCAACCACTCGGTTAAATTTCTCCTCAATCCAATGTTCGGTTCTGGTCGGTTAAAAACAAACCGACAAACCAATGAATTTATTTTAATAATTTTATTAATAATATAATCCAATCCCATTTTCCCAATTCCCACTTCTCAGATTTGATTTATCTTTTCTTTTCTAATAATCAATACAATTAATTAATTAATTAAAAATACATTTTAATTTTTTTCTTTTTCTTAAATCTATATCGAAGTAAAGACTAAAACTTGACCTAAACACCCTAAAGCTACGTTTTAATTAGCTACGTTTCCATAAGAAATATATAAAAAAAAATTATATATTTTTTTCTTCCTTTATTCTCTAATGATCCTAGTTTCATTTCATATCATTTCATTTTCCTTGATTCATTTTGTGTTTTGTAAATGATTTTTTTTCAAAACTGAACTAAATTTGAATCAAGTTAAACCGAATTGAACACAAACCAAACCGAACTAGAATTCAGTTAATATTTTTTGTATCAAAACTGAATTAATCGAACCAAACCGACTCACCCCTAACATACACACATGAGGCATATAATATACTCTTTCAGATCCGCTTCGTTAATTTGTGAGTCTTATCTCTGATCTGGGTCCTTTTCGTCTCCGTCGGGATTCTAGGATTCCTCTTCTTTCTGGTTTCTCAAATTATTGGGGTTTTCTTTTGTTCGTTTTGTTTGAAGTGTATATAACATTTCTACAAAAAACAAAGAAAGTGTGCCATGTCGTACGACAATAAATAAATAAATGATTTTGATAATAGACGGGTATCGTCAAAAGAGCCCACTTATAGCAAGCCATGTGTCAATATATAACAAGCGATATATGTTTATATAGTAAGAAGCCTTTTGCCCTAAATTCCCAAATTAACCATATGTTCTTTCCTTTTGTGGGCTCTGCTGCTTCTGCTCTTTCTCTTTCTGTTTTCTATTTTCTATTTTCTAATTTCGGAGTAATCTCTAATTTCTCTTTCTTTTTCGATCAAAATCACATTTCTTCTCCCCGAGCAGATCTCGCGCGATCTGTTTTCTCTTAGATTTGTTTTGAATAAGGTAATGTTTAATTTTCGATTTTGAGTTATTGAATATCGCCTGGATTTGCGGAGATGGTTTGACGATGTTTGTGGATGGATGGATGGATGGATAAAAAGGTGCAGAAATGGGAAGGGGAAAGATCGCGATTAAGAGGATCGATAACTCCACGAGCCGTCAGGTCACTTTCTCGAAGCGAAGGAACGGACTGTTGAAGAAAGCCAGGGAGCTGGCGATTCTGTGCGATGCAGAGGTCGGTGTCATCGTCTTCTCCAGCACCGGCAGGCTCTACGATTTCTCCAGCTCCAGGTACCTTTTTTCTTCTTTTTGGTTGACTTTTGGTCCATTGTGATTGATTAGGGATTCCATTGGGTTTTTGTTGACCGCAAAAGCAGTTCTAAATCTCCAATTTTCTAATCGATTTCTCGTTATCGCTATCTATCTGGTAATTCAATTGCATCCCTGAAGGTGACATAAACATCGAATTAGTCTGAGCCATATTATATGATAATGGGTGAAGCTTCGTAGATCACTTGGTTGGTTGACTATATGATCGGGCTGAAAAAACAAGGCCAGTACGATTTGCTAGAGACTCATAGATTATAGGTTTTGTAACGGAGTATGAGATTTTGATTTATGGGTTTGTTGTATGTTATTGAGATGCAGGACAGGGCAAGAGTAAATAATAATAGAGTTGGATATGACTAGAAAAATAGAGGTTTGTGTGAAGCGTAGATCGTCAGGGACTTGTGTTGTTTCTCGAAACATACTAAATTTGGTATTTTCAAAGGAAAAGGGGTAGGAAGTGGTTAGTGGTTAGTAGGGCAGAAGAAACTCTCTCTCTCTCTCTCTCTCTCTCTTTGGCTCGCTTTATGTCTTCTTGGTTTGGTTTGAGGTTTTAGAAAGAATCGTCTCTGTTCACTATTCCTTTTCTTTATTGGCAACTAGTTGGTGGGTTGATGTACCTAAAATGAGCTGCATTAGCTAATGCTAATTTATTAATACCCAAGTGGGGGAATCATTTCTGCTTTCGTTGTCATCCGTATTCAACTTTTCCTATTTTATTAGCCAATTAGGAAACCCCCAATTGTAATGCTCTAAGTTCAACTTGGTCATTATTTAGTGATTTATAGGAGTATAGTCTTTCTTTTGGAGAACATTATCTCATCAATTCCTTCTGATTTCCTGCTTTAGGAGTTCACTGAAGCAAAAAAAATATTTAAGAGTAAAAAAAATCGTTACATGTAAATCCAGGAGAGTTGATGGTTCCAAGAGATTGGGGCATTAGATAAGAAAAAATATAAGAAGCAATGGTGCTAAAAGGGTCCTTCACACTGTTCTCACCAATTCATATAGGAAAATCATTACTTGCGAGCTGATAACAATAATATCTATACTCGGGTTTGGTGATTAGAGTTGGCCACATCTACATCAATTTTGTCTAATTTCTCTCATTCTCTACTTAAGCTTCATACTTCACGTTACATTTTGATTATGGCGAATCTGTATTTTCGGTGCAGAGAATCCCGTTCCATGTAGGCAAAAGATGCTTAGGGTAGCTTAAATCTATTTAAGCAAAAGTTTTGACCCTCAATATGTAAGGAGAAATGTTGCAGTGGATGTTGCTTGGGTTACCTTACCTACCAACCCCACTCTGAAGATATACAACTACCTTCTTTTTTTGGCAGCATGAAATTGGTAATAGAGAGATACAGCGATGCCAAAGGGGAAACCAATTTGGAAAGTACTCCAGCTTCAGAAATCAAGGTACTCCTTTTTATGACTCATCTCTATGGATTTCAACGAGTAATTCAGGGACTCATTTTTGTAAATGAGTAACGAAGAGACCAAACAAGTAACATACTAAAACAGAGTGACTGTTACTTGTTGCTGATCCTGATTTCATATTGGACTTGCAGACCTTAAATACCACGCATTATATGTTGAAGTAGGATTTGCTATAAAACACAAGTCATGACACCTGACCATCAGATTACATACATTAGCATTTTCGTTTTCAAGAATCCAATCTAGACTTGATAACATATTATTCCCCAAAAAAACTTGTTTTCTCAGTTTCAATCACCTGATAATCATTTCTGTTATATTATAGTTTTGGCAAAAGGAGGCCGCGATTCTAAAGCGACAGCTACATAACTTGCAAGAAAACCACCGGTATGTTTTGCATCCTCTGAGTTCATCAAACACTCCCGATAGTAACAACTAGAAACAGGGAACGATGTACTAAAATTCAAAATGATAACATATAGATAGATATGCAGTCCAAGGCTTGAAGGTTTTGCAGAACCCAAAACTATCCTAGTTTTCGCATTTTTTTTCCATAGGAATGTTCATATTAAAAATAAAAAGCCAAAGCAACAAAGAATGTTTTACCACCTCTTAAGGATTTTACCATGATGCTGAATGTCTTCCCCAAAATCACAACTGTATCTCTACCGCCTCCAGAGTTTATACCTCCACACATCTAAGACCATCCATAAGAAGGGAATTTACCAAACACTTCCACATTCCCCCATCTTCTTCTTTTTTTTTGTGTGTGAATTAGGAAAGGTATATAATTACTCTGGAAAAGTTTGCATATTCAAAAGTGATGGGGAAAGAGCTATGTACTTGACAGGCAAATGATGGGGGAAGAGCTCTCTGGACTAAGTGTAGAAAATTTACAGAAATTGGAGAATCAGCTTGAATTGAGCCTTCGTGGCGTACGAATGAAAAAGGTATTGATGCTGTGACTAATAAGTCAATTTTTTTTTCTAAGGTGAAAAAACTAGAAAAAAAGTAATGGCTGCACTCTATCTAATCAATGATTTTTATTGACGTTTGTAGGAACAAATGTTAGTCGAAAAAATACAAGAACTCAACCGCGGGGTGGGACTCTGATTACAGGAAATATAGGAATTAGACGTTTCCACAGTGTTGGGTACGTACAAATGCTAATTCTTATATTTTCGGTTGCAGGGAAATCTCGTGCACCAAGAGAATTTAGACCTCCACAAGAAAGTAAACCTAATGCACCAACAGAATATGGAATTGCATAAAAAGGTATATTTGAATTTAGGGAGTTTGAATTATCTTTAAAAAGGAAAGCTACAACATCTTTTTGTATTGAGGATAATTTAATGTGGCTACTCCACAGGTTTCAGAGGTTGAGGGTGTGAAAAGCGCAGACAAAAATTCTCTTCTCACAAATGGTCTAGACATGAGAGATAACTCGAGTGAACATGTCCATCTTCAGCTCAGCCAACCGGAGCATGATGAGACGCAGGCTAAAGCTATCCAACTAAGCTATTTTTCCTTCATTGCATAATATACTTCATCAACTAACTGTAGCAGCTTGCCACTGCATAAGCAAAGAAACACGAACATGATCAGGTTGTAATTTCCATTTCGATCAAACACCAGCTTTGTATTTTTTTTCTTTCTTTTTCTTAACTCTTCTCTCTCTTTGCAAAGAACATTGGTTTGGCGTTTAAGCGTGTACTGTGATGCTCAAAGAATGTAGTGTTTAACATATATATATCATATTACTAAATAATTTTCTTTGTTAGACTAAGGGATATTAATAGAAATAAGAAGCTAATAATAATTAAAAAAAACACCCTCCAACAATTTATATAGTCACATTTTTCTAAGATATTCATATTTCTTTTGTGTAAAGCTAATCCATTTTCTACAATAAAAGTCGACATTATCTGTAACACATGTAATCCAATATTGTGGGGGGAGAAAATGGGCCATAGGCCTATAACAATTAGTGGTGTGAGTATGGTCCAAGTTCACATTGGCTGGCCTCCGACAATAAAAACAAAGCATTGAATGTATGGGATGTAAATTTGATAAAAAAATATTTAGTTTATAGTTTTTTCTAAAAATGGCTCAAATAATAGATTTTCTATTAAAAAGACAAATGTAAGACAAAAAACAAAAAAAAATTAAGAGAACTAAATCTTAAAAAAGCTCGATCGAATTATATGATGATGTTTTCAAATTAGAGATCTAAAAAGTACAGTAAAAATCATTGCCACTCAACACCCAAATAGTATTTGATAGATGAGACATTTGCACTGGGGCTAAGAAAGATATGAAAATAAACATAACTATAAAAGATAAAAAGAAAAGAGAGGAATAGACAAAAAAATACAAAGTGAGTAACGACATCAACCCGTGATCGTCATGTCTAACGCCATCAGATTGATATACTTTATAAATTGTATTTTTTTACTTATGTCCAAAAAACTTATCTTGTGTGTTTTAAAAATGGACTAGGTTTAATCCCCATCATATCCACAGGCACCTATTATAATGCACATGTGAGATTTTTTATGCTCACACCATTTGAACTTTAGTGATTACACAAGCACTAAACTTATCATGAATATTATTAATTTAACTAAAAATAAAAAAATATTACTTCCTCCGTTTCACAATAAACGTCGTTTAAAATTTTTTTTCATGTTTCATAATAAGTGTCACTTTAGATTTTCAATACAAATTTTGACACAAAATATCTAATTTAACTTCAGTTCTAATTAAAAATTCCAAAAATTATTATATATTTTAAGAGTATAATTGAATTTTTAATATATTTTATTAATTTGTGTGCAAAGTGTCAAAACGATATTTATTATGAAATAGATGGAGTATTATACTCGCACTATTAAAAAATGTCAACGTAGGTTTTTGCAAACGAATACATTGCTCTTTGTTAGACAATGTCTAAATTTCCATTATTTTCTTCGAGATTTATCAATTAAGAGCTCGAACACATCTTCCTCCACCGCTACTACCAATTGCACTACACTCTACAACACACAAACGGCATCTAAAACCTCGTCTTGTCTATCAACATGATCAATAAATTACAAAAAAATAAAAATAAAGCTAATGAATTATCGTACGATACACGAATGATCTTCAACCCAATTGAACCCAATTGAGTTTTTATACACTAATCGACTTTATAATATTTAATATAATTGATAGCTCCAAGCAAATGCTTGCTTTGCTTCCACACAAGATTGCCTATGATATCACGAAACTCACACAAAACCGTAGAAAAAACTTTAAATCTTTGCTCATATCTCTTTGCTTGTAGACATGATGTTTCTTCTGGTTCTTAGAGCAATAACACTTCTTTTTTTTTTCAATCACATAAAATTTGAGTTTAAAGGTACAAAATCTAAAGCTTGTTTCATATTGGGTTTTGAACCCAAAAAAAAAAAAAAGTTTCAAATTGGGTAATCCGGTTTTTTTTTCCCTGTCTTTTATACATTTCCGCCTAAAAGATTGCATTCATAATATTCCCAAAAATATATTTCTGTTTTCCCAACATAACTGTGTAATAAAAGTAAGGAACTGATTTCAAATATTTTCCTCTTGTTTGACAAATAACCATTTCCTCACTGGTTTTTATTACTTGGATTTATTTGATGTAGCTAGTAGCATGATAATCATCGTCTACATCTTATACTTTGCGCTTTATTTTTGGACTTTATGTTTTATTACCGTCGAGGCTTTTGATAATTATTTAACTCTGATTTGTTTAGCTTTTAATTTTCTTATACGTTTGTCGGTTTCTGTCTAGTTAATGTCTTAATCAACAAACTATACCATGTGTTTATCTATCGTGAGATCCATAATTCTACCCTCAATATATATATATATATATATCATTATTATCACAATTTACCTTGATATACACCAAACTGTGTTTGTGTAACTGTTTAGCCACTTCTCGCTCGGACAACACTGTCGTTTATGTGGCCTCGATTTTCTCTCCTTAATTCGAATTTTATAATTTACTCAAAACCAAATAACATGGACCACTCGACCCCTTTGTTATCTGTTTTATATTCGTCTACGGTCTCCACTGAAAGCGATCAGCCCTCCACTCGTTTTCTTTTCCAAACCCTTTTTTTCCTTGATTTTATGTTTTTTTGGCTTCTCCCACTTCTAACATATGTTTTTCAATTTTATTCAAACTTTAAATTTTAGTGATTTAAAAGACTAAATAATTTATTTGTTAGAATAAGAAATCATTTATTGACTAAGGAATGTTTTCAACTTTTCGAATTTACTAAAGACTCGGTTTGTCATCTTTTAAGCTATGTGAACGAACATTTTGTTTTACACAAAAGCTCTGCAAGGTCAACTTTTTTTTTTTCATTATAATTTGTATTAAAAAAGTAAATAATTAAAGATGAGGATAACTGACATGTCAGTTTGGTGTCCCTTGTTTTGTCCTTTGATTTATGTATGATTCTTCATTTCACACGAACCCCTTAATTTGTTTTGGTAAAACCTAAACCGATTTTCTTTTTTTTAACTTGTGAGAAGACAAGGTACCAAATTAAAAAAAACATAATCACATATGTACGATTAATCTTTAGTTACAATGGTCGGTGATTATCGTTCTAAACTTTCTAGTTTCTATGGACCGCATTTCCAAAATAAAAACTCAACTGCATCATTTCTACTTTAGTATTTTTTTTCTTCTGGTATTATTCTGTCTCCCATGAATTGTTTTTTCTTTTTTCTTTTTTTGTTGAATGAAATAAGTACTATATATAGTTATATATATATATATATGTGCAAATTCGGTAGCTGCTCATTTACATTTTACACTGATGAATAATGATCCAGAATCATTGATTATACCCCCTTGTCCCATGTCTAGTCAAAAGCATCTTTCATCAACTCCGGCGCAATAAAATTCTCTCTCTCTCTCTCTCTCCTTCAACATCTCAGAGATTGCTCCAATACCACATAGATTTGGTGACCAGAACAACTATTACTTGCAGTGGTTCAACCTCTCTATTTCTCTTCTCTCTCTCCCTTATGAATATGCAGAGCCATATGTAATAATTAGAGAGGGAGATACCAGGAACTGAAAAACCATGACTTCTAACAGAAGCAACCTCTTCTCATTGTTCCTCTCCCACCTTCTTCTTATCCCCTTACAACTCCAAGCTCTTAACACTGATGGTGTTCTTTTGCTCTCTTTCAAATACTCCATCCTCAGCGACCCCCTCTCTGTTCTACGCATCTGGAACTATGATGATGAAACACCATGCTTGTGGACAGGTGTCACCTGTACAGAGCTTGGGAAGCCCAACACACCAGACATGTTCAGAGTTACAAGCTTGGTACTTCCCAACAAACAACTTCTTGGTTCCGTTACTCCGGACTTGTTCTCGATTCCGCACCTAAAAATCTTGGATCTGTCCAGCAATTTCTTCAACGGGTCACTGCCGGACTCGGTCTTCAACGCCACTGAGCTTCGGATTATCTCCCTTGGAAGAAACAATCTCTCTGGTGATTTGCCTAAGAGTATCAACAGTGTGATTAGTCTCCAGCTCTTGAATCTCTCTGCTAACGCATTTACCGGAAAAATTCCGCTCAGCCTCTCACTTCTGAAGAATCTAACGGTCGTTTCCTTGACAAAGAACTCCTTTTCAGGAGATGTTCCAGGTGGTTTCCAAGCAGTACAGGTTCTTGATTTTTCTTCAAATCTTCTGAACGGCTCGCTTCCTCAGGATTTGGGAGGGAGAAGCTTGCATTACTTGAATTTATCACACAACAAAGTCTTGGGCGTGATTTCTCCAGGTTTTGCAGAGAAATATCCAGCAAACGCCACAGTCGATCTCTCCTTTAACAACCTAACAGGCCCAATCCCTAGTTCCCTTTCTTTACTCAACCAAAAGGCCGAGTCTTTTTCTGGTAATCCAGAGTTGTGTGGGAAGCCATTGAAGACCCTTTGTTCGATTCCTTCTACTCATTCAAACCCTCCAAATATCCCTGAAAATACTTCACCAGCGATAGCGGTCAAGCCCAGAAGCTCGGCTCCAACAAACCCTTTGACAGAATCACCAAATCAGACAGCAAAAAGCAAGCTAAAGCCAAGCACTATTGCTGGAATCACAGTTGCAGACATAGCTGGTCTAGCGATCATAGGCCTATTCGTGCTCTACGTATACCAAATCAGGAAACGCAGAAGATCCCCAGAATCCAGCACATTCAGCTTCTTCACAATGTGTCTGGAGAAAAACGAAGCCAAGAAATCGAATCACCAACCGAAACCAAGCGTCGCGCAGGTCAAAGTCACCGAATCACCAGATGCAAAAACGGCATGCGGTTCGTGCATAATCTTGAACGGAGGAGGGTACGACGAGACATCGACATCAGAGAGCGACGTAGAGAACCAGCAAACCGTTCGGGCATTCAATCGAACAGATGGTGAGCGACTGAAACAGGACGCTCAGACTCAACTAGTCACAGTCGACGGCGAGACTCGGCTAGATTTAGACACTCTGCTAAAGGCGTCTGCTTACATATTGGGAACCACCGGAACCGGAATCGTGTATAAGGCGGTGCTAGAGAACGGCACGGCATTCGCGGTGCGGCGGATCGAGACGGAGAACTGTGCGGCTGTGAAACTCAAGGAATTCGAGCGGGAGGTTCGTGCCATCGCTAAGCTTCGACACCCGAATCTCGTCAGAATTCGTGGGTTCTGCTGGGGAAACGACGAGAAGCTTCTAATCTCCGACTATGTTCCCAATGGCAGCCTCCTTTGCTCCTTCACCGCCCGTAAGTTCTCTCCCTCTATTTCCTCAGGCGCACCAAGCCAAAAATCATCATCTTTTCTCTAAGATACGCCCATCATTTGGCGCAGTTTAGCATCCTAAAATACGCCCCTCACTCTGCTTTTAAGTTTTAACACTTTTGTTCCTTTACAAACAGCAAAGGCATGCTCAAGCTCGTCGACATCATCGTTGCAAAACCCACTTTGTTTCGAGGCACGGCTCAAGATAGCAAGAGGAATTGCCCGAGGACTATCTTACATCAACGAGAAGAAACATGTGCACGGTAACATCAAGCCGAATAACATTCTCTTGAACTCTGAGAATGAGCCCATCATCACCGATCTGGGGCTAGACCGCCTCAGGACATCGGTGCGTGAGTCTCACCCCACTGGACCAACGTCGAGCTCACCGTACCAGCCACCGGAATGGTCTACCAGCCAGAAACCAAACCCTAAATGGGACGTTTATTCCTACGGCCTCATTCTCTTAGAACTTCTCACAGGCAAAGTTTTCTCGGGCGATCAAGACATAGATCAGTGGTCTGAATTACCCGGTTCTGAAGCGGAAGAGAAAGGCAGGTTCTTGAGGTTGATCGACGGAGAAATTAGGAGCGATGTGGCTCGGCATGAGGATGCTGCAATGGTGTGCTTTAGGTTAGGGATTGAATGTGTCTCTTCCTTGCCTCAGAAGCGACCGTCAATGAAAGAAGTGGTGCAAGTGTTAGAGAAAATGTGTGTTTAGTTTGATTTCTTGAGTAGTAGTAGCCTAAGTCGTTGGCAATATAGAAAGTGGATTTGCTTTGTGTGTGTGTATTAGACGTGTTGCTTACTTTACTTGCTGTCGTATAAGCTGTGTATTCTTAACTCTTTTTTTGTACTTGGTTCTAGTTAATAACCTAAAATAAAACTCTATATTCTACAAACTCTGCATCACTTAATATCTTTCAATGTATTTTGTTTTTGTTTTTGTTTTTCCTTCTATATATACCTTTCCTCTAAACTGTTTTAATTTAGTGTAACAATATTTACGATGTAGATCTGTCATACTTCTTTTAAGTTTTTAACCGACGTAATTTTAATATGACACAAAAAGTTTTGTGACGAAATTTCAAAGTCTTGCCTTAATTTGGATATAGATATTTTCTTCAATTTTGTATCAAACTAGTAAACAACTTATTAGCCAAACAACTTTTGCACAAAAAAACCTAGTAAACAACTTATAATTCCGGTTGGATTGACCAAAAAGCCAAACATAAGTTCAAGACCTCGGTCCAATTTCGAAACCAAACATCTGAAACTCTGAAGAAAACCAACATAAAACCGAACCAATTTCCAAATGTCCACGCCTAAATTAATCATCATCTTCTCCGCTCAACTCTTCCCGATCTCACCAAACTTTCTTCACAGACCAGACTTTTCGATTCATCTCATCTCTATGGTGTGATCTATACAGTGGATGAGCAACTTGAAGGAACTCTGGAAAAAATTAGAGATTTCTCTTTTCTGATAACATCTCTCTACCAAAGAGATACCAAAAATGGAAGGAGGATCTACCACTTCCGGCGCAGAGACATTTGAGATTCAACCTCCAAATCAGATCTTCATTCTCTCCGGACAAAGCAATATGGCCGGACGCGGCGGCGTCGTCAAAGACCACCACCACAATCGCTGGGAATGGGATAAAATCGTTCCGCCGGAATGCGCACCCGACTCATCGATCCTCCGCCTGAGCGCAGATCTCCGGTGGGAAGAAGCGCGGGAGCCACTCCACGTTGACATCGACACCAGTAAAGTGTGCGGCGTAGGTCCGGGGATGGCGTTCGCGAACGCGGTGAGGAATCGCCTGGAGACAGACTCGGCCGTGATCGGACTGGTGCCATGCGCCTCCGGTGGAACGGCGATAAAAGAGTGGGCGCGTGGGAGCCACTTGTACGAGACGATGGTTAAGAGGACGGAGGAGAGCAGGAAATGCGGCGGAGAGATCAAGGCGGTGCTTTGGTACCAAGGAGAGAGTGACGTGTTGGACGTCCACGACGCCGGGAGCTACGGGAGCAATATGGACCGTCTGATTAAAAACCTCCGTCATGATCTCAACCTCCCTTCTCTTCCCATTATTCAGGTCTATCTCTTTTATCAGCTGCATTTAGTAAACTAGAAAATATGTAGATTTAGGTCTAGTTTCTGTCAAGAAGTTCAATTTCATCAGCTACTGTTGCTGAAAGTGATGTCTTTTTGAAATGGTTCATCGGTTTCCATTAGTAATTGTGTTGGTTTGATTGAAGCAGGTGGCGATAGCATCGGGAGGAGGATACATTGATAAGGTGAGGGAAGCACAGTTGGGTCTGAAACTATCCAATGTGGTCTGTGTAGATGCCAAGGGATTGCCGCTAAAGTCCGACAATCTTCACTTAACCACTGAGGCTCAAGTCCAACTCGGTCTCTCCTTAGCACAAGCTTACCTTTCCAACTTCTGCTAGACAATCAAGTAAGTTTGTGCTAAGCTTCATGACTCTCTCCATACGTTTTTAGTGTACATGCTTATATGGATATCACAAGACTCGTAAGGGAGTGGTAAATTATTTATGGTCAGAGTTAAGAACGACCAATTTGTTCTAGCGGCTGATGGATTCTGACATCAATGGTTGTATAAGATCTTTTAGCATCCCCATGTTTGGTCATTTGTTCATTAAGAATCTGGGGTCATTGCTGTTATGAATGATCATATCGTTGCACTCCATTCTACAAAAGTGCATGGAGCTTAGATATGCCATTTCTGATTATGAGACAAACACGTTTAAGAGTAGAGTTTGTATGTACAATAACGGCGGTCTAAGAAACTTTTGTTGACGTAAATTTCATCGTGGTTCACACAGGGACCAGTAAAAAATGTAAATTGTGTTTAAATTAGTATTACCACGGGCATTGCATTGGAAAAAAGATGTTGAATTTTTGAATTGATGTTCAAATCATTATTATTGTTCAGGTTGAAGATCGGGTACTTGGTACATTTCATATAAGGAGATATGCGGTTTAAGTGATGGTGTTGATTTACAAACTATGTAACTCTTTTACCTAATAGAGAACACATAATATACTTCTCATTTGTCACGTTGAAACTAGAAATGGAGGTGGCGGACTAGCCATTCTATATTTAGGAAAGACAACAATCTGTTGCACTTTGTAATTTAAAAAAAAATAAAGTGTGTTTGATATGGAGTTTTTTTTTTTTTTTTTAAATGTTTTTATTGTTATCCTTGTTTCGAACCAAAAGATGTGAAACGTAACCAAAATCGGTTTTGACCTCTAACGATTCGCTTTCATTATTCAAGCGAGTCATTGACCAAGCTAAGTGATTTTATTTCACAAGAGTATCCAACACCAACAGCATTGTGTCATCATGCATACCCAATATATATTTTGATATTTTTGAAAATATATATAGAATGCTTTTGCAAGGAAGGTATTATTCTAAAATTGGAAGAACAAATTATTCGTTTGTTTTTGTTGTGAACCCTAATTTCATTCAACAAAAGCTAAAGCTTAAAATGTTTTTTTGAGAAAATCCAACAGTATATAAAGCACGCGTGGCTGCATAGTATACGTAAGGGGTTTTCGACAGGTCGACCTACCAAAAACAATGCATCTCCTCTAAGCAGTTGAAAAATCAAAAACACACAAAAGCAAATCTTTCACGTGCCATAAATTATACTTACGTCACAGCCATCAGTAATAGACTAATAGTATATCCTTCCAAATATTCCCAACAAGGCAACAAGTAATACCCTATTACCTGATACTGTATAATTTGACCAACAAAAAAAAATATTACTTTTTTTGTTTGTATTTGGATGTGTAAGCTGACACAGTCGAACAACTTGCCCTGAAAATTATACTGGATGTTCATAGCCTTTTTTTTTTTTTTTTTTGTTGGTATTGGAGGTTCAGACTTTATAAGTCCAATTCAATTCAAATTTGAAGTCTTCAACTATTTTTTAATTACAGAAAGTGCAACTCTCTCTAGTGCATAGCTCGTTTACTAATTGGACCCTTTCTTCAACTTTTTATTTTTAAGTTATAGTGTTTATACATTCCTGCTTCATTCAGAAAATTACAAAGTTGCTAAATTATGAATCGTAATTTTGAGTAGTTTTTTTTTTTCCTTTGAAAATCTAATCCTTTGGAAGTCTAAGATTTGGATCTAAATACACCATCTGAATACTAACACCTCTATATCCAAGAATCTAAGTCATGAATTGTTGTGGAATATTTTTTCTTTGTTTATAACTCACACACACATTGTTTTTTTTTGACCAAATTCTCACACACACATTGTTGTTCTAAGCTTTTTGTTCCCAACGATGAACATCATATTATTTGGTTAAAAACAAGGATTAAAGAAGGAAACAAACTGCGGGCAGGCCTAGACAACTTCCTTTAACTGGATATTCCAAAACTGTTTTTTTCATTCGAATCAACTCCAAGTAAGCAAATTTTTTCTTGTCTTTTTTTTTGGCTTAAATGTTAAAATCTTAAAAAGATACTGTATTCAAAATTGCAGCAATGATCTGCCAGACATCACAAGACCCCCACCAGGGCCACCACGTTAGAGCAAGAGCAACGGTAAAACCCATTTTGGGTATCTAAGTAATTTAATAATATTAAACATGGTTGAAAACAAAATTAAGAGACTTTTGTTGTTTTGTACTTCCAATGCAAGAACCCTATAGGGGTTCTTAAAAAAAAAAATTATTATTATTAAAAAAGATTATTATTACAATAAAACAAAAATAATACCAAAACATAAAAAAGTAAAATATAAATTTTGCATTACATTTTTAGTTGTTATATTGATCATGTCCAAATTTTTGCCAAATATGCTCGACCAAATCGGATTTCAATTGTTGATGTTGTTGTCTATCACGAATTCTAATTCGAGCACCCATCATCTCGGGAATATTTGTAGACATATTCGTGGAAAACGTGTGATCCACATAAGAAGTTCCGCTTCCTTCTCCTTGTTGAAATTCTGAAATATCAAAGTGTGTGTATCCATCTCTTTCGTCTTCTACTATCATATTATGGAGTATGATACATGCTCGCATTATCTTTCCTATTTTTGCTTTATCCCAAAAAAGGGCCGGATTTTTGACAATAGCAAATCGAGCTTGCAAGACTCCAAAAGCACGCTCGACATCTTTTCGGACAGCTTCTTGATGTAGAGCAAATAACGATGCTTTTGTGCCTTGTGGAAGTGAAATAGATTGGATAAAAGTCGCCCATTGTGGATAAATACCATCAGTTAGATAGTATGCCAAATCATACTCTCTTCCGTTGACATAGAATTTCACTTGTGGAGCTCGACCTCGTATTATATCATCAAAAACAGGTGAGCGATCAAGAACATTTATATCGTTTAAAGTACCTGGAGGTCCAAAAAACGCATGCCATATCCACAAATCATACGATGCTACCGCTTCTAAAACGATGGTAGGTTTGCCTGTACCACGTGAATATTGCCCTTTCCATGCGGTAGGGCAATTCTTCCACTCCCAATGCATACAGTCGATGCTTCCTACCATTCCGGGAAATCCGCGTTGCTCTCCAACATGAAGCAAGCGTTGAAGGTCCTCCGATGTGGGTCTTCTTAGGTATTCATCGCCAAATAAATTTATGATTGCTTCGACAAAATGTTCCAAACATGAACGAGAAGTACTTGCACCGAGGCGGAGGTATTCGTCTACTGTATCAGACGCACCGCCATAAGCCAAGAGACGGATTGCTGCTGTACATTTTTGAAGTCCTGAAATACCAGGCCTTCCAAGAGCATCTTTCTTCTGTCGAAAGTAATGAACTTCATTGCATAGCCGATCAACGATCTTCATGAACAATGGCTTATTCATTCTAAAACGGCGTCGGAATAGATTAGAAGGGTATATGGCACTTTCACTAAAATAATCGTTCCATAAACGATTATGGCCTTCTTCCCGATCTCTTTCAATATAAGCTCGTTTTTTTTTTTGCCGTGCCTGCCTCTTGATGATGTCCATGGTTGATGACCATGTTCTCAAAAATTTCTTCAAAATGTTGATTAAAAAGTTCATCAACATTTCCCTCAATATCATTGTTAGAAGATGAAGCCATG
>PKMM01032469.1:0-19703 GCA_002933915.1 Eutrema heterophyllum | reverse complement strand
TATATATATATATATATATATATATATATATATTTGCAGTGACAAATCTAAAATCTCTGTAATAAATAAATAAATTTGACTTTTCCTCGAAGTTGCCCAATTTTTTGTTTGGCTACTTTTCCGTAAATAGATGCAACTCTATTCGCCGAAACATTTGGAAATCACAAAAACCCATTTTCACCCTGGAAAGGTAAATCCCACGCGCGACACCTTATTTTGATGACAGTGTTAAATTAGTATATATTTTCTGGGACTATATTTAACATTCTAATATTTATCCTAGTTTTAATTAGGATTATGTTGTTAAATGGGCGATTATAATTTCAGTATTTTTTGTATGTCACTAATGTAGCCTAATAAGATTAATGTTTTATAAGAAAACTCTATTTAACAAAGGCGCGTGAGATTCCATCGCCTTCTCCAACAACAATATGATCACATCACACCAACCCCCTAAACCGACTATAAAAGCCCCCAACATCGCCTCTCTAACCCTTTAGATCTTCCTCGTGCCACCAACATTTTCTCTACTTCACTACTCCAAAAAGCGGTAGCAATGTCAGCCGCCGCTTCTTCCGCGATCTCCGTCGCCACCAATCCCCTCAAGAGCTTGACTCTCTCCTCCAGATCGCCTCTGCCATCCGCCATCTCTGTCGCTTTCCCTTCTCGCAACCGCGATACTCCTCGGCGGCGGCTCATTCTCGTGTCCTGCACCGCCGGAGACGGATCCAAGCCTACGATCCTCGTCGCTGAGAAGCTCGGTGAGGCTGGGGTGAAGCTCTTGGAGGATTTCGCCAATGTTGACTGCTCGTATAACATGACCCCGGAGGAGCTCAACACGAAGATCTCGCTCTGTGATGCGTTGATCGTTCGGAGTGGGACCAAGGTTGGCCGTGAGGTGTTCGAATCGTCTCGCGGACGCCTCAAGGTTGTTGGACGCGCTGGTGTTGGGATCGACAACGTGGATCTGAGCGCAGCCACGGAGTTTGGGTGTCTTGTCGTCAACGCGCCGACGGCGAACACGATCGCTGCCGCTGAGCACGGAATCGCGCTTTTGGCTGCCATGGCCAGGAACGTCGCCCAAGCTGATGCGTCTGTCAAGGCTGGTCAGTAACTTTTGAAATCAACTATTTTCATCGCTTCAGTTTCATACTTTCCATACGTTGCGATATACTTGATTTTTTTGGTTCTTTTGATACCTGTGATTGATGGCATGTTGTCCAATTTACTAATTTAGATTATGAGCTTTCCTTTTTCTCTACTGTTGACGTTGCTAGGATTACGAATTTACGAGTCTAGTTATCATGTTGTTTTTCGCCAAATGTATGGAGATAAGTGATCTTTAATTTCAGTTTGATGGAAGTTAGCCAATAATTTGAGTTTTAATATGTATGTAATGCAGGAGAGTGGAAGAGGAACAAGTATGTGGGTGTTTCGCTTGTGGGAAAGACCCTTGCAGTGTTGGGATTCGGGAAAGTTGGGACGGAAGTTGCTCGTCGTGCCAAAGGTCTTGGTATGCGTGTCATTGCTCATGATCCCTATGCCCCAGCAGACCGTGCTCACGCCATTGGTGTTGACCTAGTGAGCTTCGATGAAGCCCTCGCCACCGCGGATTTTATTTCTCTGCACATGCCTCTTACGCCAGCAACATCGAAGATACTAAACGATGAAACCTTTGCCAAGATGAAGAAAGGAGTTCGCATTGTCAATGTTGCTCGTGGGGGTGTTATAGACGAAGACGCGTTAGTGAGAGCCCTTGATTCTGGCATTGTTGCTCAGGCTGCACTTGATGTTTTCACCAAAGAGCCACCGGCTAAAGACAGCAAGCTCGTGCAGCACGAGAGGGTCACTGTGACACCTCATCTTGGAGCCAGTACTAAGGAGGCCCAGGTGTGCTTTTCATTTTATGATTCAGGTGATATTTAATCATGTTTTTTTGCTGTTTGGCTTCTGTTATTTAGTTGGTGTTTTGGCTTTGACAGGAAGGAGTTGCCATCGAAATTGCTGAAGCTGTTGTTGGAGCTCTGAATGGAGAGCTTGCAGCTACTGCAGTCAATGCACCAATGGTTTCTGCTGAGGTGAGCACTGTCCTGTGCTAATAAAATACACATAAGTTGTTTTTGCTTCATTCGAAACCTGAATCAAAGATACAAATGTCTTTGCCTTTTTTATTTTAATGAGATTCTGATAAGCTTTGAAGAAGTTCAGCTAGCCTAGGACTGAATGTAGCAGATTAGAGCTGTTCAGAGTTGGTTAGAGAGCAGTTATTGAGGGCTGGAATAAGAATAGCAGTTTCATAGCTTTGTTGTTATCAGATTCCAATTGGAATCCTTCAAATATATTTTTGTTATTTTCTCAAGCTTACATCATATTTTATCCGCAGGTTCTGACCGAGCTGAAACCATATGTGATACTCGCTGAGAAACTAGGGAGACTAGCGGTACAACTGGTAGCTGGAGGAAGCGGCGTGAAAAACGTGAAAGTCTCATACACCTCGGCACGAGCCACTGACGATCTCGACACAAGACTGCTTCGGGCCATGATCTTGAAGGGAATCATCGAGCCAATCTCTGACGTATATGTCAACTTGGTCAACGCTGATTTCACAGCCAAGCAGAGAGGTCTGAGACTCTCAGAGGAACGTGTGCTCTTGGACGGGTCACCAGAGAACCCGTTGGAGACAATAACTGTTCAGCTGGCCAACGTGGAGTCCAAATTCGCGAGTTCGTTGTCTGAATCAGGAGAGGTCAAAGTGGAAGGAAGGGTTAAAGACGGAGTCCCGCATTTGACAAAGGTTGGATCTTTTGAGGTCGATGTGACTCTTGAAGGTAGTATCATACTGTGCAGGCAGGTGGATCAGCCTGGTATGATCGGGACCGTCGGGAGCATCCTTGGAGAGGCTAACGTCAATGTTAACTTCATGAGCGTTGGAAGAATCGCACCGAGGAAGCAAGCGATTATGGCAATTGGAGTAGATGATCAGCCAAGCAAGGACACTCTTAAGAAGATTGGGGAAATTCCAGCGGTCGAGGAGTTCGTTTTCCTCAAGCTCTAGTTTGGTGTGTTGTTGATTATTGGATCTTGAATCTTGAATGTGAGGATTTTACCAAGGGTTTTTCGTTTGTTGGTTTAGGCAATAATGTTATCTTGGCTTTTCTTACAGTTTTGGTAATGTTGAGAGTAGTAGTTTCTCCCTTTGATGTTTCAACTTTATTCGAGTGCTTCTTTCTTCGCTGGATAAAAAAATTCCTGACTATTTGTACCAAATATCGAAGACATTTTTGTTGAACTTGAAAAATATTCGAACATTTTTTTTTTCTTTTTCAGATTCGGTTCCGTTAGGTTTTACAAAAAAACCCTGGCCCGTAACTGAATTCTAACTGAAGTTATTTTGCCTGTGTTAAGTTCGATTCGGTTTTACATTACTATCAGATTAAGAGAGAGAAAGGAAAAAGATAATTCTCATTATTGTGTAAAATGTAATTACAATATTGTTTATATACAAATCATAATAACATTAACCAACATCAATAACCATTCCAGTTTACTCCTAATAATTACGGTGATATAGGGAGATTGGTTTACATTCTCAGATCTAAACATTGAGCATGTAGCATATACAAATGTTTTGGATGAAACTGAACATTAACAAAATCAATTCAATCAACCAAAAGGAAATTAAATAATAATATGTATATTTGGTTAACTGATCAATTTCTTAAAATTGGTTCAGTTTGGTTTAGTTTAGATAATTCGGGTGCAAATGCTAGTGAAAACGCGGCCGTTTCTAAAAAGATACGAACTTAATGAGTGGAGAGAAGACACGTGTCGCTCGCTCGAACAGATAATACCGCGACGCCTTGACAAGGAAGACGAACGATTAGCAGAAGAAGAAGAAGAAGAAGGAGAAGAAGAAGAAATTGACACTGCATAGAAGGAACATGGCCTTATCTCAAGCCTCTGCGTCTCTCGCCTTCTCTTTTCCCAGTACTCTCTCTTTCTCTCTCGGGTACGCTTCTTCCTCTAGTACTATAAGGTATCTGACTAGTTTCAGGGATTTTATCTTGCCAGATTCTGGCGCCATAAAGCTAGCTAGAATCACAAGCCCTAGTTCTACTTGTCGGGTTCATATACCGCAACTTGCTGGAAGCCGATCCACCTTCGCTTCTGGTTCTCCTCTCTGTACGTCTTCCTTGAGCTTTTTCCCCGATTTTCTAAATTGTAACTAGGGCTCCTCGGTATCTTAACTAGCCGAAGTTTTCTGATTCGTTTTATAGACTGCATTTGTTCATATGTGGTTTAGCTCTGAAATTAGGGGAAATTTTCAGACTTTAGTAACTAGTTTCTTCTTGCTTTGTGCAATTGCTTGGTAAGGTGAGTAAATCCGCAAAGAAGAAACTTTATTTCCTTCGTTTTTAATTTTTGTGGTTTCTTTCTCCGATTCAGTGCCATTAAATTTGAGAATGACTCGTGGAGGAGGAAGAAGTGGAAACAGAGGAGCATCAGTTTCCATCAGAAGCGAGCAAAGTACAGAAGGAAGCAACGGTTTGGACATATGGCTTGGTCGTGGCGCTATGGTTGGTTTTGCGGTTGCCATTACTGTTGAGATTGCCACTGGCAAAGGACTTCTTGAGGTAACAACTTCAAAACCTTAAACATGTGAATTTTGCTTATGGAAAAAATGAAACTTTCTTTAAGCAAACAGCAATTTGAGATAACCAACCATAATACCTCAATGTATCTTATTGTGTGGTCTTTGTTCAGAATTTTGGGGTGGCGAGTCCATTGCCTACGGTTGCTTTGGCTGTCACAGCATTGGTCGGTGTTCTAACTGCGGTTTTCATCTTCCAATCTTCTTCTAAAAACTGATAAAGCCCCATGTGTTCTTTTTGCTCATTTTGTTGTATCAAATATTCTTCTGTCATATCACTTAAATTCTACATTTATCAGAATGCAAATCCCTTTTTAGTTTTTCTTTTTTTGTTGGCTCTGAATGTTTCCGATACATGATTGTGTGTATACATATACTTGGATTCATCTTCTTGCACCGGCTTACCAGCTTTATGTACGTACAGTCTCAGAGGTAAAAAAGATTTTTGAAAATAACTAATGAAATAGAGAATGCCAAAGAATTAATGCTTGCTTCTATTGATTGAGTTATCGTGTGGTGTGAATTATATTTTTCTATTTATGGACAGACGAGATATCATAATTCTGTAAAATGTTGATTTTAAAAAAATTGAACATGTAGTAATAGACGACCAAACAGAGTCTCTCTCTCTCTCTCCCAAACCCCATGGCTCCTCTGTTACTCTTCATTCTCTTTCTCCAAGCCTATCTTTCTGTCTCCGACTGTCACGAACCTAAGATCCTCCGTCGCAACGTGTACGGAAACGGTAGGATCATCGATATCATCCACCGCATAACTCCGGAGATGGTGGCCTGGGGATCCGGCGGCCTCGGGGTGGGCAAGTTCCTTTGGCTGAAGAAGAGTATCAAGAAAGGTAACAACACCAACTCCTCTTTCATGAAGCTCACTGTTCACACCGGAACTCATGTCGACGCTCCTGGACACTTCATCGATTCCGATTTCGACGCCGGCTTCGACGTCGATAACTTAGACTTGGATGTCCTGAACGGTAACAATTTTAGTTTCTCTAAACGATTCACTGTTATGATTTTTTTACTGTCTTCTCATAATCTGTGACTCTTCACTTCACACGGAATGTTGATTTTGAATAGGGCCTGGATTGTTAATTGATGTTTTAGGGGTAAATTACATAATAATCGGAATATTAATACATGTAATATTTTTAAATTATAGGAAACATATATTTTTTGTTTGTTAGTTAAAATAGAAGGGAATTGATGTGTTTTTATATTTACATATTATGTTAGTTAAAAGATAAGATCAACGAATTAATTCATCTAATAACTGATAAGTTTATGTATTTTGTTTGTGTTTTTAGATGAATTAATTCGTTGATCTTTATCTTTGCAATGGATAATTATATACTTTTTAAAAATATCAAAATGGAAAAAAAAACCAAAAAAACGATAGGTTTCTCCACCATTCTGGCCCCGTTCGTTTGTGAATCTGGGTGTCGCGTCTAGAAACTGCATCTAAACGCAGTATTTGGATGCAGCATCCAGACGCAGTTCGTTTATGTGTTTAGCTTTTGCATCTAGAAATTGCATTTGGATACAGTTATGTTTGTTTGTGTGTTTGTCTATTTTATTTGGATGCATTTTAAAACCAAATGACTAAAAAGGATGTGTTCTATGTTTATAACAATTTGTTTAATATAAATTATATTTACAACTAAATAATTATCAAATTAATATTTAAATAACTTATAAAATTCGATTTAATGAAATAATTAAATTTTATAAAAAAATTTTGCGGTTTTGGCGGGAAACCGCTATTTTGCGGTTTTGGAGGGAAACCACTATTTTGCGGTCTTGGCGGAAAACCGCTATTTTGCGGTCTTGGCGGAAAACCGTTTTTTTGCGGTTTTGGTGGGAAACCGCTTTTTGTGGTTTTGGCGGGACACCGGTTTTGGCGGGAAACCACTTTTTGCGGTTTTGGCGAGAAACCGTTTTTTTGCGGTTTTGGCGGGAAACCACTCTTTTGCGGTTTTGGCGGAAAACCGCTATTTTGCGGTTTTGGCGGAAAACCGCTATTTTGCGGTTGTGGCGTAAAACCGCTTTTTTAACGGTTTTGGCGGGAAACCGTTTTTTTGCGGTTTTGGCCAGAAATCAGTGGGGGCGCTGGAAAGAGAGATTCTGGATAGAGTCATGAACAAAAAGATACCCAAGAGTTTCAGAGATAATCGGAGCCATGGACGAAAAGAAATCGCAGATGCAAGAGCCATGGGGATAATCAAGAGTCAAACAATTGCTGCAGCATAGCTGATGCCAGAGCCGCCTGGGAGATCCTTATGTTTGCAATTCGATTCTGCAGAGCATTCTCCAGGTAACTATATTTTTTTGATTCAGATCCGAATTGAATAGTTAATTTTTGCTAACTCTCCGTTTCTAATGCTGCCATTGTCGCATAACTGTAAACATAATTGCTAGCAGAACGAACTAAGCATGAAAGCAATAACCTTGACCATAAAATTCAAGTAGATAACACCAATAGATAAATAGAAGCATCCCACGATATTGTGTTAAAAACAAATGAATATCATACACAAAAATGGTAATAACCATAAACACGTTTGGAGAAACTTACAGTGCATTAAAACTTTCAACCGCATGCATTTTAGGATTAACTGAAACTTCAGAAACATTGTAAGCGTTGGAGACTAGGCGATCCTCTGCATATACGAAATTCATTGGTTATTATCGATAACTCTCACCGTATTATTTTTGCAATATTATAAATAGAAACATTATTGTGTAATGGAAGGCTTTCTGCTTCAGCGGTTAATGTCTTGTACCTTTCCAGACTTTAATCTTGGCAAACCTCATTACAATTATCAACGATTGATCACCACGAATCTGAATAGCATGATTGACATCCTCCGCAAACGGACCCCATAACACAATAGGAAGACGAACATCCCTGATAGAAAAAAAGAAATTTCTGATTAGGATGAGGTTTTTTGGCATTAAATGATGAAAAGCTAAATATTTGGATATAAAATGGCGCATGTTACTCAGAATTTCGTAGTTCCAACGTAAACTTTTGGGTATCTTTTCCATTCACAAAAACAACTTCAAGATGGCTCACTTCTGTAATTTGCCCGATGACATATGTAGTAGAAATTTGAAATCCCATTAGTAATGAGTCACATTAAAAAAATTGTACATAGTAATATAAATGACATCGTGTAATATATAACTCACCAATCAAATAGTCAGGATTTAGAGTACCAACAAGAATGTCATTGTAATTTACTGGCTCAAAACCATTCAATTCATTGGGCAATTGCTCACAATTTCTTACACGTGTGGTAGTAAGAAACTCAATCTTGTAGGGGTGAATGGTGGTCCAATAACTACCACATGAATGGTTCAGTGAAAAATTGATGAGTATTTTTGAACCATCTGGTGAGAGGAAAGGTTCGAACCGGCTGACCAACTCCTTTTTCACTATAGCACTGATTTTGTCTCCCTATAAAAAAATATTTTGATGTTAGATATAAAAAAAAATCATAAGGTATAAATAAGATGATTAAAGTTACCAATCGATAAAAGATATCTTTGAATCAATTAGCACCATTTCAATCGTTTCTCCACCGACAACAGAGTATTGTTTCCAAAGTCTTATTATCTTAACATTTATCTTCCACGTACTTTTGAAAGGTTTCAAGTCAGAGACTGAACTGAAAGAAGCCATGAAAGATAAAAATTAAATTTGTTGAGGAAACGTTAGCTGTGTTGTGTATAAGGTGAATGAAATAGTGTTAATCGATATGGTCTTATTTAGTGGTCAAAGTAAGGGTTTCACATTTATTAAGAATTTGAAATCAAATTTAAAATCAATCATATAACGGGAGAGTAATATAAATTTCATATCTATTTTTCCATTTTTATTTTAGATTGAAATATTGAATCGTTATTACACGCACCTTGTGGTCACGTTAATCTTGATCCGCGCAGCACAATATATTTAACATTGTATTCCTTTTAGTAAGTTGATATTCCACATTTAATTCCACAAATTTTTTTGATTTACGTCTTCACATTCTTTATTGATATTGACCAAAATCCCCTAAATTCACGCTGTTAAATTAGTTGACCACATTCTCATCGTATAACAAATGTTTAAGAAAAGTGTTCTTTAATACTAAAAATTGATCTGCGTATCTCTATATATTCCACATATAATTCATTTTAGTAAGTAAGTTGATATTTCACATTTAATCCTTTTACTAAATAAATTATTAAGTAAAGGGATATACAAATTAGATAGTACGTACATCTTATTTCACATATAAAAATTAGGAGATCACATTTTTTTTGACATATTAAAATAGAATATGAAAAAATTGGTATGACATAGTCTATAAGTAAAATTATACACTGAATTTGACTTCAATTAGTATGATGACATCAGTTTGATTATTGCCTCTTTGTAACTTGTTGAAATTTTGGATATAAATTTGGGATGACAATATTTTTTTGTGACATAGTGTATTTGAATATGGAAAAATTGGTATGGCATAAAATATAACATGAGATTATACAATGGTTTAACATGACATCTAAAGTAATTATTCTAGTAAATTAAACATTTTTTTTATAAAAGTCTTGAAAAGCTCTCTGGTGTTGATACATCAGCAATGACACGGTTGTAAATCACACATGAAACCAAGATTTTTTATTTTTAGTCATTTTCGATTAATATATAAGGGATGTGAACATTATACTTAGTATCAGCTTAACCAACCAAATGAGATGTAAACCGGAACCACATTAAGAACCGGATATTCTAATATAGGGATTGATTATCTTTCGGTGGCTGCGTATGATGATCTGGATTCTGCGCATATTGAGCTTCTCAAAACAAAGGGTATTTATTTATATATATCTTTAGAAGGTATGTGTTTTTAGAATCAAAGACTCAGTGGAACTTGGGATTTTCATTTGATTGTTGTTTTTTAAGGAGATCATTCCAGTGGAAAGCTTAAAGCTGGATGAAGTTGAAGCAGGATTTTACAATGTGAACTGTTTGCCGATGAAATTGGTCGGAGCTGAAGGAGCTCCAGTGAGATGTGTTTTGATTTATTAGACACATAGTCAGCACATCACACGTTATTAATGTAATTAAGATGAGATTGAGATCAAGAATAAAGTTATGTTAGATAATCTACATCCATCATGCTATGTTTCTTTCCAAATCTTCTCTCGAATTTTCGATTCTAATGATTGTTACGTACATCGGATCGGTAGTCAATATAAACGGTTTTGCCTAAAAGTCAAAAAGTCAAAAGTCAAGGTTCTTTATTGGAGTATAACTTAAATAAAATTTGGTATTATATAAATTTTTGATAACACCAACGATAGATAATAGATTGATAATTTGATACCCACTAGGCTAACCCGGGACCCGAGATAATGACCCGCTCCGTCGATTTCCCTCTCCTCATCCTCGCCGCAACTGCACTCTCCCTCTCACCTCTCCTCGGCGTCGCAGGGGACGGTCTCAAGCCAAACCGCCGGGAGGTTTATGGCGGAGGGAAGATATTCGACATCAGCCACCGTTACACGCCGGAGATGCCCGCTTGGGAGTCTTCGGAGGGACTGGTGAATTTCCTGCGACTGGCCGCGAGTATGAAGAATGGATCCTTCGCTAACGTATCGGAGATGAAACTATCTGTTCACTCCGGGACCCACGTTGATGCTCCAGGCCACTTCATTGACAAGTATTACGACGCTGGTTTCGATTCCGATTCGCTAGACCTCCAAGTCCTTAACGGTAAATCTTTTTCGTCGAAAGCTGCTTCTTTTTTGTTTGCTGGGTTAGTGATCATTTTGAAATTGGTCTCTGTAATTTCTTTAGGTCCTGCGTTGTTGGTCGATGTTCCGAGAGATAAGAACATCACTGGTGAGTTGATAATATGAAATTAGAGGTCTTTATAAAAAAAAAAGAAGAAGGTTATTGTCTAATGTTTTGGGTTGAATTATATAGCTGAGGTAATGGAATCACTTCATATTCCAAGGGGAGTTCGTCGTGTGCTCTTCAGAACATTGAACACTGACAGGTAAGTCACCAAAGTCTTATCAGGCGGCTTATGTTTAAGAAAGAGAGCAAAGCTTACTCTGCTTTCTTTTGTGTTTGAATTATCAGGCGGCTTATGTTTAAGAAAGAGTTTGATTCAAGCTTCGCTGGGTTTATGACCGATGGAGCCAAATGGTTGGTTGAGAATACAGACATCAAACTTGTTGGTAAGAGTCAAATCATATCTTAAGAAGCTCGTATTACATCTCCTTAAACCGGTTATCCTGCATTGTGAAATCCAGGGCTTGATTATCTTTCCTTTGCTGCTTTTGAGGAATCACCTGCAACGCACAAGGTTATACTTGCAGGAAGGGTGAGTATATCTTTCCCTATAAAAGTATCAACTACCTAAACATTGCTTCTGTTTCTTGAAAATTTCCATTGCATTGCCACTTCTCAAGGAAACCTTATCTGTGTCTTTTTTCGCTTGTGATGTTTGGATATCAAAACCATGGGATATGATTGAACATTATCTATTTCACTAGACAAGAAAGTGAGAGAGATAATTGGTTAGTTAAGTAGGCGTAAAAGTGAGACGAGGCACATCCTTAAACACGTCAGAGTTGGCATGATTTCAGGATATAATCCCTGTGGAAGCGCTGAAGCTGGATGATGTGGAGGTAGGAACGTACTCGCTTCATTGCTTACCGTTGAGGTTGGTTGGAGCGGAAGGAGCCCCGACCAGATGCATTCTCATCAAGTGATTCAGTTCATCTTCTTCTCTGTAAGTTGGTCAGTATACGAAACTGATAATAAATAATATGCTTCTTACTTCCAAGATCACACAACCATAAAGCAGATGTCACAGATGTGATGATTCCAGTTGTAAAAGCTAGCATACCTTTATAAATGTGTGTATTTCTGAAGGACATGATAATAAAATTAGACTGAAACAAACGATCAATATGTTGTAATCTTTGATTGCACACGTCTACTCTTTTTACTGGGCCGATCGCTAGGCGAATGCAGTAGTAATTTAGTAAGCAAGACTATTCAGCCGATCACGACGAATCTTTTCCATTTATACTTGCTTTTTTTTTTTAACGCTTGACATTTATTTATTATACAAACCGAAATGAGGAATACAAAGGCTGGCTGGACTGGTTACCCCCGGAGCCAAGAACCCCAAACATGGGGAAGCATTTGACCACAGATAAAACGAAACCCCAAAAAACAACCACACATGAATTGTAAAATTTTGTCACTAAACCTTCCTTCACAATAAATCCAAATATGTTGGTAGGTTTTTTATTTTTTTGTGTGTTTCACTTCCACTTAGTTTTTGTTGTTGTTGCAACCATCACGAGCAACAAACCACATAACCACTAGTAAAGAATGCAGGAATCTAACTGAACATGGAACCAAAGTAAATCGAAGATGCAACCATATATCTCATCTGCATTACGCTGAAGCTCTCACATCAGTCATACAACAAAGTGGCCCAAAATTGCTCTGTAACGATAGCATATTCCTCGAGGCCTTTTTATTGAATAAATAAATACAAAAGGAAGAAAAAAACAACGCAGAAATTATTTAAGCATACAATAGCAGATCGACAAGTAATAAAGAGATGGTCTTGGAATGTAGAATCGAAAGCAAAGAAGCAGGCAGGAGTTGGAGCAGGTTTTGTTTGGAGTGAACAACAAATCCACAGGATAAAAAAGAAACACAATCTGTGTGTTTTGGTTGCTTTCCATTATATAGAAAGAAACATGCAAGTCCCATCAAGCTTGCAAGAAGCTAGCGTACTTAGCACCAAGGAGAAGCCTCTGAATGCACAAGAGAGCGTTCTTGGTAACCTCCGCGTTCTCATGGTTCATCAGTTTCATCACTCGTTCTTTCGCCTTGAGGTCTGTTACGATCACTCTCCCCGCTGCATGGTACTGTATGAACTGTGAGAGATCAAAGCATGCCACCGCCAATGATCTTGGATCACTTGACGTGTCCAGGATTGTGAGAAGGACCCTGAGTATCTGCATCCACAATTTTTTTAACAAATGGTTAGCGTTGTTGTGATGGACCAAGCAGGCCCGACCTAGCCCGTGGTTGTTTAGGAGAGAGGAATAAAGAAGAATACCTGGAAGTCATTCTCCTCAAAGCTAGTGACATTCTCACGCCAGAAATTGGCCTCTTTGTGCATTGGGTTCCAGTCAAGGTGGCCAAGAAGAACCTCTTGCTTATATTTGTCAAAGGAACTCAATTTCCTAATCTTGTCTTTTAGCCCTTCTTCTAGTTTGTTCAGTGCATCCAACAAGTCCTTACAAATCCAGAATTAAACAAGTTTTAACCACGGCCATGCTTACAATAAAGGCATATGCTAAAACAACTACTTATATAACCAGGTTTTCTCACTGTAGATTTAGCAGAAAATTAAGAAATTCACAGCTCCACATAACAGCTAATAAGAAGCAGTACTCAGCTTTGTATTTAACTTGTCTAACCTCGTCACTCCATGCTTGTGTTTTTAGACTGTGGATGATATGTGGGAGTCCAAGTTCAACCATCTGGGCACCAAATGTACCTTTTGGAAGCAAGTTCCTGAATGTCAATATGACCACCCTGACAACCTATAAGAGAAAAATGCTGTCAGATAAACATAACAAGAGCATCACACAAAATTAATCATCCAAAAAAAAAAAAAAAAAAACAGAATTCATGGTATTGCACGATAGAGACTCTGATTGATCAACCAAAACCGTGTCATATGATCTTAGCAGATTGGAGGATGGCAATGACCAAGTCACACAAGAGAATATAGCTCACTTTCTCCTTACTCGAGCTCCTCAAAAAATGGTATCAACTAAAGAACAAGTATTTTCCCAAACGATAAGAGTATTTTTGCATGGCGGAAATTCTGATTACTCAGCCCTAACACGAGATATGATCTTGACAGAGGGCAGCACTAATTGCAAGATAGTTTCCACCAGTGTACAAGGAGAAAGGTCAGATGCAACTTCCGTACAGAAGTTGTATCTTCTAAGGTTATACTTATTTTGTTTTTGAGACACAAGGGAACATAACCTCACCTTCTCCTTAGTCGAGCTCTTAACCACTTCTGTGAGCCTTAGCATTGTCCTAGATGTTGCCAAGTACTCTATTGCGGGTTCATAATAGGACAGAAGCCAGACGCAGAGACATGTTTCATAGAGAAGCTGTTGGTCGAGCGCATACAAATCACAAGAATTAGTTACTGAGAAATTATGACAAAATGAGAAACTGAAACAGAACTATCTATTAGTTACTAATTTATCCAGCCCACACTTTAGAATTAAGGAGCAACATAAATTCACAGATTTAGTAGTCATTTAAAAATCAAAACAGTCTCGCCTTTCCGCCAAAGACTTGCATGATATGGAAACTGCAATACTTCTTTACAGCCTTAGCGGACATTTTCCACTGAAAACTACTTCCCCAAAATTTATAGTTACCTGGATAGACTGCTGAGTAGATGCTGGGGAGATTAAAGGGACAAGTAATTTCACCCCATCTGCCTGAACAAACGATGATCTGACAACAGGTTCCTTAAGCAGTGACGACAGGCAGCTGATGGCAATCGGAGCACCACGAGTAGGATGAGAAGGTTGCTTCAACTGCATTTCAGAATTAAGGATTGTGAAATCTATAATGGACATCAAACGCTTTCCAATAATCACTAACACTTAAACATCAATGCAAGGCCAACATAAACTAGAAAGAAAACAAAGAGGAAAGAGAGAAAGAGAAAAGAAGAAGAACCTGAGCACAAAGCCAGTCCACCAACCCCTTGAGTACATCATCAATTGTAGTTATATGTTTCTTAGAACCCGAAGCTTCTCCATTAGCAATAACACCATTACCAGCTTTTGGCCTAGCACTATATATTGAGAGAAAAGCAAGACCGTCAAGTAAATGATGCTGAATGTCAGATACATGTTTAATAAAGTATTGATAAGCAGTATTGAACTCTACAATACCTTATAATCCATGCAAGGATCTTGCAGCTTTTTTCTTGAATGAACCAATTTCCCTTAGACAGCAACCTGAAAGAGGACATATATTTTAGCTTGCATACATTTGAAGATAAACAGCCAAAATCAAGCAAAATGTAACTGAAAGCAGTTTCCCCCAATGGAGTTTTACATATATTTCCCCTTTGTCAGGAAGATTGTATTTGAAGTAATAAACTGACTCATCGTGACTAAATCAGGGTCTCAGACAAAACGAGCAAAGCAACGAAATCTCATGCTTGAACCACTACACCATATGTGCAGGACTAAGAGATCAGGTCAAGCGAAAATGTCCCACTAAACATAAACACACAGACGTGTCAATCTTTTTGAGAAACAGCTGTTTCCTGTCACTAGGTAAAGTCAGGTTCATTTGACACCATAGATGTAAACAGTAGAATACAAGAAAACTAAAAAGGAAACCTGACACGTTAACAGGTCAAGTAAGAGAATGAGAAAAATGCAACAAGTCCTAGACCTTTCCAAAGCAGAAACAACAGATTCAATCCAATAAGCGTGGGAAACAATACTTGCCTAGACCAAATTACAGTCATAAAAGTATTGCATAGGGACTCACCTCAAGAAAGGCTCATAAGTATCCTCATGTGCCAAAGATTTATCATGGAATAACCGAGCTCGTGTTGGGTTTGCTGGCAAACAGTTGATGCATTAATATTAGTCGGCATCTAAAATGATGAAAAGGTAAATGCAAATATCTTCAGGTTTTATTTACCTGAGAGCATTTCATAAATCAAAGCCAAAACATATTCCACTGTTTCTTCCTTGAATATATCACGTAAGATGGTAACAAACAGATGAACATAAGCTGGACCATCCTGCAATAACGACACAACATATCACTTCATGATGACAAGGTATATGCTTGCAAGGTCTTTAGACAACTTCAACACTTAATAACACAGAGAAATTGATTCAATTTTCTGTAAACTGTTTGAAATGAGAAAAAGTAAACTGTTTGAAATGAGAAAAAGAGAGTTGTAGAAGATTTACTTCATCCAGCAACTGTGCCCTTGCACTTTCAGGTTTTTTATCATAGCGCCTCAAGAGCTGGAGACCTGTTGCTGAAATCAGCTTAGTTGTCATGTAAGTCTCCCATGGAATATCCCTTTTCAATACCTGCAAGGTAAAAAAAACAACAGAGATTGAATACTGTAAAACTACAAGTAAGACTATCACGATGTTTGTAAACTTTTTCAATACAACCACACTGACAAAAAAAACACATACATTAAAATTTCTAAGTAGTTAAAGTTGTAAAGATCTAAAACGATGGTTCGCATGAACTTGTAATTATTCATATCTTGCCAACAATTTATGTTCGGAATATCTTTTGGCTCTAAATATATTCAGCACATCATTCTCATTTCTAAGTTGTCAAAGTTGCAAAGATCAAACACGACGGTTTTTTCATGATCTTGTTTGAATTTATCACTATTCATATATCTTGCCAAAACTTTTAAGCTCAGGATGTCTAAATATATTCAGACCAAAACAAAGGTTTTAATACTCTATATATGCAAAATATGAAAGTCAAAATCTGTAATTGTGTAGCCTATGAGTACGTAAAGGTCATATCACCAACCTGATCCAAAGTCAGTTCCGCCTGATCCATGGATAGTTGAGAAACTTAAACACCACTTGAGATTGAACTGATCCGAATCCCTACAAGTGTAGACAGAAGAAGCATAACCATATCAGATGAAACCACAAGTGCCCCCGAGGAAACTATAAGTAATTAGGAAACCAAAAAAAAAAAAAAAAAAAATCTGATACGAAATTCGTTATCATCGTGTCACAATTTGACCCTATTTTTTGTTTCAATCAACGAGAATGCATAACAAAGACGATCTACAAGCATCCGTGAAATGCCAAGAAGAAAAAAACTAAAAACAGATGACGTAGCAAACGAAAGAAATCAGAAAGATCTCTTCTTCAGAAAAGATCCGATCACAATCGAAAGAAATCGCACCACAAAATCAGAGGAAGGTGAAATCGAGTTTTGAGGCAAAACAAAGAGAGGAGCAAACATTGACCTGAAGGCTGCAAACGAGTTGATCGCGAGGAGACAAAGTGAAAGATCTCTTCTTCTGAAAAGATAAGGGACAGAGAAAGAGCTTCTCCCAAACTCGGATCTGAACCGTGGAAGGACTTAACAAGAGTCGGGCAAATAAAAAAAAATCAGACGCTGACAGTTTTCCATTTACACGAAATTCCAATATTACCCCTTGGACTTAATGACAGAAATATGAGGAAATGGTGAAAAAGCTTTTTGGTCATTAATGGTTTTAATTTCAATCTCTACATAATATAATCTTTTGTAGAGAGCTTCTGAAAGTTTCAGTTCGTCGTGAAATCTAACATCTTTTTTTTATCAAAAATGATGTAAATACAGTAATAGATAGTAGCAAAAGTAAAACAAAAATTAGAGTCAAACTTTAATTTTTTTTTCAGATTTTTTTGTCAAGTTAGGCAACTTTAGGTTAAAATAAAGTATTTCTAGAAAAAATATAAATAATTTTGACCATATATTGATTATAATGTACATTGTATTACCATTTGACAATGAAAGTATATCTTCTTGTAATTAATAATTGTATTTTATATCTATTTATCCTTATGACAATCTTTTTTCTTTTAAACATATATGCTAATGCTGGATAAAAAATCTTATATGCTAATTTGGTATTAAATAAATCACAAATATTAAAAAATGGTTTTTACTCTCATCATATAATTCTCTAAATTTTTGACACATGTGATATAAAAGTGTCAATAATTACACAAATAGAAATTTAATACTTTGGTTTATTGTAGAAAAGTGATTTAAATGATTTACAACAATACATTTTAAACCACTGAGAGCATTTTGCCTACTGGTTAAAAAGTTTGAGTACTGTTTTTTGCGTTTCAAATTCAATTCTGACATTTTCTGTAAAACCAGTTATATGAAGAAAAAGATACCAGCAAAACAAAATAAAATGTATAATAGCTTGTCTACTATTTTTCAATGATTTTTGTTATGAGATAAACTAATTAATCGTTCTCAAGTTTGGCTAACCAAAATTATAACTTAAAAGTAGATTTGTTTAGATACTACAATAATGAAAAAAAAAACTAAAAATAATCATATTCAACTTTAACTAACCGAAACTGTATTATAAAATATAGATATAAACATAATATTATCAACTAAAAAAAGCGCGCGCAAAAAGTCATTTAGTTTAAAAATAATTTTTTTGATATTTCTTACTAAATAAAATTTAATAATAAGCATTCTCAGACCACAATTCTGAACCTATAATATATTTGTTCAAAACTCAAAGATAATAGTTAATAATAAAAAAAAGCAAAACAAAGGTAAGAGTTGTTTCAAGAGTTAAAACACTATCATCACAAACCAAAAAAAATCGAAACCTTTCAAAGCATATAAATAGATTAGTCTCTAAAGTGTTAAAACCATTGGTTTATTCATAGACACCATCTTCTCTCTGTATCTCTTTTGTTTGAAAATCACCACATTTTCATAATGGATTCAGGAAGAGAATCAGATTTAATATCGAATTTACCTGATTGCCTTCTAGTTTTAATCATCTCTTTTCTACCTTTCAAAGCATCTGTACGTACGAATGTTCTCTCTAAACGATGGAGGAATCTTTGTCGTGAAACTACAAACCTCGTATTCAAAGAATCTGAGTTCGTGAACCTATCTGTTTTCGATAAAGAATCCATCGAAACCATAAAACTTAAGAGGATTTTGTTTGTTTGTATCATGCGTCAATGGATCTCGAGATTTACCGGTGAATTGATTGACACTTTCGAAATTTATCTCTCCGAACCGGTGGGTTTTGAGGCAGATATCACGTCTCTAATCGAATTTGCCGCCTCCAAACAAGTCAAAAATCTAGTCATTGATTTCTCAAACCATGTCTCGAAAAAAATTGGTGTAATAGAGCATTTGCTCACGTTGATCTATTATCAAAAGAATGGAGTAGATATTACTCATCTCTTATTCAATCTTTTATACGTCAAAAACTTAACGATATGCTCTTTTTTCCTTCAGGTAAATTATTTTTCACTCTTTCAGTTATTTCAGATCAATAATATCTACTTTACATTTTCAATTCTTATATCATGGAATGGAAGTGAAGTTCACTAGATCATTCTTTATGAGCTCAGATCATTTAGGCTCTAATGAATAAATAATATGTTAAAAATGTTATTGTAGTGTGTAAATTTTCGTAAAAGTGGAGTGGATAATATGATTATTTTTTGAGTCTTAAGTTAATTCTGTGTTCTGACCCAAACAAAAAAGTTAAAAAAAAAGGTTAAATTCTGTGTATTTTTTTTTAATATAAATTAGGTGGTTTGTTCTCTCTAGAAACTCTTTGTGTTGTGAACAAAATATTCGATTAGGACAATTGAGACTTTGAGTCTATCGATCGATGTCTCTTTTTTTTTATTTTAATTTTTGGGAAGATGAATTGCTTGCGATATTTCTTATAGTTACTTGGCTAATAAATAATATTCGGAAGTCTAATAATTGTAATATGCAAATTTTGTAATAAATCAGATATTGCTATAAAGTTATCATATAAAAAATGTATAAATTAATTATTGTATAAGGCAATCTTTATTAGAACCTTTTTTTAGAAAATCGTTGCATTTTGAAGAGAATCTGCTTGCTTTCCTTACCGTTAAACATTGTGTTTAAGCAACGTTTTTTCTTGGAAGAAGATGATCCAGGATTGCCACGATCCTATGGAGTTGCACGATCCGATGAAAACACAACATTTGGTGATGAAGACAAATATGCACGCAAATGAGTTCATGGGAATTACGATATTTCTCAATAGCTGTCCGGAATTGGAATCTCTCACGTTCGATATGGGTACTACTGAGCGTATCGTGGTAAATTATGTTTTTTTTTTAATCTATAACTAGGACTTAATCCGTGCTATAATTAG
>PKMM01032424.1:152859-191131 GCA_002933915.1 Eutrema heterophyllum | reverse complement strand
GGTTTCGTACTTTTGACATAGGGACTATGATTTGCAACATAACAAAAGAAGACAACACAGTAACACTTGAAGAAGATTCAGAGAAGTATTTGCTTGCTTCAGCAATTGAAGTAGCAGAAACATGCGAAACCCGGGAACTGAGCGTGACAAGCCCCGTGTGAAGCACGTTCCCATCTCTTACACTGACTGTCACAACCGCGAGTGTTGCCACAAAACCCTGTCCATGTCTTGCTTCGTCTCTCGCAAACTCTTCCTTCCACCATCATCATCTCTGCAAATCCTCCGAACACAAGGTATCAAGCATGTAATAAAGAGATTATATAAACCAGTAGAGTTGAAGAAACTTAAAAAATAAAAAAAATAAAAAAACTTAAAGAGTGGAGTGATCTTACCAGTGGAAGCAATGAAGAAGATGGAGAGGCAAACGAAGAGCAAAAGTGTGTAAGAAGAAGCCATGGCTTATGGTAATTCTCACTAGCTGGAAGCTCTTTATATATATATATAGAAAACGCCTAATTACTCTTTTGATTATAAAATTAAGCATTCTCTAGAACTGTCTTTGTGTTTAGTAGAGTGTGAACGGGAAGAAACTATCCAGTCTACTATTTATCCAAACTCTTATCCATAAAACGGTAGAAGTTTTGACTATATAGACTTTGTGATCTTAGAGATTTTGACGTCTAATTTGTTTGGACATTGGACATAGGATTAAAATTAATAAGCCTATGGGACGTCTATGGGACTTATGACCTTCTCCCTGATTTCACCATCAATTATGCCGACAAGGTATGTGAGTGGACATGTTATTATCGTTATATATATATATTTTAATCGTTACAAAAATATGTGTTTATTTAAAGCGAAAGTTTTATATAATTTCTTATCAAATACTTTTTTTTTCTTAAATCCGTAATGCGAAACTTTGATTTAATCTTTTTTTTTTGCGTTTATGTTTATAGTTTTTTTTTCCGATATACCATATTGGCTGATCCAGTCAGTCCCGTAGAAACGCACCGATGTGCTACAGTGTGGATTACTCCAAAGTTCAACTGTTTAACGGACACCATGAACTCCGAGCCATGAGATCTGGGCCACCACACCGCCTATCCGAGTTTGGAATAACTTCCGACTAATGCCAGGGGTAGCCGAATCGTCTGTTACCGGACTACCAGGTAAACTGTATGGGCCTTTGGCCCAGACCCAAACTTCCCACATAGATATATTTTTGTTTCCAGGACGGATCGAATCCAGATGGAGTGGGGTAGCACCCCACACGGTCCTTCCTACCACTGGACCACAGCCGTGTGGGCGACTATGTTTATAGTTATAAGAAAATATTTGATAAAAACATTTTGTTTTGTAACATCTGTTTTATAAAAACCATTAAAATATTGTATTGTTGTTAAAAGTAAACACAACTTATCTTATTATATAAAGCTGGATCTCTCAATTTGAGCGTGACACGTACGATAATTCTCACTCACGAGATCCGGTTAATTTAGATCTTAACATGTGTCAATTTAATTTTAAAAGTAAAAATGTATTAAAGTAAATATTGAAAAATGTTAAACTAAAAAAACCCAATTTAAAAAAAAAGAAAAAATAAGAATAAGTAAGGAAAACTTATAATAAAGGAAAGTGACAAAAGGAAACTTAAAAATTTATAATCTACAACCACGACCAAACTTAAAAAAGAAAAATTATAAATATACTCTAAAATTAAAAGAAAATTATTAATATACGACCAAACTTAAAAGTTAATAATCATTTCCATTATGACAAAAGGAAAATTATTAATATACAACCACGACCAAACTCTATATAATAATCTACACCTTTCTAATTTTTAAATGTGTACTTCCATCTTTTAGTTCTCTTATTCAAATTCTAAACAAGCAAATCATGACTTCTAAAACTCAAAAAATTGATCAAAACTATTTTACTGTAAATCGATTATATCGAAATAGGGTCTATCGCCATACTATAGTGCGCATTATTTGAAAGTGGGAAGTTAGAAATCTAAAAGCAAATAATGTGCTTATGGGAGTGGAACTTCTATTCCTTGATGAAAAGTTTGTATAATTTAGATTAACTACATACGTACTCTTTACAAATATTGATGTTAAAAATTTGTGTTGTTTTAAACATGATAATACAATGAATATCGCGACATTTGTCAAAGTAACTTTCTTATTGTTAGTTATTTATTTTTTTTAAATAAAAAAAAGAATTAACAAAAAAAAAAAAGAATTGTGTTTTATGTAATGAAACTAATAACATTTGAAAACTAAAGTAAGAGAAAAAATAAAAACAACCAAATAAAAATAACAAAAACGAAAAAAGAATTGTGTTTTATATAATGGAAACTAATAACATTTAAAAAGTAAAGTAAAGTAAGAGAAAAAAATAAAAACTAATATTTAAAAAAGTAAAGTAAGAGAAAAAAATAAAAACTACCAAATAAAAAGTGTTAAATATAAAAAATATATACGATTCATAATATATAAAATTAGAAGAGGAAAAATTTGTTATCGTGTGTTTGGTAATTCTGGAACTCACTCATTCATTTAAAGGAATTTTTTTTTATCAGATTTATGGGTAATATGAATCAATTTTGAATTTTCTTAAATACGAATTACCAAACGTAATTTATGGATAACTAAACGGAATTTTAATAACTATACGGGTCATAATTAAGCATATTATCAATTTTAAAATCTAATTTTTTTTCTTTTATCTGCATATCACACGGGATCTAATCTAGTTATATATAAAAAAAAAATGCAGACACAAACCACAAACACAAAAATAATGAAAGTCTATATCTTAAGTCAAAACTGTTCGAACGAAAGTGCACGGTGGTCAAACCAGGACTGGGATCTGGCTAAGCATTACAAATTATATCGAAGATGAATGTAACCGTATCAAAATAATTACCTTAATCGTTTTTTTTTTTTGCCAACATCTAATTACTAATTATGGGAATGTATACAAAAAGATGTTTTTTATGATAATTAATTTATGGGGACAAAGATTGTTTGATCGCGACCGCAGAATCGGACAGTGTTTGGATCTGCTGCACATTATATAAACCAGTCTCTGTCTGTAATTTCTTTTTAAGCCCCTCTCTTTTCTGAATTTTTTTGGATTCAGCCTTTATCTTTATAAATGTTACATCTCCATCTTAATTATGTGTGTAAACTGTAAAACTGCTTTTGAGCACGTGACTCATCTCACCTCACGTGGTTCTCGGGTCTCGAACATTTTCGATTTCCATGACCCTCGTGATTGTGAATTTGTGATACCATTTCTGAATTATTATTGTGTGGTGTGGATAAGTTTGTTCTTAGTTTTCTCCCCCATCGACGGCGCGTGACTTTCACGTGACTGCTTTGAGGAGCTTACAAAGTTACAAGTGGATTCATAGGCTTTAATAGTTTTTATATGCTCACCAACCTCCGGCTCCATCTATAGTATAGATAATTGCTTTGCTTTCAACTACATACTATACCTTGTAAATATTAATTATGTTAGAGATCACGTTATTACTTCATAGAAATTCAAAAGTTAAAAATTAAAACTATGGGCATAATTGGTAACAGCTGTAATTTTCGGTTTTATGCTGTGGTTTTTTTACTTTAGGTTTTTTAACGGTAGGATTTTGGTTGTGGCTTTTTAAAAAGTGAAAACCTGATTGGTAAATATCAGTTATATGTTTTAAAATTCATAATTTTAAGTTTTTATTAGAAAATATTAAAATATCAAAAAAAAATATATAACTTATAAAATATAAATTTATCAAAAATGCGCCAGAGAATATATTTTTTCAATAAATTTAGGTGAAAATATATTTTCCAAACTTGCAGAGTCCAAAATTTGGACTGTGGAAATATAGTTCTCTACAGCCAAAAAATGATACAAAGGGCTGTAGGTATAAAAATCTGTAGAAATCATGATCGGAAACAAAAATTAGATGTAAAAATAAATATGGCTGTATGCGGCCTCTAAAACTCGTTCCAATCAAGTCATATATGATCCATTATTTACTTGAAGCAAAAGGACATTTTACTTTATGGAAAGATTAAATGAAAGAAGTCGATTTATATATGTAGAATATCTACACCCGAATCTAGATATATATAGTTACTGAGATGTTCATTAAATATTGGGGGTCTTAGTTTTCATATCGGAAAACTTGCTATACCGATAGGAGATCTTTAAATATGTCATTTTTATAAATTGAACTAGTAGGATAATATTTCTATATATGAATGTGCATATAAAATGGAAAACTTATATTTTTGCTTAAAACCAAAATATCTATCAAGCAATGCCAAAAATACAGATTTGGAGTAATATCCTCAAATCTAAATCATATAATTTTTTACTGAATTGAAAATAGTTTTTTTTTGTTGTAACAATGATGTATTGTATTGACACCATAATAATATATATAAAGTGGCCACTGCGATTATTCAATTCACTGGCTAAAAACATAAGAAAACTTAATAGAAACAGACAGCAAACAACCCTTAATTTATGTAATAAAATTATTCCACAAACTATATATATATATATTTTTTATAATTCATATTAAACAAGTTAACTGAGACATTATTGGTCGAGCGACTGTCCACAATATTATAACGTCGAGAAGGCCAAGCAAATATTATTATTAATTTATAAGGACCACTCTAGTCTCCAGTGATCGTATCCGTCTCATTTTCAGTGCATCTCTTTTCTCCAACCGAATATTTTCTCCTCCCATAGAAATCAAAAGCTTTCCTTTCTTCAATCCTCCCAATTTCCCCGAGAAAATTTATCATATATCCTCACTTTCCCGGAAAAATTTTCCTAGATTATATTTCACACACACGCTTGCGTATATATACAACCCTAATTAAGCTCACAATTTCTGTAATACTTCGAAAAAATGGCGATTAAGAGAAACGACAACCAGTTTAGCTTTTGGAATATTTTACTTACCGTCCAATTCGTCGTTATCGTAGCTATCGTCGGTTACTGTTTTCTCCCGGCGATTGTTATTTGGTTCGATTGGTTCAGTGTGTTTCTAAGAAACATTTTGTTCGTTTTCCTCTCCGTTAACGCTCTCGTCGGCGTGATTTACGTTATTTATCTATGCAATATCCCCGAAAAAAAGGAACTTGATCTGTACGATCAATATATCGCCGCTGCTCCCACCGTTGTCCGTCCTTCGCCGGAGGATTGTTTTAACGGGACCGAGGTTAGAGTTTATGATAATGGATATTATCATAACTCCGGTTACAATGATACCGTACCGGGGTTTCAAGCGGTTGAGACGGTTACGGAGAGTCATAGTTACGATCGAGTAGCAATGGAGGTGAATTCCAAGAGTTACAGGAAGACGAGATCGGAGAAGAAGGCGAGGATGGTGGAGTATCGGAGGACGGAGTCGGAGAGAGTGACGAAAACGGCGTCGTGGAGGTCGCAGACGATGGATGGGATGAGCAGCGAGGAGTTTCGTATGACGGTGGAGACTTTTATCATGGAGAAGAAGAAGAGGATGCTTCTCCAACAATATGGAGTCGCTGATCAGCGGCAAAACGGCGTGGCTGGTCAATGGCAAAACGGCGTGGCTGACCAGTGGCTCCCTGAGCAAGAAAACGGCGCCCTTCCGTGGCAAAACGGTGTTCCTCAGTTGCAAAACGGTGTCGTTCAGTGGCAAGGGCTACCTCATGACGATGGAACTGGTCGTCATCGTCATCGTAGTCGTAGGCTCGTGGGTGGCTCTGGCTCTACTGGTTCTGGTTCTGGTTCGTACTTGGCTATTTCGAATTAGAGTGACGCTATATAAAATGTAAAAATCATTTTTTTTTGAATTTGTTTCTATTAATTAGATTAGGTCACTATAAAAATTTGGATTTGCGAGGAAGAATTTATATTTTTACTGTAGTTTTTTAAGATATGTTTTTAATTTTGACTTCGGTTGGTCTTTTTATTGGAGTAGATGAGGCTATTAATTTGTGTCACATGAAATAATGCAAACTTATAAATTAGTTAGGGTTCAAAATGGTTATACGCCCCAGTTTTACAAAAAATGTCATTTTGACATATTTTACTTATATTAAGAAAACAATTAAAAATTTAATATTATTCCTTATTAATACACTAAATAATTTTTCATTAATTAATACACTAAAATAATAAATTTAAAATTAAATTTTTATTTAAAATTATGCATTGAAAACATAATACGACACTTTTTGTGAAACAAAAATAAAACTTTAAAATGACACGGAAAGAGTAATACTTTTGGTTTAATCAGCACTCCAGCAGAAATATCACCTTAAAAGCAACGAAGGTACATTGACACATTTATTTAAGTTAATAGGACAAATTAGTTTTGGGGTTGATTTTAGGTTAAAGCCAACGGAATTAATTAACTGTCATATATAAATTTTGATTTTAATGAAACCATTATATCGATTTAATTTATTACGAGTATTATAATCAGACAACTTAAAAAACAGTTTATAACCTTCACATGCAAAAAATAGTAGTATAAAATTACATCTAATTTACAACGAAATACTAAAAAATATGAAATTTCTCATACGCGGCAAATTTAATTTTTGATTACGACGATTTTACGACGGAGTCGATGTAAAATTACATCGGAATTACATCGAATATCATTTTTTAGTATTTCGATGTAAATAATTCTATACTTTATACCCTAAATTACAATACACAATATTTAAATGTATCAACGAAGTATATTTGTGCATCCAAGACTTCTCTTAGTAAACAACAAATTCAATAACGACAATTGAATCTAATTTCTGGAAAACTTCCTTATCTTACATAATAATAATAATGTATAAACTTTGTTCTTATAAGTATATCCATAACAAGCATGAAGTATATAATGTTATTGATTTTTGTGAAAACTCAAATTTTTGTATACAATGAGTAGAACTTAGTTAAAACAATATAAACGATGAAAAACCAATCTTGTAGAACTTATAATTAACCCTATAATCATCGTAAGCCCTAAACCTTATATCCTAAATTAGTATGGATTACGGATTCGATGTAAATTCGATGTAAATTTTACATCGAATTTACATCGAATCCATCGTAAAATCGTCGTAATCAAAATTAATTTTGCCGCGTGTGTGAAATTTCATATTTTTAAATATTTCGTTGTAATTTCGATGTAAATTTTACATCGAATTTACATCGAATCCGTCGTAAAATCATCGTAATCAAAAAATTAAATTTGCCGCGTGAGGGAAAATTCATATAGTTTGAATTTTTGGTTAAAATTTTACGACGAATTTACATCGAATCCGTCGTAATTCCGATGTAATTTACCATCGAAATTACGACGACCACCACTCTATATATACGAGCCCATATTTCTTCCTTCAACCTCATTCTCTTACAATCTCTCTCTCTCAAAGCTCTAACATCTCTCTAAAATTTAATTTTTTTTTCAATTAAATTAGATAGGATTAGAAATTAGGATTGGAAATTAGTTAGGATTGGAAATTATCTTTTAAGGAACTTCGATATCAACCTAGGTAATTAGTATTTCGAATTGTATTTTTATTATTTGTATTTCGAATTTTATTTTATATTTCGAATTTATTTATAAAATTTATACTTATAATTTTATTAATTATATAACTTATAATTTATAATTTTATTAATTATTATTTTATAATTATAATTTTATTAATTAAATAATTTATACATAACATCGAAATTACATCGATCTAGGATTTACATCGATTTTACATCGAATTAGTTTTACATCGAATTTACATCGAATTCAATTACATCGAATTCAATTTACATCGAATTCATTTTACATCGAATTACATCGAATTCATTTCACAATACAAAAATTCTATTATTCGATGTAAAATCGATGTAATTTTACATCGATTTTACATCGAATTATTTACAACTATTTTACGACGGTTAGTATTCGTCCCAGTTTTTACGACGAATTTACGACGATTCTCGAGTTACGACGATCAGTTTACGACGATTTGGCAATCGTTGCTAATCCGTCCCAAAGCTTGTTTTACATCGATTTTACATCGATTCTTTCCGTTGTAATAGACGTGTTTTCTTGTAGTGTATGAATATATAAAAAACATGCAAAAAAAAAGTTAAAGAAAGCCGATAGTCTTTACATTTCCTTAAGAAAATTAGAGCACCATTAGTGGGAGTCTCTCAATAATAAAATAGAAGAAAATGAAGTGAAAGAACGAGAGAAACTAAACAAAACTCCGCAACATTTTTATCTCTCTAAAAATTTCTCTTTGCGTTCTCTCTAAAAAAACAGATTTGATTGGTGTTGGCCAGCTTCGATGGCTTCATCAGCGCCGGAGCTGTGCCTCTGTTACTTTTTGTTTTTTTTTTTTTTCTGGTTTCCGGTTTCTCAAACTTCTCCTTTGGTGTTTTGAAATCGAAGGCTTCGATGGTCGGCATCTCTTATGGGTCTTCTTCGTCTCTTCGCGGTCGGATCTTCAAGGGTTGTGGCTATCTTCTGGTTTTGGGTGGCGTGGATGTTCTCGGTTTGCCTTCGGCGGATGCGCTTGGTTTGTTTCAGCTGCTCGTTTCTCTTAGGTTTCCGGCTTTGGTTTTCTTCGCTGGTGTTTCTTGGAGGACTTGTAGTTTGTGGCTCTGGCTTGCGGTCTCTGTAGTTGGTGGAGCTGGTTCGTGATTATAATAGTATCGATGGTTTTAGGCGACTCTGCTTCTCGGTTTCGTCTTTGACTGTCTTGTTGCTGCCTTTGACTCATGTAGTTTTTCTTCTGCTTTGGTTTAGCTTGTTGTTGGCCCTCCTTGGTGTGTCTCAGGGTAGTTTTGGGTCGTTTTTTCGATTTTGTTGGTTGTTGGGATGCCCTTAGGTGCTATGGATTTTTAGTAAATCTGGTATCTTTAGTGTATTTACCTTGTTTTCTTGAGGTTTTTGTCGGTGGTACCTTGTTTTCTTTAGTGTATTTACCTTTTAGAAGGTTATTAGAGTCGTGCAGGTGCTTAAGCTACGGGTTTGTTTACGGTTGATCCGTATGCGCCGGTCTTAGATCCTTCTTGGCTTCTATTTCTTTTTGGGGGTATGGCTTTTGGATCATGTTTCTTCTTTGTTGCCTCATCCGCTCGTCCTAACGGTGTTGAGAGTTGGGCTTGGTCTTGTTTTGGGGGTTCGTCATTTGGTTGGTATGTTGTTGTGAATGCATCTACTAGCTCTTCTCTAAAGTTTTTCATGGCTGTGGAGTTGGGTTCAAGTCGGCGCAGTGGTTTCGGTCTTCAGCTCTTTCTTGCGTGGAGGTAATATGTTCATATGTCTGTAGGTGGCTTTGGACGGGTAAGCGAGTGTCGCTTGTAAGAGTTGTTGATCCATTTTGGAGTGTCCCCTTTTGGAGGTCAAGGTATATTTACCTTGAGCCAAGTTTCTTCTCGACTGCATTAGTTGTTTGGGTTGGTTGGGGTGGCTTTGTTTCTGTGCTCTGTTCTCTTTCGGTCTCGTGTTCCTTTTTGACCTTTTTGTTGTCGGTTGTACTCGATTTAGTGCTTTAGTTTGGGGCTTCAGGTTTGATGACTCCTTCAATTTGGTTCTTTTCGTGGTTCATGATTTTTGGCTCAGATTCGGCGTTGCGTCTTCAGTTTTTTTATGTTTGGTCGTGGGAGCGTCTCAGGCCAGCAGCTCAGTTGTAGTGTATGATTCATTTGCTTTTTTCCATCGATCCTCTTTTTTTTTATCTTGAGTCTAAGTTGTCTTTGTCTTCCCTAGTTTGGTTTTTTGTTTGGCATATAGGTTTTATGTTTTATCAAGTGTGGTTGGCTCCCTTTCTTAGGGATTTAGTCTCCGAGAGTTTCTATGAACTCGTTGGCTTTGTCTCCGGAAGGTTTTTTCCTTGCCGGTTTTGTCTCCGGGGATTGTATTATCCGCCCGCTTTATCTATGGGGATGTTTTCTAACCTCCGCCTTGTATAATCCAAAGTTTGTAAAATCAATAATAAAAATTAGTGAAAAAGAAAAGAATGAGAGAAACTCTAAAAAACCCATGAAAAATTCTTTTCACACTTGTCATTTTATGATTGGTCTAATTGAAATACATTTCAATTAAATATTAATATAATTTGTGTTCCCGTTTAAAATTGTGTTCATGTTTAAATTGTAAAACTCAAGTTGAGAAACTCCCACTAATGATACTACGTGCTACTGAGTATACAACTTTGAGTTTAAATGCTGTTTCATTTTCCCGTGGTTATATAGACACATTACACATAAGAAGAATTCCAATTCTCGAAGGTTCCCTTCTTTTTTTAAAAAATACCTTCAAATAGCATACAAAATAGTTTTTATTCCAAACCTAAAACATTAAGATTAAAATTATACAAATTATTATGTGAAAAATGAAAATATTTGTTGTTTACTCTATATTATTTTAACATTTTAAAATACTTTTTAACTTAATTTGTTTACTTCAGAGAGTGACATTTAACTTAATTATATGAAACAGGCTAGCTAATCTTTTTGAATCAAAATACACATATATGAAATAAATATCATCTGGTAATCTTATTTAATTGTTGATCTTCTTCCCAATAGTCAATATAAGTTCCTCCTAATATATTTACTAATATTATTTTCCCAAAAAGTTGTCAAAACTATAAAGTTAATATTTGTTTTTTGATGATAAAATATGAGGGTATTAGAACCAGTTCTTATCCACTACTTTGTTTGTTCTATAAATAATTGCCACCAAGTCACCAACATTTTTACTTTTTTTTTTTCTATTATATTTTTCATACACATATACGAGTCCCCGTCCTCACTACTCGCATTGAGATGAGTAACACAATATTACTGAACCCGACACATTTGTCATTGACAACCCAAGACATACAGAAACTTATATCACAGTTGCAAGGTAAAGTAAATATTAATATTATTAATTAACGTAGTTTTACAAAGTGTAATGATGTATAGCCTTAAAAACAGAAATAAAACTTTCAATTGTTTTGTACAAAATTCAAACTAAACAAATTTCCTACTATTTTCTTGCAATAACAGTTTTCTGATTATATTTTAATTTTTTTTTATATATATATATATATATATTTTTTTTTTTGTAACAAGGATTTTCTTTAAAATTTATATTAGAAGTGTAAAAATAGTTCTAGCCATAATTATGGATAGATAAATATTTAGACTGAGGTCTAATCCAAATAACTTTTGTTAATGATATTTTAAAGTATGAGCGTAGATCATAAAATCACAAATCCGTGGAAACTGTAATCACATTACTTTATATTTATACCCACACATTCTTGTTATTAATTATGTGGTACACTTGTTCCAATTGTTTGTAACATCTAATTTGCTCCCCAAAAATCAATATTTTGAAACTAAATCTTATTTTTATTTAATATTATACATTTTTTACAACTAAAAAGTTTTGGGCCGAATCTTATACATTTTCACATGCCCGAAATCAACAATATGTTATATGGTCTCGTCCCAAATATTATTTGATCTTGAAATTTCTAGATTTCGCCTTTTATACTTTCTCAATCAAACGAACGATACTTAATTTTTTATAAATTATTTTGCTTGGCAAAGTTAGATACGAATTTTGATATCCACATATATTTGATCCATATACTACTATGATGATAGGAAACATTACTATAAAAATTATTGGTTTGGTAAGAATGTGATGCTCTAATGAATCCACATAAGAGAATCTTGAGAGGATACTAAAGTTGCAGTTAAAGTTGATTTAGTAATGGCACAGAAGATATACAGATCCATATACACAAGCTGACATTAGAACAAAACACTTGCTCCTGGGATCCACAACCTGTTTGATCTTCTTTAATCATACTTTTGTTCTGTCCATGACACATAACTCGACGTGTTAAGGAATTTAATTATAAACTAATCATATTTTTTGGCGAACCATATTATCCACTTGCACAACCATTTTAAACCAAATCTAATACTATTATCGTACCTTAGATATTATTATCACATTATTCAAATAAATAAAAAAGCAGACTAAATCTTCTTTTTTTTGGAGCCATTCCTTAGCATCAAAGGAATTGAGAATAAACTGAAATTTGGTTTGTATTGAACTGAAAGTGTTATTGTATCAATTAAGTAAACAGTAGTGTAGTGGTTATCGTTTAATTAATTGTGTCTTATAATCTAATCGAATTTTACTAGATGTAATTTTAACCACCATAAATATTCTACAGTTATCATAGATTCAAAGATTAATCTGAGATTTCATATGATTTTTTTTTATTTTTAAAAAGCCTCACCTGTCAAACAAATTAAGGGGTCTGTCAGGTTGAAAAATTTGAATGTCTAGGAAAAATCGGTATTGGATTAACAAAATCAATCAACTTAACTAAAGACAAGCAATAATAAATAACCATCATCGCTTTATTTGATAATTATTTTCCCTTAGCTGAAAATTTATGGATCTACCTTATAATTTTTTGGTCCTTAAATATACTTTACTACATTTTTAATCATATGTCCACAAAACACAAGACAAAGAGGAAATTCGTCTGTCTTTCTTGTTATAGTAATGGTAATTAATGACAATATGACATTAATGCAAAATTGTACAGTAAATATCACATTTTGGATATGAAACATCGTATCTAGGAACACTCGTTGAGTTTGTTTATACATATATAAGATTTAATTTGAAACTTAAATATTACAATCTACTTGACACACGAATCGGATATCCACTCTTCAATCTTGCAAACAATGTCCACTTCTCGATGCTTGGATCTCCATCTACCACCTCCCATCTTCATTTTTTGTTTTTTTGGTCAGAAGCATCAGAACTTTATTATAACCGCATTATACTGTTTTTGCATTCATAAATAAATAATTGTACGAACCTGTAAGTGGTTATGAAACGGTGGAGAAAGACTAACATCATGGCTTTGGCCATAACAAGTCCAAGACATGTTCTTCCTCCCATCCCAAATGCTAAGAAACTGTTTGCTTTTGCTTCCTCCTTCATTTCAATTAATTAAAAGTACAAACAAAAACATTTAAACTATGTTATAAAAATAAGAACTGTCAAATTAAATATGTTTTCTTGAAAGTATCTTGTACTTACGTCAAATCTTGAAGGGTTGAACAAGTGAGGTTCATTATATACGTTAGGATCAAGATGAATGGATCTTGCGTCAATGTTTATATTCCACCCTTTATTAATCTTGTATCCTTTCAAATCAGAGAAAAAAAGAATGTATTTAGGTGAGAGATAATTTATTAAAACAAATAAAATTGAATAGAAGAATTGATCTTCTTCAAGATAAGCGAACCTGAAGCCAAAAAAAAAACAATTAAAACTAAAAGCAAACCTTCCATTTCACAGTCTTGAAGTACTAATCTTGGGAACCAAGGCACAACAGACGCCATTCTCAGAGATTCTTTCACCATCTATTTTCAAAATAATATATCTATATAATTATATACATCTCTACATAATTTTAAAAAAATATATATATAGTCTATTGAAAAAACGTTTAAACGTCGTTATATATATATTTGACCTTAGATGCATATGGCATTTCACTAAGATCTTCTAGTTCAAGAAATGGTTTCTCTGATGCCTTATTCGCAATCTGAGATTGTTCTTCCTGTTGACCGGTACAAATGACATGTTTTGAAAACAAAACCCTTTAAAATTGTCTTCATTTTAATTGAAACTGAAAAATCAGAAATTAAAAGCGATAAATGATTGTTAAGGTATAGTATATTGTATCCATAAGAGAAATTAATATAGAACTTACAATAAGAATATCCAGAACCTTCTGATTTTCACCGAGGTATTTAACCATCCACGTTAGAGCACTAGCCGTGGTGTCTTGCCCTGCATTTTTTTTTATTTTAAATAACAATTAAAAAATGCAATCTGATTTAATGTTTTTTCTTTTTCATCTCGAAGCTGGTCCAAAAATGATGGGTGTTAAAATAAAATAAATGGGACCTGCAATGATCATGGTCAAAATATTGTCCTTAATCTCAGCATCAGTCAACTTAGTTGAATGATCAGAAGACGAAGAAGAGTTGTCGTTATCTACTGCAAGAAGCTGCTGCAGAAAATCTTCATGATGACTACTATTTGTTTCATTTCTCCTTTCTCTAATTATCTTTTCTAACATCTCCATAACTCTTCCTCTTGCCTGCATTATTTATAACACCTCTCTTCTTATGATACAAACCAACCCAGTGTAATTTCCATTTATATGATATATCTCATAGGTCAATGTGATTGAAATTACCATGATGCCCTTGTGAAATCTAGTCCAAGGTAAATTGAGAGGAAAAGCGAGCATGGCTTCACAAACAAAGCCCACATCTTTTTGCAAGGAACCCAATTCTTCTTCGTATTCTAGACTTATCAACATCTTACACATTGCTTTGAATGTTATCTGCACCATCATCACATTAGTAAATATACATGCAAATTTTGATTTGACTAAAGTAATGGGCCATAATCCGTTAAAACTGTGGGCCTAACTAATTTCATTAGCAAAATGTTCTATGAAGGCCCATACTATTCAGCCCATTACGCAGCGTGTGTGAAACAAACCTGGAGCAAATCTGTGAGCAAGACCACTGTGCCACGGTGTTCCCATCCATTAAGAGCGTCGACGACGAGTTCATCAAAATGTCTAACCATCAGAGCCGTGGATTTTTTGGAGAACAAGTTGATCAAACGGCTACGAAGAATCTTATGATGGTGTTGGGCAGCACACAGAAGGCTCCGATCACCTACAAGCTCAGCGATGGACTTTATGTATCGTTTCGTGAACATCCCTGACTCGTTGTTCAGAACCGCCCGAGCTGACTCGGTCGTCGACAGGAACACGTGCGTCTCTCCGAACAAACTTGTCTTAAAGCAACTTCCGTATCTGTAGTAAAAGTATATTATCAAAAATAAAAAGGTATATATATATATGATGTAAAACTGAAACATTGTAGATGGTCCAGAGGCTTCTTATGTTTACCTGATACGGCGAGTACGGACGAATTCGTAGAAGCCTTTGCCGCTGTTAACGGAAAGCATGAACTGAAGTGTTTCTCCGATCACCGGAAAACCATGGCTTCCCGGAGGAATATCAGCCGTTGATTTCTCTCGATCTTGGATCACGATTTTGAGTATTTTTCTGAGTGTTAGTATCACCGCGCAGAGCAGGAGAGCTACGAGGGCACAGAGGCAAAGATGGTCCATTTAATTTTGTTTTCAAAGTTTATTTCTTTTTTCGTCTGAAAGAGAAAGAAGACTTAATTTTTTAATATCAAAAAGTAAAGAATCTCGAGCTTGTTAGTCTATAAATATAGGGAGATATTTTGTAACGAGTGAGTGGGGTGTTGATCTTTTTTTCTCCTCATGATGTTTCTTTAGACTATAATTATATGAGTATATATGTATGCTCGTGTGTGTGTGTATGCACATAAATTAAATGAATTGGGAAGCTACACAAAGAAGGCATATTAAATCAATTATGTAAAATTTCGTGTAAACAAATAATGACATAAAACCCATTAGACACTAGAAAAACAGTTACTATATATTTTGCTAATGAATCGACATTGGTACTACCGTTTGAGAGTTCAGTATATAGTGCAAATTAATCACGGTCGTTGAGCATGTGGAAAATGTTTCAACGGCTATAAAAAAAATGTTATGGTATTTAAATGGTCATGGAACTTTCTCGCTCTGGTTATAAAATTGGCTTGGTCATCGGACTGTGACGTGAGGCGCTGAAAGTTGAAACAAAAAGAACAGTAGACATAGAATAAAAGCTTAAAATGGCAGACACGTGGACGGTGGATCGGAGAGAGGCTGTTGGGGTATTGCACTACATTTTCACGAGTGGCCATGATTAACTTGTTTTCCACTTGTTAAGGCACAACTCCCAAAGTGGCAAGTAAAGTTATAATCACTTTTAACACTTTCACACACGTCACATATCACCATTTTCTATAAAAAAAAATCAATGAAAAAGAAAACCAATAAACGTGTGATTACCCAAAAGTGATCATTCTATTTGAATAATTCGATTTATGCTTCTACATGCATCCCCATGTCTCTCATTTCAAGTTTCAGCTTCTAGATACTAAATTATTGACAATGCATAAATTTGATTTTAGAAATATTGAACAAATATATATATATATATATATTTTGCATTCTTTTATTTCCGTAAATCAAAAACGAGAGAAACATAAAAAATTTGTTCATTTATAGATTGTTTTTTAATAGTTGATTCGATGTATGAATAAAAAATAGAGTCGTTCTTAGATTTTACATTGTACGTTTGACAAAAAAAAAGAAAGATTTTACATTGTACATATCAGACTCAGTTATTCAAAAATAAATGATTTCACTATAATTTGTTTGAGTGTCAATTAACCAACAAATTAATTAACTAAAATCTTCTTTATTTTTTTCTAACAAGCATATATATGCAAGTAACATATTTATTCTAACTTACTTTTAATCTTCCGTAAAATCACACATTTTTATTTATGCTCGAAGCAAATGACATTACATATACTTCATTAATTAAAAGGAACCAAATCACGTCATTGTAGGTCCAAAGACATATAAACAAGCATAGGTTATAACATGATCAACCCGTTTTAACGAGTGAAACAATAACAATAGCGTATCGAGGCGAGCTCACATAGACGTACTCTCCCACTATCTTCGCATACCTTTCAAAAAGTTCGTCCATCACATTTTGACCAAATGCAGGTTTTAGCATCGGCTCTACCACGGCACGTATGGTCTTAGCCACTCTTCGTCCACTAGCTAGGGCTTCGGGTTTGGAGCGTACTATGTCATAACTCTCCTCGCTGATACTCCCACCTTCCCAATCAATCGTACTTACCTCAAGTCGATCGATCGAAAAGGAACCTTCTTTCTCTATCGCCATTTTCAACTCTTCGGAGCTCGCAGCATAGTAAGGAGCGTTGAAAGCATCGATATTCTCTTCTTCGATGATACCCTTTGGATAAAGAAAATAAGAGAAAGCACCTTTTAGATATGACCTATATTGAGTATTAAATTTGATTGGTTTAATTATCTATTGATCCAATATTCTTATGGTTGGGCTATTATTTATTGATCCAATAATCCAGATCTTGTTGGAAACCCAAGATTAGCACTAGTTTGATCAAATATCTAAAAAATCCTAGGAATTAATCTTGAATGGTTTTAGAGAAAAATCTAGGCTACGATAATTGAGTTATAGATATGGTTTTCTTCATAAGTATTCTTATCTATCTAACTAGTTTTCTGAATAACGTGTATGTAATTTTTGTCATTTCTAAAAGTTTAGTAACTCAGCACTTTTTTGAAAAAAAATTGAGTATTGCGGTTTTTTATAGCTACTGTTAGCCTCCAAAAGATTTTTTATTTTATTTTATATGGTATCAAAATGTGTGTATGATATGTATCAATTTTCCCTACACAAATCGACTAAATTATATAATTTGAAGAAAACTCAACAAATTTGGAAAATAACATATGGGGCCACATTACTAGGACTTAATTGGTCAAGTAACGTGCCACCGCCACGGTCAGATCCCAATAGAGTAATATGCATGGGCCATATATATATATATATATATATATATAGCCCTAAGAGACTATTTACATGTTGGTTCTAATTAAGGGTAGATATACAACACTATACCTCCTTGGCCATGGACATAAGAGCTTGAGCTAGGAGTTCCCATTGATAGCAACTCTCTTCGGTTGTAGGATCCGGTGAGCTTCTACCGATGAACGATAAAACCATTCGGCCTCCAGGAACCAACTCTTCGGATCGCGACCTCAGAAACACCGAGAAATCGGTTTGGAATTGAAGAGCATAGGCCTTACGTGCACTCTTAGGACTTGTCTTTGATATGTATATTTTCCCTCTGTTGTCTAAATCAGCTGTTATGACCACCCCAGCTTCCTTATCCACCTCACCACATGGAACCTTGTATATGGATGAAAATTTAATTTCTTAGCATGTACTGTTTACCAGACGATATGTGATATTTTGATGAAATGAAAATGTTATTTACACCCAAACAGAAAAAAAGAAATGAAAACGTTATGTGGACCACGTTGGTATTTTCTTGTGTGTGTGATGTGTGGACAGTGGACCACTAGGTTTTCGGTTTCTCGAATAAGAAAGATTCCCACGCACTAAATTTCGCTTAATAAAAGGTATATTACTTGCGTAAATATTTTATTGGTACTGTATAGTGAAACAACACTTTTTATGAAAAACTCGCGATTATCATAAACTTATTTATATCACTATTTGTAGAGGATTTTATTTACTTAAAATAGATCTTTTAATTAAAAATTTTTGTAACTATGATATTCCGATCATAATAGTATATTAGATATATTTAATAATTCATTTTTCAGAATGCTAGTTGGCAAATCGCACTTATGTTTTAAAAAATGCTGTTTTTTTTTAATATTTGCTCGTAATTATTATTTGTTTTTTTTTAGAAAGAAAATAAATATTATATGTTGTTTGTGCAAAATAAATATGATATGTTAATAAGTGAAATTCCGCATAGAGAAACAGAAAATCACACCTGAGACAACCAGTGTAAACTAGAAGAAGAATGAACAAAGTGAAGGCTCCGACGAGGAAACAAACGTCCATAGAAAGAGCCAGGAACCGCCGACACAAAACACGGTCCTCCTCCTCCGCGGCCGAACCCTAAACCCTCTTTATTATTGTCTCTCTTATTAAGCCGGTCGTAAAACTCCGGCAAAGAAGCAAAGATGTAGTTGAAGTCATTGCTAGGGAGGTCGTTGAGAGAGACTCTGAGCTCAGGGACTGGACGGTCCAGGTCAGCACACAAGTTTTGGATTGTGTGTACGATGTTGGAGATGGACAAGAGACTGTTGGGACCCGAGGAGCAGCCTAAGTCGGCGATTCCGATGCTCGAAATTTCTGAATTGCTCATCATTAGCTTCTTCAAGGCCTCGTCCATTACTCTTCTCCCTTGAGATATTATGTTGCTCTGCGAATTACATAAACATAATACACATTTGTCATTGTAGTTTTTAGGTCTAGAACCAAAAAAATATTTGAAAAAATATACATGGGTTTTGACATTACAATATAGATTTTACACAAGACTATACTATGAATATGTTTTTGATATAAAAAAAGTCAACCTGAACGATGGAGTTTTTGGCATAACTCGTTTCACCGTTTCCTTTGTTCATGTGAAGAATTCTCATTACTTCCATTTTTCCCCCTCTCTCTCTCTCTTTCTCTCTATGTCTCCTTCTAAGGCAGAAGGTTATAATGAAGATAATAAGTGATGTTGGGTCGGTATATATAAGGAAAGAGGCAAAGTATGGTAAGAGAGCAGTTCTATCACTCTATATATGACAGCCACATGCATGTTATGTACGCTGAGTTTATCTCTTCATATGTATAAGACGGTCTCTTTTACGAGTATCCCTTATATTAACAACTGTTCAACGTGATTTAAAATCAGTATGCAAGTCATCCTCGTATAGATATAGAATATTCCATATTATTTTTAACTGTGTCAAATTTTGGAACTTATATAAGGATTTCTTTAAGGTTTGTAATTATTCCTTTATACAATTAGTGAAAATGAAATCTTAGCATAAAACGGTATTCACCTCAATTCGTTTTTTTTTTAACACTTAAAAGAATCCATATTCATCTGAAACGTAACAACAAATAAGTTACATTGTATCCACCGGTTGGAGGAATTCAGTAAATCCTAACGGATTTGAATTTGAGTCTCCGCTAGAGACACCCCTTTATAAAAAAACTGATCTAGTAGGTTTTGGTTTCGCGACATCTATGGATCAAATATCCTGCCATACAATAAAGATAACTAAATTATAACGGAAAAATCTAAATAATAGGAGCCTAATAGTCAATCTCTCGTGTAAGTTGAGGACCTTGAGGTAGAAGATAGATTCCTATTAACCACATCTAATTTATAGTAGATCGTACAAATTAAGAACGGAAGCAAATAACGAGAACCAATGCCTAAGCAAGGCGCATGGAAATTGGTCTCTTTAGGTTGGGGTCCACTTAGTATTTGTTCTTCTCTTAGTCTTACAGGTACTGATCGATGATAATAATTAAGGGATCTATTCTTTGTGTTTGTGATCCTTATAATACATATTAATTGTACGGTAATCTCTCTCGCTCTCTCTCTCTCTATATATATATAATATATATATAGGTACTATTGATATTAATCTAATAACAAAAGTCGAATGTAAAATCCGATAATTTTGTATCGACCGCTTGGTGGAAAAATTATTAGAAAAAGAAGAATATTTTCACGGTCGATGGCTAAAAGGAATGAAAATTGTTGATAAGTAGATGAGACCTTTTTTTATGTTAAAATATATACCGAAAAATATGCGCGTGCCACAAAGCATAACGTATGGTAACGTTTTATTTTTCGTTAGATCAACAAAAATCAATAGTTTTTTTGTTATGGTAAATTGGGATTAACATCAATGAATTTTAAGTCAAAGCCTATATATTTACAGTCTTCGGTCTAGTGATTGACCAAAGGTTCATTAATATTTCTATACCAAGATGTATGAAATTTGATTCTCGGAGAATGAAAATTAATGGAGACAATATTTACATGAGATTTTCAGTGTGGTGCAATTAGAGTGGTTCATCGTGGTTCTGTGTGTTAAAACTGTTCATCATGAGTATGACGCATGTAGAACCGTCTATCGTAGATCTTTGTAGACAAAAAAATTGCCCATTGTAAAATCGTCAATGTAATTGTTCTCATAATTAATAATATATAATAATTCAGCAACAAAAAAAAAAACCTATACTTTTTCCGTCAAAGCTTTGTGAAGCTTTCCCCATGTGAAATCGAATTAGGGTGTGGACCAACCTTTTTTGGAAGAACACACCAAAACGCTTATTAGAACAAGATTTATTTCGTGAAAATTTAAAATCTCTAGATATTGAAATTTTAATTACGATAATGTATTATTGATTAATAATAGGTAGGGCTAATTTAAGTAGTTAACAGCCAACTTCCATTTAGGATAATTTTTGAAGATTGGCACTAATTAATACAAGGCTTGTTATATATAACTCAAGCTCTCACATTTTTAGGTAACAATGTAACATGAACTTACTAGGACTTCAAAACAAATTTTATGATTAAGACTAACCACAAGCAAACGATTATAAACTAAAACTTTTTGATTGATTCTAAGTGATGAAGGATTAGTGTTTCGATTGTCAACTTCTATATAGGTTGTTAACACTAATACAAGGCCTGTCATATATATATATATATATATATATATATATATATATATATACTCATATTTCTTAGTAACATTAATTATCCTATTAAGAAAAAAAATCAGAACCAATTTTGGGATTTCCACTAGTCGTCAACAGACAACCACAACCATAAAGTACAACTACTTGATCTATTCTAACTGATGTGCCTAAGGATTTCTCTAAATCGACTGCATGCTACTGTTAAACTTTTGTTGTTTTGGTTTTGTCTTTTCGAGTTTTTAAGGTAGCTAGGCAAGAAAAAACCAGATACCGTCACTGGTATGTATTATTGTGTTAGCAACAATATGGTCCCATATTTGTTTTATAAATAATTATAGGGTTTAATAATGTCAACACATACGACGTATACCGACCGACTTTTTAAAGAACCCGTGCGATCAACACAAGACAGAGGCCCCAACTCAATACTTAGAAATATACGATATCAATTAGGCATATAAAGGTCTCAAATCTAAAGATATTAATATAGACCGAATAAAGATCCGAATTAAAATATATATGATTTGACTTCTTTTCGCTTGGACCACGGCATATGATTCGTGGAACTTGTTATTTCAAAATGATATTCGAATTACAATATTCCTGGAAGACAATATTTGGGAGAGAACACATTATTAATTTTGTCACGTTGTTTTTTGTTCCACAATAGAGAGACGGACTATAGTATTCAAGTATTGGCACAATGGTATCGAAGAACGAATTTATATGGTATCGAAACTAAAAGTAATACTTTATCTATTGACTATTTTTATTTATTTTGGTTCGATCTTATTTCTTGCAAGCAAAATATCAAGCAACTCAAGCCTTTGGTCAAAAAAAAAAAAAATCTCAAGCAACTCTCTTTATCTGTCTCGATAAGTAATGATATTTCGTGAACCACGTGGGCTTTGCTGCCAAGTAATTTTCCATCGCGAATAGATTGCCAAAAATGAGGTAGTAAATTCACGTGAACATTCTGCTTCACGTCCTGACGATGAGCCTCTTTTCTCTTTATATAATAAGATGTGATTATTTAATAGAAACAATTACCACTTTTGCACTTTCTAATTACACAAAAAAATACTTATCATTGGTATACTTTTGCCACTAGACAATAATAACTTTCTCTTACTTATCCATTCAATTTCTTATTACTCCAATCTTTTTATCTATTCTTTCCGGCGACTAAACCCGATAGAAGAAAAAGTGGTGAGACGAATCGAATCGAAAAATCCCAATATAGAAAAACTGACGACAGCGTCGAATCAGGCCAATCTACCGGGCTTCGCAGTTTCTTCTTGTCCCGGTGGTAATATGAATTTTATGTCACATACTTCTTCTTCTTCTACGAACAATACTTTTTAATTGTCGTTTGAATCTGTGACACACACCGACGCCGTTAACCACCGTCGTCGCCCTATCTCTCTTTCCCGATCTAAGCTTGTCCCTTTATTGCCGGATCCAAATCTGAATACTTTCCACGATTTTGCTCAATTTCGGGTACGTATTTGGAATTGTGGATCATGATCAATATTTTGGAGAAAAAAGTTTTCCCTTTTAGAGTTTTTTTTTTATATATTCTAATTCCTCTTTAGGATCAGTATCATCTAAATCTGAAGAATTCTACCAATGTTGTTTCCCCTTTTAGGATTTGATCTGCATCAGGTATCAAAATCATGGTTGCTCCTGTGCCTCCAGGGGCACCTAGACCAAACAACCAGCAAAACTCTGGGCCACCAAATTTCATCGATAGAAAGTTGTGATTTCATGGATGGAATTGATTCCTTGTTTGTTAATTAGGGAATGAATGCCGTGGCCAAGAAGTTTTTATTGGTATTTTGTTGCAAAACCACCTTAAAATTTCATCTTCAAATTTCGACGGTGATGAATTGTTAGGTTTTGATGATTGTGGTTCGTGTGGATATTATACTGTGATTTCATGTTTAGATTTCTTAGCAAGCATCAACGTGGACAACTCTCTAACCCTACGAAGAAGCACGAAGAAGGCTCTGATGGACAGTTTTTGGTGGACAAGATACGGTGGATAAGATACAGTGGACAGTATACGATGGACAATTTAAGGTGGACAATTTACGATGAACATCTTTTGCTTGATTTTTGAACATTTGTTTTGCTTCTACATGGACACAAAAATTGAACGTGTTCTGCTAACGGTTCAGAGTTTCTCCTCCTACTCAGGTTGTTAACGGCAACAAGATGGTGGATGACTCGATTGTTCTGGGATTTTCCTTTTTGACAACAGGTTGTCCATGAAACGTTGTCCACAAGACGTGCCAATGAGCCATTGTTCATGAGATGTTGTCCATGTGACGTTGTCCACGAGAATCATACGAGAACGACTGTCGGTAATTTAATTGTTGTTAGTATAAGAACCATGTATTAAGCTGTGTCATTTGTGAAGCTCAGGAAACTTCGCTCGCTACTATATATCTTCTTGTTCAATTTGGTTTGATTCATCTTCTAGGCTTGGTTCGTGTTGCTTGATGGATTTTTGTAGTGTTTTATGAACTGATTTTGTGTTGTTTGATTACGAGTACAATAACTACTACAAATGCTTTTGGTTTTAAACCCATGTTAAGGATCTTTACGAGCAATCATGTTTGTTTAATAAACATATGAAAAGCCTTTTAATACAACCATTGTACTAATTCTTAAGGTTTTGTGCATCTCCAAGTCAAAATGTAAAAAGTAATCAAATTACAAACACCGTCTCATATATCTCCTTCTCCTTCGTTGATATTACCTTCACAATCTCCATCTCCTTCGACAAATTGTTCACCACACTACCATCCATTGGATCACTTTCACGCACTCAAATGTTCAAAAATCAAGCAAGCGTTGTCCATCGTAAACTGTCCACCATAAACTGTCAACCGTATCTTATCCACCGAAAATTGTCCATCAGAGCCTTCTTCATCAGCTTCTTCGCGGGGTTAGAGAGTTGTCCACGTTACTTTGTCCATAAATCCCAAAGTTCGAATCTCTAGCATGATGAAGAGCTTGACGGGATGTGATCATTTTCTTCACATCATAAGATGATATAAAAGACTTAGGCAGATGTGTGTACAAAATCAAATTCTTCACATCAAATCCATCATATGTTCCATAATCTTCTCCAATTCTTCACGCAAGTTAGAAAATTCTTTCTTTACAAACTCTCCCAATGTAAGAATCTTTTCTTTCCTCTAACCTTCTTCTTTCTTCTGATTCAACTCTTCAGTGAAGCTTACTTTTTTTTATACACAGAAAAATGGCTTCTCAACTTCTTCTTCATAGCCGAATTCATCACCAAACTTATTTTCTAGCTGCTGACCATCCACGCATCTCTGGTTTATCGACTCCATCCATATAATACATGTCCATTCCCAAACCTTCATTGAGAGGTTTGTTCTGAACAGCTTGATAATATACTCGGTTTTTACCGTTTTCTAACACATGTTTTGGTGTTTCTTTTGAGTATTTTATCGAGTCAAAGCTCGTTTTAGAGTCTTTTAGTCATTTATTCAGTTATCTCAGGTAAAAAGGCGTTTAAGGGAGAAATTGGAGTTACGTGGGCAAAAACGCATGAAACCGTGCAGAAAATAGCAAAATCGATCGATGCAAGGAGTGCATCGATCGATGCAACACCATCAGAGAAGTCCAAATCGATCGATGCTAGGAGTGCATCGATCGATGTGATGTTGCCAGAAAAGTTAGAATCGACCGATGCATGAGTGAGGCTGATCGATGCAAAACCGGAGCCGATCGATGTAACCCCATCAGAAGATCTAAAATGGATCGATGCAAGGTGTGCATCGATCGATGAAGCATGCCCAGAGAATTCAAAATCGATCGATGCAAGTCGGCGAGAAGAAAAGAAAATTTCTGATTTTCCTGTTTTGCTCCGGAGACTGCATGTTTTAACCTAATTCGCCTAAAACCCTATATATACTCTATTTTTAGCCACTTTCATGACACCACTTTTTATCGCTTTATTCTCTATTCAGACTTTTAGTTTTTAGCAATTTGTAAGCTTTGGAGAAGAATCTCTGCATCTATTGAGAAGAATTCTAAACCTTTTTCTTTCTTGATATATATTATGAGTTCTTCATCTCTCTGCTTGTTCTCTGCTACCATGTCTGAGTAGTTTCATAGTTAGGTTTAGGGTTTCAACGGGATCCATGAATCATTGAATTAGACACAGATAAGGATTTATCTTTTGCGGTTTTCGCTTATTGTTGTGTTTATTGCTTAGGCTAGGTTGACCGCCTTGCCTCTGATCTAGGGTTTAATCTATACCACGGAAGTGTTTTAAGTTGCTAGAAAGAACATAAGCGAGCGAATTGTCCTTAGCCAACATAAGTTGATGTTAAGGCGATTCGTGAACATATTGAACCAATTCGTTAATGCTGGTCTAGAACTCTAGGTTCAACGGAAGTTAGGATTCTAGGTTACTAGATTTAGTAATCAATACCACAGAAGTGGATTGGTTAGATATTTATGTTTGAGTTTGAAACTTGTGTTTAATCATTCCCTGAATAGTTGTCTGATTCATGATCTCTGGATTATTGCGAATAAACCCTTGACCTAACACTTTTCTCTTATTGAATTTACATTGCTTTTTATTTGTTTCATTATTTTGCAATTCAAAACCACAATCTTGTCTTAGCTTAGTTTTGAATTGTGAGAATTGTAGTGTAACCTTGGTCTATGTGGATTCGATCCTAAAGTATTGCATTGACAACCGTTATGATTGTAGTAGTGTGAATTTTAGTTATTAATTGACTTAGTAAAACACTAAAATCAATTTGCGCCGTTGCCGGGGACCAATAGCGTTACCTTCAATTCTGAATTTGAAATTTAGTCTAAGATTTACTAACGTATTCTATCTTATTCCCTTGTGTGTTTCAGGTGACTAACCAAAAGCTGGGTAGAGTTACCAGAAGCTAGGGCTCCGAGAACCTTCTTGAGCTCGACAACCAAGAGCTAGCAAGGTTAGAACGTACGAGCAAAAATGCAAAATCAAATCCCGTCATCATGGACGATCATAATGACAACCAACAGAATGCTGCAGCAATCGAACTTCAAAGGCTGCAACAGCAAGTGCTGCAGTTGCAACTACAACAGCAACATCAGCAGCAGCCTGCCATCGGGGATTTGGACACACCTCATGCCTTTTATCAGAACAGAGCTGCCATCCAACCACCAGCTATTACGAGGCAAAATTATGAGATCAAGCCTCAGATGATCACATTGGTGAAGCAGCACATGTTCCATGGTCTGCCTGCAGAGCATCCGATGGACCATATCAAAATTTTGAAGAGATCTGCAGCACTACTAAGTCGAATGGGGTACCAGCTGATTACCTCAAGTGCAAGCTCTTCCCCTTTTCTCTGGCAGACAAGGCATTAAGGTGGCTGAAGTCGCTCCCTGCTGGGTCATTGACTACTTGGGATGAATGCAGAGCTACTTTCTTAGATCACTTCTACACCAAGTCAAAGACAACTTCATTGCGAAACAAAATCACTACTTTTCAACAGCATGTGGGAGAGTCTTTCTGTGAAGCTTCAGAGAGGTTTCGAGAGTATCGCAAAGAGTGCCCTCATCATGGGTATTCAGACAAGCAGATCCCGAGCATCTTCTATGATAGAGTCGACTGGGACTACAAAAAAAGTCCTTAATGCTGCGACCAATGGAGATTTCATGACTAAGATTAAAGAAGGAGCATATCAGTTAATAGAAAACTTGGCTGCAAGTTCTGGAAATCGATGTCCTGAGTACGATAGGTCTAAATGGGTCAACAGTGTGGATTCACAAAAGATTGATGAGCTGACCGCGAATGTGAACTTCTTGCTGAAGGGAAATCAGAGAGGTGTGCAATCTTGCGAGGAGACGGGCGATGCAATTTTCTTTCAGGGATCAGCTAAAGATGAAACTGATGAGCAGCAGGAGGTGCACTACGTTAGTGGACAGGGGTACGTGCAAAACAGAGGTTTCAACCAGAACTACAGAAACCATCCGAATCTGTCCTACATAAGCCCCAATGTCGAAAATCCCTAAGACCAGGTCTACCCCCAACAAGCTCAACAAGCTCAAGGAAATTTTTTTGCGCAAAACACAGACACCTCAAGTTTTTCTCAAGGTTTCCAGGGTTAGAACAGGTTTCAAGGTGGGTTCCAGCAAAAACAGCCGTTCAACACCTTCCAGACAACAAAGCATGTCCCGTTCCAAACCCCTGCAAGCTCAGCAAACGACTCTCAGGATGAGCTTAAACTTCTTATGCAACAACTTTTACTAAACCAACAGCAATCCGCTAAAGAGATCAATGTCAAGGTTGACAACATGTACAACGATCTCAACGACAAGTACGAAGCTGTATGTACTCATGTGAAGAAGTTAGACACCCAGGTTGCTCAAACAGTTGAAGCAATCAAAAGACAGCAAGGAGCTCTTCCAGGGAAGGTAGAGCAGAACCCAAGGAACGAGTTCGTCAACGCCATTACACTCAGAAGTGGGAAAGAGCTGGAACTTGTTGCACGAAAAGGAAAAGGTGCTGATTTCGTGATTGATCTAGAGGAGGTTGACGAAGAAACAGCTCAAAAGGGAAAAGTTTCCACAAGTGTAGACGCTGCAAATGAGCCACAAGTGTTACCCCCCATACATGTCTACACTCCAAGAGTTCCATACCCCACTCGTCCAAGGAAGTCGCACAAGGACCGAGAAGAACCCAAGTGCAAGGAGATGCTGAACGATCTCGTGGTAAAGCTTCCTCTTGTTGACGCAATCCAGATGATACCTTCATTAAAGAAGTATATGAAGAGCTTGGTGACGAGTAAGGTATCTACTGAAGATAGTGTCATGATGGTTCTAAAGATTGTAGTGGTGTCCTCCAAAACAAGATGCCAAAGAAGCTAGGAGATCCAGGGAAGTTTGTTCTCTCCGTGCAGATTGGAGCAATGACTTTTGCTTGTTCTTTGTGCGATCTTGCCTCCAGCGTCAACTTGATGCCATACTATGTGGCTAAGCGACTAGGATTCACAAAGTTCAAGCAAACTAAGATCTCATTAGTGTTTGTCGATCGTTCTGTGAAGCTTCCTATTGGTGTTCTTGTACGATCTCCATATTTCATATTAGAATAAGGAAATTAAACAATATATAACAATCCTAAAAAGAAAAGGAATAAAAACGAAAATTAAAAAAAAAAACAAAAAAACATATTTCAGTTTAGAATAAGAAAATTTTATCATATAAAACTGAATGTTTCAAAGTTATTAAGTCACTGATCGCGATACGTGTCAAATAAAGTTAGAAATTTTTAAAATCATTTAATAAAAAAACTTAAAAATTTGGAAAAAGTAATAACCTATTCATAATCTTAAAAGATAAAATTATTAAAAATAAATAAATTTATCATAAGAGGCAATATTAATATAAAAAGTAAAAAAAAATTCTTAGTTTTTACATTAAGATTAAGAAAATTAATCATAAAAGAAAAAAAATTATAATTTGGTCTGAAAAAATTATAAACCACAATTTGATAGTACACACCAAAAAATTAAAAGTCCAATAAACCAAAAAATTAAAAGTCCAATAAGCATTTGCTTCATTAAATTATTCATTCAAGATATATATTTATTTCATTGGAAACTTCGTTTCTAAATTTATGTATTATATATTTTCACGGATGATCTAATTTTTTTTTTTTTCACGGATTATTAAATATTAAATTACAAACCTGCATATATGCGGGTACTTATCTAGTGTCTTAAAAACCTGTCTAATATACCATATATCTGTTAAACTCTCTTAAAGCAATGTTACAAATATACAGGTTTTTTTTTTTTGATGAAAATAAATTACAGTTGATATTATCTGAACTCAATTACTAATGGCTCTTTAATCTACTTTATTTACTAAGAAAATCATTTACAGTGTATATATCTCAACTCAATTACTAATGGCTCCTTAATCTAGCATGTGACTCTTCATAAAAATTAGATGTATAAATAATATAATTAAATGATTGTAAAAGCTACATAAAATATCCATAGTATGAAATTTTAATACTTGTTTTTTTTTCCCCAGAACTTGAAGTCAAATTTTAAATACTCCAAGTTAAAAAATAACTTCAGTCTTTAGCTCAAAAAAAAAAAAAAAAAAAAAAAAAAAAAATTCAGTCTTTAAGGAGATCGAACCCAGGGCACAAGAAAACTAAACACTTGTACTACTACTAGGCCACTACTCTTTTGGCAAATTTTAGTACTGGTTGCATTATTATTTATATCCGCACAATTTTAAAAGTCCAAAGATATGTTCCTTTCATATTGTACAATTTTAAGATTCGATTCACATTTGATTAACGGTTTGGCTGGGCCTAACGCAGTATTACAACTCATATAGCAAAAAGAAAACGATTATTGGGTGGCATTGTAATGCATGAATCCTTATTTTTAGGGAAGATTGTCATATGACAAGTAAAAGAGGTTAACAAACTGTACCTGAAACTTGTGACGAGTCCTTTGTTTGGTCACATAAACATGTGGATGGTCGGTGAGTCCCCCTTTCTTCTAACATGCAAGACCATACATTATTCAATTCATGTCACAACTCAGAATTGATTTTTTCTTTCTTCCCATTCTTCTTTTTTTTTTTTTTAAATATTTGAACCTCCAATAATTAAAGAATCCAATGTCACAAGCACCAATTATTCACACCATCCAACAGTATCAAGCAGATTCAACAAAGGACTTAACAAGGAAGAGATTAGATTGAAATCTCACTGCAAGTTTTTTCATATCTTATATACATGAAAATCCACTGAAACATTTGCTTTCAGACCTATATGTGTCAATGTTCCATGCTCTATAATCAGATCGCTTTCACGAGCAATTTTTGCTAATTACTTCCCAACCTTGAGTTCTCTTCACCAGCAGAACTTCTTCCTCTGCATCATATTCTCAACCTTTAAAACACAGATATCGTAGTAGAAGGAAAGCAAAGTTAGCTGCAAAAGAAGACTAACCCGGTACTTAGCTTCCTCTTGCCGGTCTATGTAACCCAAAAGTTCTTCTTGCCTCATTAAAGCCTCATGTAATGCCTGCTCAAGACCGATATTCGGTTAATTACAAGGTTCAGATAATGAGTACTCATTATCAGCATCATCCGGGGTTATACCTTTTTCGTGGTGATGAGCTCTGCTTCTAGTGCATCCACACGATAAACAGCAGCATTGAGCAACTCCTCTTTCTCTTGAGGCATCTCGGATTTCCTTAAGTGAAGGGTTTCTATCTGTTTCTCAAGATCACCTAGTCTGCTTACAACAGAGGAAATGGAAACTCTTTCAGTGATAGTACTTGGACGAGAAGGCGAAGGAGGACGAGATTCCCTCGCATTTCGTTCATCACACAGCTCAGATCTAGCGCTTGAAGAAATCAACTGTGAGTGTCTTTTAGTCTGTGGCAGAGCCAGAGAAGCGAAGAGCGCGAACAAGTTTATGAAGAACGCAGCTAGCCACCTCCAGATATGACTAACCGTTCCTATTTTTCCAAAACTTGATGTATATTCCGGACCTGCAACACGTTCCATTATATGTCTGATTTTCACCTGCTTTTTGAAATCAAAGTATTTGGTTTCCAGTCTTACCTTGGGAAGCATTTGACATCTCTTGGGACTGCCAAGAAACATCCACAACTTTGTCCACCATTGGCACACAGTCTTCATACTCAGATAAAACAGTAGGACTTATTTTACCATTGGCCTTGATCTAAAATAAAGCATCAACAGCATGTCAAGGTCTGGTAAAAAACTAAGAACTTCAACGTTTTTGATGCCACTTTTATAAGTTGAGAACGCTTACATTTTCAGAAAGAGGAGTCAACTTAGGTACATGATTGTTCATATTTGTTTTCGGTGAAGCCATCTCTTCCAATTCAGACCCTGACTCTGCTGTTGATGTGTCACTAGCTTTCATCTGAGCCAAGAGAGGATATATACTAATTACAGTCTGATAAAAAATCTATGTTCCAACTAGCAAAAAAAACCTTACCCCATAATAAGTTGGCTTATCAGATGAAGATATTTGGGAATCACTGCTTAGGAAAGCACCAGCATGCCTACAGAACGTCCCACCATCGCGACCCATCTGCATGAAGGCTGAGAAAGTCATTAGATGAACATATGCATAGCAGAAACATAAGGAACAATCAAGACACAAACACTCCACCTTTAGTATCTCAGGGTCTTTCCACGGCCCTTTATCAGATCTCATACAACCTCCCTGATCTGCACAAGTGCAAGTACCACCGAGAAAATCTGGCAGCTGGCTGAACAAGTTCCAAATATGGTCAGATGTCCAATTATACTCTGAAGATATATGATAAGAAAACATAACACTTAAGGCTCAAGAATCCCTACCTTGCATCAATCATCTCAAGTAATTTGTTCTGGTACTTGTTGCCAAGGACCTATGAAGATCACATTGATGCAATTAAGTTTTCTACAATAAAAAAAAAAAATGTAAAAGTGGATAGCAATGGTTTTAAGTTACATCTATCTTAGAGACAGTCTTTGGATCAAGAAACGATTTCACCGTGCCCCAAAGTAGCTTAAAACCAGGGCCGGCATTGATGATGAACATACGGTGAAGTGTCTGCACATATGTCATACCACATGCTATATTAGACTTTGCTCAAAAACAGGTTTTGCAATTTTAAAAATCAATGGCGGGAGCCGACAATACCTCAGGGTAGTTATCATTATCAATCTTTTGCAGCTGGGTTATAAGATCCCGCGCAGATTTAGTAGAATTCTTAAGGCCCTGCAAACATTTTTAGAGGATGCAGAGAGCCTAAAGCAAACCGTACAAGGAAAGATTTCATAACCTGGCTACAAAGAAAAAAAGAAGAAGACATGTACCACGCCTTGGACATCCAGAATCGTTGTACTGGAGTCGATGTGCCTCTTAGCAGCGATGCAGCAAGCCGGGAACTTGATAGTAACAGTTTTCTCAAACTCTGTAACATGATATCTCAGGTATCTTTCCAATGTAGTCACTTGCATGAGTTTGCTCGGGTCGACTCTTCCCAATCTTTCGATGTAAACAGGTCTTCCTTCCTTGTCAACACCATGATATCCATGAGGGTAGTACTTGAGAACTTGATCCAATTCAGGAAACTCAAAGTCCTACGATCAAGTTATAAGAACCACTTGAGGTTTTGGCACAAATGTTTTTTCTTAGCGCAACAAATGGAAAAAAAAACTAACTTTATACCTCCAAGATTGTGTCTGTACCAAAATCCCTTCTCCATTGAATCATGTTAGCCCACATTAACTTTGCTTTTCCAAGATCAAATTTTCTAGCATAAAGGAATCTGCAGAAAGACGAAGTGTAATAAACAAATGAGACATAAGCATGATCTCAACATCCACATAAAAGCAGCCATCATCATAGGAGAAAATGCATTCACCACTATATAATCTTTAACAACAAACAAGAAACAAAAAAAAAACAGAAGGTGATGATTAAAATGGGAGAGAAAATGACCTCAACATCATGTGATAATCATCAAGACTTGGAGGTAGCAAAACATCAGAGATGAGTGATTGTCGGAATTCAGAGACATATCGCAATTCATCGGCATCATGAATGTCTTCAAAGGTAAGAGATAGATTCCGATCGATGCTTCTTCCCTTGCTTGACCTTCTTCTCCTGCTCAGAGAACGTCTGAATTTGCTAGAAGCATTTGATGCTTTCTTCTTGAATATTCCGATTCTAGTTTTTTTCTCGTCCTCTGAAACCTCGAAATCCGACTTCCGTTCTCTTCTCTCATCGTTGTTGGAGAAACCTGAGAGACAAACATAATAACAACATACTCAAAACTATTAAGAATTCATAATATAGATCTCAAAAATCGATTTTAGTAACTGTAAAACCCTAGCGAAATTTTGCTAAATCGAAGACGATCGATGCAGGGAGGTGAGAAAAAGACTTACAGGGTCTTGTGAATCGATCAAGAGGACCCGACATGAGGATATATCGATCCAACTTAGAATAATCGAATCTTGGAATACGGAAAATCAGGAATCGAGCAGCCGAAAGGAAAGAGAAAATAGAGAGATTGAAGGAAGAAACGGTAGAGGAGGAAGAAGTTACTGAGGAAATTTAAGTTTGTGCAGTTACTTTGAAATAAATGTTACTAATTTCATAGCCGCCGGAAAGACAAAGAAATCTCTGCCATAAATATTCCAAGATTCGTCCTTTTCGTCTGCCTCTTCGTTTTTGTTTATCAAAGGCACGTGTCAATGCTCTTGGCGGGAACTCGCTTCCAGTTTTGCTGTTTTTTCTGTTCCAAGTTCACAATTTCGATTAAGATTAAAAGTTTTTTTTTAAAAAAATTTCAGAATCAGTTCAATTTTGTATTACAATAGTCTGCCGATAGACATAAATTAGTTTCTTTTTAGTTAAATGTAAGAATTCGCTTTACATTTCTTGTTTATCGGCCTTTTTTTTTTATTATGACAAGTGTTTAGAACCCTTTGTATAGGTTTTACTCTTTTGTGGATTTGTCTCTCTATTCCTTGACTGTGAGTTAATAATATCTTGATCTAACACGTATACCTTGCACAAATAAGTTTGCTGACCCAACAAAAAAATCTGGAAATTATACGTGCGGCCCTACTTCCGGTAATCCGGCCTGTGCAATATGTGTGGTAAGGACAAATGACAAAAACGAAAATAAAGTTCTTTCGTCAATCAGGTAGACTTATTCATTAAAATATTAATTTATCGAGTAGATATTACAGATGATCAATGTATAATATGTACACATCAGTGATTCACCTTCATGAATCACGATCAAGCTACGTACCTTTTTTTTTTTTTGGGGTCTTTTTACTACGTGCACAAGTGTAGATAGAGACAAGTATTCTCCAGTCTCCATCATACAAGAAAGATATTTTTTTGGCAAGCATTTCTCCCACCACTTGATCACTGCTTCTTTATTATTTACAATACTTTCGTCTTCCAGCTGCCTGAAGAAAAAACACACAGCAAAAATTACTAATTTTGCTTGCGTATAAGCCGTTAGGATGAGCCTTTTTTTTAACCATACCTGTCATGTGTATTTCCTTAGTTTGCGTTTTGCCTGAAATTGACCAAGCTTGTCTCTCCACTCGGCTGTAAAATCATTGAAACAAAAACAAATCTTTCATTCTTGACCCAATAACACAAAAAACCCAGAAACTTGCTCTTTCCATATTATCGTCAATGAAATGCTCACTAAACAGAAAATTCCCTCATGGCAGGAGGATCAAGATTCACTACTGATTCCTAAATTTTAATCACTTGATTTCAAAAAGGTTTGAAGAGGAATATATGCTTCAACATTATGTTTCTCAAAAGAAAAAGGATCTTGAAACGGGGAGAGTGAGGCTAAAGCTTACCAGCTTCATCATACCGTTCTTCATCAACAGCTTGCATCATGTTGCTCAAGAGATCAAACTCTTTTGTATTATCTAGTAGCTGAATCTGTGCGATAACCTATAATTGAAATACCAGAAAATAGTGGGATTTTACCTTAAAATTTCGTAAGATTCGATTGGATTAGATCAACAGAGAACTAAACGAAGTATGCAGCACAGACAGAACAACAAAGACCTAAATAAGAGAGACAGAGAATTTCTCTGTCAGATTTATCGACCATATGTTTGCCTCAATTGACGAATTTACCCTTTTCACCAATTTCTTGCATTTTTGCTTATGTTCGTGGAGAAGGACAAAAATGAGAATTCAGGTGCATAGCCGTGATGACGTGAAGGGTTAACTCGTAAAAAAACTGACAAATCATTAAGTAACAGTCGCCGAATAAATTAAGCCTAAATGGACGCCACGTGTAGCGCGTTGTGTCAGGATGGTTATTGGATAAACTATAAGTGAGTATTCGCGCATACGCGCGGTTATTTTTTTTTAAAATTACTTATTTTTTCTTAGCAGTTTAACATTTTTNTTAAAATTAAATAAATAAATAAATAATAGTTAGTATTTTCTTTTGGTAGTTATAAGTTTTGGATACTCATATTTTTTTTCTAATTTTCTGTTTTTTGTTTTTTTTTTTCACGGATTATAAAACATTATATTATAAAATCTCGTATATGCAGGCCCTAGTTATGAATTCAGTTTTATTGCTATATATAATTAAATAATTATCAACGTTTATGTATTCTGTTGTAACTATTTTAATAATTAATAGTGAAACTTAACTTATTTGCATAACCGCTTGATTGTCATATCATAATTGTTTTGTTTTTTCTGTTTATTTGAAAATTAGATTGATAATTTCTTGTGTATAGTTTTACATATCCTATTTACATGCATAATCCTTGACTCGACAGTGGAACTCTACGTGATTCGTGAGGCAAACATGTTACAATAACTTCATGCTTCTATTTTTTTCTCAAGTAGGGATTGTAGATAATTTCTTTCTTATTTAGAAAAAGAAGAAGATTCAGTCGTAGTATATTGCAAAACTCAATAAATTTTCTAAGTCTTTTAACATAACATCAAACGAAAGAAAATTATAGCAAATCAATAATTGTAAGATGTTTGGTGACCATAGTATCTCTAAAAAAACATAATATTTCCACTTAGAAAACAGAGGAATGAAAAGGAGGCTGCTCCAAGATCACGAAAATGCCTCCATTCTCTCTTAACACGTTTTTCTGTCTCTATTCTTCTCGTTGGTGTGTCACTAATCATCTCCTCAAAGCCAAGTTAGAACTCGAAACCAACATGATATTCATCCCCAAATAAGAATTTGAATGCAGGTTTAATGGCTACAGCTGAAGCCCTGTGGCCACCACCAGTATAACTCATCAAATTCAACACTTTCTTTGGCTTATCAGAATCAACCTCATTTAACAGGAAGCCTTCATCACCAAAACACCAGGGCCTGTCTTCCTAAACTTGTTTTCTTCGTTTGCCGACTCCGACTCTGCCCTGTTCTTATTTAGAGTAGGGTAAATAGATGACACATTATTAGCAGGCACAATACACCAAATGCATTATTAGACGACCAAATGTTCATGTAAGCAAAATTTGAAGAAACACAAAATAGCTCTCAACCGCACACAACATTCAGTTTCATTTTCGAGTTCCATGTATTATGTCCCTTAAGTTTATTAGATTCTGAGGTAAACTTGTGGTTATTGATGATAAGTAAGATAGATGCATGGCCCATTGCCCATAGTTTAGAGAACAAATTCTAGTTTCAGTAAGAAGGCAGGCTTGTGATTAAAAAGGCCTTACTGGAAAGAGGGTTTTCTCTCCCCGACAATTGTCACGGCAGTCATTGCATCCTCATCTCACTTGGGTGGTTTGCAGGCCAAAAGCCATGTTCTTCTATTTCAGGGAAAAATATTGAAGACCAATCCTATGAACACAAAAAATATTAAAGCAGAGATCTTTAAATAATTAAAATCTCGAGACAAATGGAGCACGCAACCGAGGCATATACATCTCCCTCATCCCGAGAATCGTCATCAGCGCCACCACCTTCGTCGGTGAGATCATTATCACCAGAATTGAACTTGTTAACCTGATTGGCAAATTCCATAAACAAAACCCAAACAAAACAACCTAAATCTCAAACCCTCTTTTCCCTTTTCGAGTTGAACAGAATTACCACAAAATTCGAACCCAATCACCAGAAATCTCTCTCCCAGATTCGTAACGCTTCGATTCGATACATTCGGAGAAATCTATAAGCACATATCCAGTTGGAGACTTCGCAGGGACATTTATTAGCGCGATTGAAAGCTGCGGGAGAGAGTTGATCAACTTTTATATAGTAGATGTACTTCTCGACGGGAGAGGGACATTCGTGGGATTTGGGAGACTGTTTTTTAGGTTGGACATCAACAATATGGGATTAGGCCCATTTGAATATTTATCGGCCCATATTTTATAGGTTTAATGGCTTCAGCTTCACCTGCCAATTCCTAAAAGGCCAAAACTGTATATGTTTAGTCCGTGATGAAACACTTCTCTTTTAATTTGGCAAACCAGGAATCAACCTTCATCAGTATGATACTTTAATTATATACAAATTTCCTAAAATGAATAGAAAAAAATGGCGTAAGAATACAAATGTACATGTAGAGAAGCATTATGTATCCATAACTAGTTAATTACTTCATTGCGAACCAAAAAAACTATGCTCAACCAACTGGGCCGATTTCAATAATTTAACCATAAATCGTATCGGTGTAGAAGAATTCGTGGAGATAGGTATTAATGTTTACCCCGTAGCGACTTAAAATTTACAAGAACTAAAAAAAAAATTGATTGGCATTTGGACAGGCCACATTAAACACATAAGAAGTGGGGGATGTGCTGAGAAGACAGAGGACAATAAGTGGAATTTCTGTCATTTTCTTACTGCTACGGACTACGGTGCAAATTTATAAAGAGATCCAAATTTGGGATGATGGTTCCAAAGTCATAGGATTCTTTTGTAAGAAGACAGAAAATAACGTTAGCGAGCAAAATTTACCCCAAAAAAAGCAGTGGGGTAATTTCACTTTTTCGATTTTATTGTGTTTTTTGTTCTTTGTAGATTTACATGGCCTTGTAGTAAACTCAGCTTTGTCTTTGTAAGTTCAAATTGATTGATGATTTTATAACAAAAAATACTCCATATTTTAAACTTTTTTTTTTTGCAAGGGGGCTCAAATAATACGTGAATGTATAAACAAATTATACTTCCATGAATTTTCGATAGAGAAATACCCTAAATAGCACAATTTATTATTAATTTATAATTTATAATTTATAATTTATAATTTATAATTTATAATTTATAATTTATAATTTATAATTTATAATT
>PKMM01032424.1:60070-152598 GCA_002933915.1 Eutrema heterophyllum | reverse complement strand
ATTTATTATTTATTATTTATTATTTATTATTTATTATTAAATTTCGGTTTATTATGGAATTATGTGGTTAATAGTAAGCAGTAAACCGAATAAAATCGGGTTTATGTGTTCTGAGGTTTCGAATTTTCATTTGGTGTTGATATAGATTTAGAACTTTCGAATTGGGGAGAAATAGGTTTGTAACTTTCCAATTAAAGAGATTTAGGACGATGTCGAAAGTTTGGATGGATCTGTTACTATGTGATAGTTTTCGGAAGGAAATACATTGTTTTTCCCTCATTTTTGCATGACGCAAACCTTTCATCGATCGGCTGGTGAGGGCCGTGCCTACTTCAATAATATGGAAACATTGGCCTACGACCACATTTTCTTAAAAATTATTAAAGGGGCTTTTATTAAATACAAATATGTTTTTAAACCCTTAATTTTAATAATCTTTGTTAGACACACGATACTTATGTATACTGCGTTGCCTTTTTAGAGACATTTTCAACAATAAATTTAATTTAAATGAAAAAGATAAAAACATACAAAACCTTGAATAATTAAGACTTGTTGCTTTGTTTTAGAATTGATGACCAAATCGTTTATATTAGCACCACATTTTGCTGAACGTTTTTTCAAAGCTGTACAAAATCATTTTCATTGGTAAACTGTTTTTTTAATGAAAATATACAATTTTTTTTTTGATCAAACATGAAAATATACAATTTATTATCCAAAATTACTGCAAATTTTCTAAAATGATCAAAAATAGATAATTTGTTAAAAACGTTAAAGCGCTTTTGTTTTCATATAAATTTGAGCATTTTTTAGTCGCTTCCGACCTCTATTAACGTAGGCACGGCTCTGCCTCTGGTGGTCATAACCCATGTGAAACTCGGGAGTAAAATGATCACCACACACACACATCTCGTACAGACAATGTCTATAAGGACCATTTCGTCGCCACAATACAAACAAAATGTTCTTTAATGTGTTTCTGTCTCCATTCATCAAACTTCTATTTAAGATTCTTTACACACAAGAAGTCTATAAGGACCATCTCGTCGCCACAATACAAACAAACAAAATCTTAAATGGATTTCTGTCTCCGTTTTATAACACTTCCATTTAAGATTCTTTACACACAATCAATTCAAAAATATAGCACACTCTTTTGGACCTTTGTTTAGAGTCTCTCATTTTGATCTCATTTAAATTCTTATCTTCATATTCATATTTTTGACACAATGGGTCATCTATTTTTCTGGATCGAAATTCAAAATTATTACACTTTTTTTTTTTTGTTGATAAAAATGTGAATTTTATTACCAAAAAGAGAGGAACGGTTTGTTTTACAAGTCGCTCGGCGGAGCAAAAAAAAAAGTTAAAAAAGACCCCAAAAAAGAGTAAAAAGGCCTAATTTGATCACCGGTGAAAGAAGTGGTCCAAGTTAGATGAATGGACTACTCATATGTGAACCATTGGGAAAGCAAGTCCTTGAATGCTTTCCGATGGATTCGTGCCAGGATGGAATCGCGGATGCTGCTACCTATTTGTTTGAAGATCACCATGTGAGATGTTGCAATTTGATTGTGAAGACGATTGTTCTTTTCCTTCCATGTGTGAAAGATAACTGTCTGAATTGCTAGTCTCTTGAGAGTAAGGCTGATGTTCCCAGTTGACGTATTGGGATAGCAGCCTGCGGGCTTTGCCTGCCCATTAGAATATAATCAAAAATTCCGGCTCGGCCCGGGAAAGCGCTGGCAACAACGGAAAGGAAGGGGTCCATGTAGCTGTTGCACCTATGTAATAAGGCTTTGCCAATCAACAAAAGAGAGATGAGGTTGACCAAGACGAGAGAGAACCGTATTCCAGATATTAGAAATGAACTCAAAATGGAGAAAAAGATGGTCTCTAGTTTCTGTTTCTCTCTGACAAATGCAGCAGATGGTAGGTCCAACCAAACCCCAAGATACAATGCGAGACCTTACCGGAACGCGGTCTAAATGAGAGACCCAGAAGGTGAGGGCATGCTTAGGTATGCAGCCTTTGAACCAAACAGCTTTTGACCATTGCTTGATGCTACTTGATGGCCTGAGTTGTTCCCAAGTATGCTTTGTAGTGAAGTTTGTAATGGAAGAGCTTTCAATGGTCCAAGAGTATGAGTCTGCGCCAAGAGACTGATCCGGGACAGTAGTGCCCAGCAAGATTTGTCGGAGGCTTGCAAGGGCTGTGTTTCGTGATCTGTAGGATGGGAGGATCCAACCAGATTCGTCAACACCGTCAGCTACTGATGCATAATCAGGTATACATGTGATCAAAGGACCTATAGGACCAACAAAGTTAATAAGGGGCCCAGATTGTTCCAATTGTCGTACCAGTAATTAGCCACTTTTCCATCAGCTATGTTGCTTCTCAAAAATCTTTTTGCTAATGGTCTAATTAAGAGCCAAAAGCGCCTTCCATATCAAAAATTATTACACTTCTTTTCATTTTAACCATTTTTTTTCACATACTATAATCATCTGATATTTTTGGTATTGGAATTCCAAAAGCAATTTGGCAACATTATTTATTGCTTGGAGAATAAAATATCAATACGTTTATTAAAAGTTTTGAGCCTCTCTGATACCAATACATGTATGTACTGGTCTACATAACCACAAATCTACACGAAGTAACCCGAAGCCTCTTCCAGCTCCGGCAAAGGATCAAGCCTCGCCGGAGAAACAGAAGGATCCTTCACAATCTCTCGAATCTCCGTTTTGTCACCCCATAAACTATACCTGAGAAATGCAACCACAATTCCACCCACAAAACTCCTCATCTCACTCTTTTTTCGTTTCCCGTTCTTACACATACAACCCGCCATAAACCCGACAAAATCGGGCAAATCATCGTCCAACATATCCATATGTCCATAATCCGCAGCCACGAAATGTCCCTTCGTGGCCTTACACTCTTTATAAAACTCCTCATGGTTCACTTCCGCTGGTGCGCATGGTGGCATCACCCCGTTACTCTTCGGTCCGAGACCCGTCCCGACCACTGCAACCGGTATGTCTAGCTCGAAGGATTCCGGTTTATACGTTAAGATTTCCGGATCGGTTCTTATGCATTTGCTGAGTCCTGCGACTGGGTCGATTCCTATAAGAGCTGAAAATTTGAAGGATGGGTCTAATGTTGCGGCATGGCCTAAAGCAACCGCAAACGCGGTTTTACCACCGCGGCTATGGCCCACGAGTGCGGTGTATTTGCCATTAGGGTTTACGGAATTTGGGAGGTGAGCTTTGAGGTTTTCCGATGTCCAGTTTACCACTTTTCCAGCATCGTCCACTTCCACTTGCCCTCCCGGCGGCAAAATCTTGCACAGCTGTCATTCCAGAAAAAAAAAATTAATTTGCATACACGTATATTTTATTAATGTGATATTAATGCATGTAAGTGTAACTATATATACCAACTGAAAACCAAAAAGTAATTTTTTTAACATAAAAATTAATTTAGGAAACGAATAAAAAACACATTTATTTTATATTAGTTCTGATAACAACTATGACTTGTAAAGATACTAGAGTAAATTAATTTTGTACATAAACTTTATAATATATACCTGTGGGGCTACAAGAATGTAGCCATGAGAAGCGACGTGGTTAAGAACATCAGAGTAGAAGTAGTTGCGAAGATAAAATCCATGGAAGAATAAGACGACGGGGTAAGTTCCGGCAACTGTTGGGGAGGTGATTCTCACCGGCTTTGGCGGCGCCGTCGAATCATTTTCCGACGGATCCGCCTTTATCACGGTTGTCGGAAGGCTGCCTCTCTCAAACGCCACCGGAGTTGCCGCCGAGAAAAACGTCTCACTGTCATCGATCGCCGCCATTTGTATTATATAGGAAAAAGAGTGTGTTAAGACTTATGATTGATAGAATTGATGAATCTCTCGAGCCTCTAGTTGTTACTATATAGGGGAGTACTATGTTATTTTTTCTTATTCATTTTTATTATGTGGTTCTCCCGCTTCTCGTAATAATTTTAACAAATTATTTAAATATTTATGAAACCGACAAATGCAAAAGAGCACGTGATTTTCATTTTTTTCAATTGTTTTTTTTTCTCATTTTTTTCTTTTTCCAATTGTTAAGTAACTTAAGTTAGTTATACAAATATTATATCCTAGTGAATAATGCGTAGATATGAAAAAAGCGAGGCAAAAATATTTAATCACACAAAACAACAATAAACACATACCAAGAAGAGATGATGATTTGTTGATGCAGAATTATGAGTTTGTTAATAACATTATATCAATACATTATTATTATTTAAAACTGAATTTAGTTGTTTTCAGTTGTTATTTTCTAATTCAGTTTTTAAGTTTAGAAAATATTTTTGCTCTCAGGCGGCTCGCGACATGGGTGTTGATGAGACTTATGGGCCTCGTCATCCGTCGCGTGAACGAAACGAAAGCAAGGATTCCGGTCATCAACCACATCCCCAGCCCCCAGGGATTAGATATCTCTAGCTACTTTAAAAAGAAGCATGATAAATATTTTCTCATATAGGTATATAACATGCATTCATGCATGATGATGTTTATGTTTAAGTATATTGGGCGGATCCAGGAATTTATTTAGTATGGGGCACAATTTTTTTTATTATGGTTAATAAAATAATTTATCAAAGAAAATATAGTCTTAATAAAAAAAATTGTTTATGACGAATACAAAGAAAAATAAAAAAAAAATCTTATGTGATAAAAAAAAAATTCTACTAAGATATTCTACGATATTCCATATCTTGGAACCTTTTTATCACTATCTCATTTTTCACATTATTAAAATGCTCATTTTCAATAAGACAAACTAGACAATCGTTTAAAAATTGGTCATTTATTCGGTTGGGTTGCGTACGTAAGGTAGTCTTCACAATCTTCATCGCATAGAAGCATCTCTTGAATGTAGTAGTGGCTACATGTAAAGTCAAAGCAAGCTTCAAAAGCCGATAAACTAGAAGATGTGAAAGATGTTTCTTTGTCTCAATCATCACATGTGCAAGATCTCCAAGATTTTCCAATTTCGCAAATCTGTCATCTTTTCAGATATTGTCAATGTAAATACCAAGTTGATGCTCAAGAGATATCCTCTCCATGGAACTAAAATCTTCCGGATAAAACTCAGATAATCTCACAAGTTTTGAGTGATCAAACTCATGGAATGAATCAATAGGGCTCAAAGACATAGTGCAACCAAGTAATTCAGTGTTTACCTCATCAAAACGGTCATTGAACTCTTGAATTTGCATAGCCAATACAATGTAAAAGCATTCTACCTAATAATTATGCATGTTTGTTATGCCGCTTCTTTTTCTTGGCTTCTTTGGATCGACAAATTCTTTCTCCATAATGACCAATTCTGTTTTATGATTCTCACAAAAAGATGAAACTTTATTAATCAGAGAATCCCAACCATTATCCTTGAGCTTGCACAATTGCTGCTTGGTGGATTTCACTAGAGACATAGCATTTAAAATGTCTTGATCTTTTTTTTGTAGAGCCTTTGATAAATTATTCGTGAGGCCAAGAAGAAGCAACATCAACTGTAAGTAGAACACAAAGTCAAAGGTGTGAAAGTATTTGAGAAGACCATTAGCTTGGCGTCTTTTGATACTATCAGTCACTTCGCTTTCGACATACTCAAGCACTTTAATGATGGAAGCAAATAAATCAACCAACCATAATAATGTTTTATAGTGAGAACCCCAACGAGTATTACCGAGTCTTTGAAATGAAAGCTCCTGATTCAATCCCTTTCCTGTCTTAATTTCACCTTGACTGACTCCTTCCTCGATTCTTTGTCGGTGGTCTTCTCGAACCATATCTTTTCCCGTGCAAGAAGCTATAACCACATTTAACAAGACATCAATCATATCAAAAAATCTGAAACTTCAAAATGTTTTTTAGCAACTGCCACGACAACCAACTGAAGTTGATGAGCAAAGCAATGAACATAATAGGCAGAACTATTTTCTCTCAAAATCAGAGATCTCAAACCATTGAACTCACCCTTCATGTTACTTGCTCCATCGTAGCTCTGCCCTCTTAACTTTTTCATACTCAACCCATGCTTAGCAAACAATGAATCAACATCACATTTCAGAGTTCTTGAACATGAATAAGACCTATGAATCTTTCTTTGATTATCCCAGTTTTATCAACAAAGCGAAAACCCACATCCATTTGCTCTTTATCAGAAACATCTGAAGATTCATCCACCAACAAGCAAAACACATCATGATCAAGCTCTTGAGTAATAGATACAGTAACTTCCTTAGCAAATCAATGCACTATATCTTTCTGAATTTTGTGAGACACCATTTGATTATTTTTCGGAGCATTCTCCAACACAACCTTACTTACAAGCTCATTTTGCTCTGCAGTATATTTCAGAAGCTCTACAAAATTTCCCCTATTAGCTGATCCCGCAATTTCATCATGACCACGAAAAGCTAATCCTTGTCGTAGCAAATATCTACAACAATCAATTGAAGCATTCAATCTGATCTTGTATTCATTTTTGACCGCATCATCCTGCTTATAAAAAACATGAACGATTGATTGACCTTGTGTCATCAGATTATCAGCCATCTTCAATGCATTATTGTGAAAACTATTCACCGATCCCACATGTTCTTGTAATCTCTTTGAATTTTCCAAGTATCAAAGCCTTTTGTCACAAATTCATCACTTCCATTTTTGTTTTTTGTGTAATCTCTAAACAAGTCGCAAAACAAACAAAAAAACTTTGGCTTTTTCACACTATATTCCAACCAACGACCATAGACATCAAACCAAGATGGATTGAATCGTCTTAATTTATTCCCTATCACAGTTTTAGGAAAATCATGACCACGAGGTTGGCAAGGACATTTCATCAGATATTTGCGTCTTACCTCATCTCTTTCATTAGAATGATATTCCAATATTCTTTTTCTATCTGCTGGATCTGAAGGTAAATCATCCAAATCATTTTCAGACGTGGTCGATGCAAATTTTCTTTTATAATATTTTTCCATTGATACTTGATTAAAAAAAATATATATATTAGTATGTTTTTTTGTAGATTCGACATAGTATACTTAAGTTACTGAAACATCTCAAAACTCGACATAGTTTTTTTCCCAGATTCCAAAACAGGTTGTAGAATTATAAAAAAAATACCAGATTGCAAAACAAGTTGTAGAATTATAAGGTTTTTTCCAGATTCCAAAACAAGTTGTAGAATTATAATAGTTGGATAAAACAACTACTCCAAAAATCTAATAAAATAAATCAAAATAATTTCTAAATTTGTTATACAATATTTATATGGTTTAGTCACATAAATAATAAGAATAATCAATCGAATCGAAATTGAACAAAAATTTAACATTTAAAGTTAAAATTAAATCAATTAAAAAAAGCAACTTACTGTTGCGGAGAAAAAGTTATGTGCAGCCTGGTTAGGTGAAAAGAAAAAAAGAATAAAACATTTTTTTTAACTTGGTGGCTAGGTCCATCAATATAATTCTAAGTCCAAATTTTATTTTACGATAGGTCATGGGATAGGTATTTATTTTTATTTTTTTGTACTGGTTTTGATGTGGGCTAATTAGGCTTACATTAAAAATAATTAATTTTAGTTACTTAAAGAAAAAGAAAAAAAACTAGCGTGGGGCACTTTTTTTTTTTTGAATTTAGTATGGGACATACTTAAATTTAGAATAATAACTTAAGTTACTTTTGAAAAAAAAAAAAAACTTAAGTTACTTAAAAACAAAAAATTAGCATGGGGCACGTGCCCCTGTCATTTTATACGTACATCCGCTCATATATATGTTTATGAATTGAAACACATTTATTTTTTTGTATGGTATGTTTTATCCAATATCATACTCTTGAATTTTGAGAATTCTTTAATTTGGACCGTATAATTTCTGAAATTACATCGAAGAAGAGATTTCTGTCTAGACATCTTATCTTATATATAAAAGATGAAAATAATCTTTCCATTGATAACACATAAGCACTTTTTAAAATGATTAGCAACATTTGTTTTTGTTTTTGTTTTTGTTATGGGCTCAAAAAGGGTTCTCCATCTTGTCGACTATGCTTTCCAATCCCGACTTGTACGAAGGATATAGCAGTTTCACTCCTAGTTTATTCTTCATATGTTCGTTACGGACTCGTTTCTCGCCTCTCAATGAACTCTCCTCTCGAGATTCATACATAAATGGTTCTGCTTTGATCTTCCCCGGCCAACGTTTTTCAATCAACTTCAAGGCATAGTCAAACACCTCTTCTCTTGGTGCTGGATCATCATCAACTATGTTGTAGATCTCCCTGCGATAAAGGTTGAATCATCAGCCTCAAATGAATGGTATTTTGATCTTACAACCTGAACATGAAGAAGGATAACATATACACCCTGATGATGGCTTTTCAATGGAAGCTTGAAGAGCTTGGCATATATCTTCAACATGGACTCTCGATGTGAATCTCCGGGACGCTCTTCTCTTTTGACCTTCAGACAAATGCTCCCGCTTTAACAAGGTCTCAATCGCACTGCAGCAAGAAAAATTCCTTTTTTTAAATCAGTTTTAAAGCCTTTTTTTATTTTTGGCAATAACAGGCACAATTAGAAGCTGTGAACAACCTTCGACCAGGTCCATAGATACCTCCAAGTCGAAGGATTTGAGTCGAAATCCCAAGATCACGACCCAAGCTTAACCATCCTTCCTCTGCAGCTAACCTCAGTTTGGCTGTCTGAGTTTTAGGATTTGGGGGATGACTGCAATGGAACGACCACCATCTTAAGCTTATTATGAGTAAAAAAGAGATGATATTTGGATAAAATAAAACTTACTCCTCATTGACCCAAGCACCACCGTAATCTCCATACACACCTGAAAGAGAATCCACATAATAAAGAGGTTGATCAAAAGAAGAAGAAGAAGGGAAATGCAGGCTCCAGCAAAAGCATTGATGTACTGAGGAAAGGAAAACGGAAAAAAAAAATACTTGTCGATGAGAGATAACAAAGCCATTGAAGATTTCCACTCGAAAGCTTGTCTCTGACAAGTTCTACATTCCGCAACATCTTTTGGGAGTGATCAAAAGATAATTTTTTTTGTCAGTTAGGCAGACATCAAACATTGAAATACCATAAAATCTGGGGAAGAAGCAAATTTTGGCAAACCGGATCACCAATGTCTGCTAAAGGTGGAATGGAAACGAGCAGGTGCGTGTAATCTCTCACTGTTTCTAGCACACTCCATCTGATTAAGAAGGAAACAAAAGAGTCTAAGAATCAGATTCAGATATCACCACCATAGAAGATAAAAACCCTTACTCAGGTGAATCTGCAGAGAATAGCTGAAGATCGATTCCTCTTTTCTCCCATTCTTTCTTCTTCGAATCACTCCTGCAAGTCCCTGAAACCACCCTAAACCATCACACCATTGACCCCCAAAAGTGTTAGATATCTTCTTCCCAAACTTGTGAAAAGAGCTCAATCATCAATAGCAAAACTGGTCATACGCATATACGAAAAATTATCGAATTTGATATCATCATATGAGCCTAGCCAAGAGAAAGATCAGAGAGAGAGAGAAGGAGAGAAGTTGATATCAGACCAGTCTGCTTCTTTGAGCTGTTGCGCAAAAAAATCTCCGACGAATCCCATCCCGAGAATGAATATCCGGTTCCGGGATTCTGAATCTGGTGTACCGGATCTAGAATCGCCGATTGCTGACAACGGCCGGAAACTTTTGATTCGACTACGATTTGATAAATTCAGTGGTATCGGAGTAAAACGGAAAGGAAGCTCCGGCGACAACCTTGGTAACTGAAAAACCTCCATTGAAACCGGAGGACTGATAGTCCGAGGTCTTTCGTACTTGACAGTTGACACTGATTCGGGCGACAGGCCATGTTTTAGAAAAAACTGATCATATATCATATATGCCATCGTTATAAAAATCAATTTCATTTTGATTTTTTTTTTAATACCGAAAACATTTGTTACCGCTCTATACCCACCCGTCTAATCTAACCCGATGACATGTGGAGCAACCCGATTTAGATTTTCAAATTACAGAGTTTCGCAACCTTTCGCAAACCTAATTTTCACAATTCTGAATGAAAAAAAAAAAGACAAATCTCTCAAAATCGGGCTCAAAATTGGCGACCTCCTCCTCCGATTGTTCTCCGGCGAAGAATATGATATTCTTTGTCTTCTCTCCTTCGCAATCTTCTTCGTCTCCCTTCCTCTCCTTTTCCTCTCCGTCATTTTGTCTTCCTTCCTCCTTTTCCTCTCCGTCATTTATGGCTCGGGTTAGAGATTCTGGTGTTGAGTATGAGTCTACACCCAATATCACAGACAAAGCACCCAATACCACAGAAAAAGCACACAATCTCACAGAAAAAGCACCCAATATCACAGAAGAAGCACCCAATCCCAATACCACAGAAGAAACAAATGATGGTGATGGTGACGAAGAGAGACACTCAAATGATGGTGATGGGGACGAAGTAGAGAAGGTATGTATACTTGATATTGAGAATGCGAATTACAGGTTAGAAGAAAACAACAACTAGTAGATAAGTGTCGGACAACTGAAACAACTGTTTTTGATTAATTTATGTTTATGTGTAATTTTGGACAACTGAAATAATTGTGTTTGATTAATTTATGTTTATGTATAATTTTGGACAACTGGAATAACTGTGTTTGATTAATTTGTGTTTCTTGATAGAATTTCAGACAACTTGGACAACTAAGTAAATACTGTGTTTGAATTTCAGGATACCGATGATAATAGCCTACCAATGCAACCTGAGAAGCTTTTCTTCGGTCCAACTGAATATAGCAAGGCTTGTAAGATAGTGACGAGGTGTTCTGTGAAGAATGTTGTCGAATTGATAGAGAAGCTTCCATCCGAAGTGACATGGTTCAGCTCGCATTCTCAATTTAAGCATATATTTCACATGGCTAAGGAGTCAAACCACATGAATCAAGGATTGTGGATGCTGCTTCTTCACACAGCTTATACGGATAAGCAAACTGAGTGTTGGTTTGTGGTTAATGGAGTCCCTATTAGGTATTCCTTGAGAGAGCATGCGCTGTTATGTGTTTTTTACTGCCATGATTACCCGAAGGACTATAAGGAATTGGGGGATTTGAAGTTTGTGAAGAAGCAGTTTGGAAGGATAGATCAAATAAAAATCGCAGATGTGGAAGAGAAGCTATCGTCAATGCGGAGCTGTATAGACAAGCAGAAGATGACAGTCTTGTATTTCTTAAGCAAAGTAGTGAAAGCTAAGTCTAAGGCTGATGGAAACATAGATCCCTTCTTGCTTAGAGTTGTTGATGATTTGGAGGTGTGTAAAACATTTCCTTGGGGGCGTTACACATTTGATGATTCTATGAAGGAGATCCAAAAAGTTATGAAGAAGTTCAAAGGCTACGTGAAACCAAAACAAAAATCATGTAGCTTTTCTGGTTTCATTCTTCCTCTAGAGGTAAGTCTTAGTTGTTAGTATTAAAGTTTTAGTTTTATGATATGAAGTTTGTGATATTGTGACTTTATGTGTAGATTATGGCATTTGAGTGTATTCCAAATCTTCGACGCAAATTTCGAGAAGCTGTAGCCGCAGAGAAGGATTGTCCAAGGATGTGCAAACACAAGTTCACTAAAATTTGCATGAAAGGTTATCCATTGGATGATATAAATGAAGCGATTGGAAGTAGTGTTGATCGTAGAAATCACAAGAGTAAAAGAGTTGGAATGCGAATCGGTATTTCGTTTTACTGAATCGAACTTAGTCGGAGTTTTACAAAAATATTTCGAGGTCGGTCATGAGGTCGAGATCGGATTTCGAGCTCTCACTTTCTCTCTCTAAAAATGTACTGCGGATTTGTTTCTCGCCCCCTTCAAATGTAGTCGGGACCTCCTTATTTATAGACGTTTCTCGGTGGCTTTAGACTTTCCCCCGAATCCGGAAAAGTTCCGCAAATCCCGGATTAAAAGTTTTAGTCAATCTTCCCTTTCCGCAAATCAAGACCTACTTTCCGTAAAGTCGGATGTACTTTGCGGAAAGTAAAACGTACTTTCCGCGCATTCCGGAAGTGGGTTCTGACTATGACAGGTTGAGACCGATGAGCTCGGTATGTCGTAGTTCGGCGGTCGCATGTTGATCCTTCCTTTACCGATCTCGGACCGTCGTCGATCGGATTGAAACGGACCGATCTCGGTACCGAGACGAGGATTTGATCCTTACATTTACAATCGATTATGATGAGTTCGGTTTGATTTGAGCTCGGTTGTTATTGCGCGAACTTCCTTGCCGATCTTGAATCATCGTTGATCGGATCGTGTTTTGCCGATCTAGATTCAAGTTCGGCCGATCTGGATTCAAGTTCGGCGTTCCTTCAGATTCTTATCGGTTTATCGGTTATCAGTCTCTCGCGGACCTTTCTTTCAAGTTCGGAGTTCGGCGAATGTTTCGTGGGCTTTCCTTTCGGGTTCGAGCCGTCGTCGACCGGGATTAGTTGGGCCGGTCTCGGTTCAAACCGGGCTAAACCGGGGAGTGCTAAACTCACCACCAACAATTAGTCCCCCCCTCAGTTCGGCGAACGAGTCTCTTGAGTTCGGCGGAGTTACGGAAGAATTTTTAGTCCGGTTGGAATTGAGATCGAGTCATTCCTTGATCCGAACTTCAGCGGTTCCCAAGTCGCAGATCTTCCGAGTTTGGCGATTCTCGAAAAGACGCGTCGGTCTAGTTTCCATAACCGTTGCGAGAATTAAGGAATCGCGACGGTTCGGTTCATTTAACCGTCGCGGAAATCGAGGAGGCGTCATAATTGCCTTTCCCCTCTATAAATATCCTTGAACCCTTCCCGATTATTCACTTCATTACCGCTCGTTATAAAAGGTACGCCCTTTCTCTCTCTAGCGCTCTCCCTTCTCTCTAGTTTTTTTTTTTGTTTTGCATTTAAAGTTTTCCGATCTTACTTCGCCGCGGCTTTTCCGATCTGCTTCGAAGATCTTCAAACTTTCCGGTCTATCTTCGAGCGGTTCTTCACCAAATTTCTGTAACTTTGTCGTCTTTGATCGAGATGAGTTCGAGCAATTCTTCAGCTTCTGTCAACGATCGAACTGCTTCTCCACAAAATCCGGACGGCGATCTTAGATTGTTCGTTAGTACGTCGGATTCTTCTGGTGACGGTCTGAGTGGGGTCCGTCAGGAACTGATCAGGCGTAACTCGCACCATACTCCTGCTGTGCCGAGTAGCTCCCGCGCTGCTGTCCAGATTCCGCATCTTATGGATCAAGATAGTCGTGAAACGGATGCTCAAGTTCGGCTCGAAGATGAGCAAGTTCGGCTTGCCGATCCCGAAAATAGATCAATCGGTGAAGTGGACGAACAAGTTCGGATCGACGCTGAAGCGACTGTGGTGATTGCCGACGCTGGGGAAGAAATAGTTTGTCCGGTACGAGAGGCTGCTCCGTTGGCAGTTCGCAAGATCGTTACGCCACCCACTGTTGGACCGACTCGATCAACGCTAGTTTCTGTTCGACAGACTATGGAGCGATGCGGAGCTCCTGCCGATATAGTGTTTCGTATCCCGGACGAGGATCAGAGACCTTGGGACGCCCCTGATGATTTCGTCTGCGTGTACGAAGATTACTTCAGAAGTTGCGGACTCAAATTTCCTTTGCCCGAGCTTCTCTGTAGGTACTCGGCGCGGCGACGTGTCGCGATCTCGCAACTTCAGCCTGCCACGATTATCAATATCGTCGGGCTTCTAATCCTTGGAGAGGATTGCGGTATTCCGATTGATGCCGAAATATTTGAAAGACTGTTCCGTGTAAACATCGCGAAACAGAGACCTTGGTTCTTGTCGGCAACCGCGAAACCGGAGTATGACCTCGTCACGGGAAATAAGCCGAGCAAGGTTAACAGTTGGAATACCCGTTACTTCTATCTTCGGATCGACGATCTGTCTGTAGAACGGTCCGATGGAATCTACCGGACTCAATGGAGGACTCCCATCGGTAGATGTCGGCATTTGCTTATTTATCTTTTGCCTTAGTTTCTTTTTGTTAACCACTTTCACTTTCACTCTGCTTTTTCCAGTTCGTCATACTCCGAGCATCCTTACAACGATCCGCGGCTTTACTTCCGAACACGAGAAAAGACTGAGTGCGGCAGGGAAGGTTCGTTGGCCGGAGGCGTATCAGGAGAAGCTCGATTTGAAGGCTAAACGGATTCTTAGAGGTATGTCTCGGTAATCGATATTGTTTCATTCGATGTCGGTGTTTTTCTAATCCCGAACGACCTTTGCCACAGCTAACCCGCTTGGTGGGAAGAGGAAAACGAAAATGAAGATCGATGACATTCCCGACATCGATTACGACCTGGAGGATGAGAAGGACCTTGCCGGATTGTCTCCCGACCATCAAACCGAGCAGGTTGTCGCTGAGGAACGGATTGCCGAAGAGGGAATGGCCGAGAGGGAGCGGCCGGGTGGCGAGGAGGAACCTCCTGAAAGGGATGCGAATCCCAGAACTGATCTGGAGGCCGAAAGGCGGAAGAAGAAGAAGAGAAAAGGTGGTTCGTCAAAGAGGTCGGCTAGACAGGCGAAAGAACCGAGCTCCCCTCAGGCAGGCGATAATGTTCTGACGGTGCATACCGAGATTGATGGGGGAAGTCAGTCAGACCGGTCTGCCGTTTCGAAGAGACAGCGAACTGCCGGACCGTCGGCGCACTCCGTCAAGTTCGATTATGACAAGGACGAGCCCGTCATTAATGATGCGGGTGCGTGTGCCGATCTGTATCGGCAGTTGACGTTCGGCACCCAAAAGCTGCCGCCAACCGAAGACCTTTTCCAATCTGATGCGTACAAGAAACTGGCTCGAACTACTGCCGACGTAAGCGAACTCTTTCCTTTATTATTTGTTTTGTTTGTACTTTTTTTTTTATATCCCCTTGGCAGATGACGACCTTCTGTTATCTCCTTTTCAGATGGTGGCTCAGACGAACGAGCTTGTTGGAACTTACGACCGCGAGCTCGGTATCGCGCGTCGTGAGGCTATTGAGGTAGGCGATGTTGCCAAGGAATTGCAGAAGGAGCTGCTTGCTGAGCAGGCGAGATCGGAAGCCGGCGACGTGGCTTTTGCCGAACTCAAAATGGAGCTGCTCGTCGCAAGAAAGGCGTATGCCGAGGTTAAGGCAGACAGAGACGCGGTCGTCCAAGAGCTGAAGGACGAGGTTATTCGTCTGAAGGCGAGCCGCACAAGGGAGATCGAGCAGAGAAGAGAAGTGACGGAGAAGTGTCAAGCTCGTCTCCAAAAGGTGAAGGATCACCTTGCTGCCATCGATAGACGGAAGGGGGCGTTCCTTGGCATCAACCAGCTCCATGGAGTTCTCGGTTTCTGCGGCGTCCTTGAGAAGAAGTACGACATCGTTGTTCCGCCTGCCCGTCTAGAAAAGCTGAAGAAGCTCAAGGCTGAGAAGACGGCGGAATACGAATCCATACCTTTCTGCGAACTTACTGAAGACGATCTCGTAATGTCTCCGTTCATAGAGCCCGACCAGCCGGAGACTTTGCAGCGGGCTGAGATAGAAGTTCCTCTAGGTGTGGATCAGTTCGGTTCGAACCAGCCCGCGGTTTTGGGCGATCAGGATGTCTGATTTTCCTTGGTTGTTTTTTTTTTGTTTTTCTCAGTTGACCGAACGCTTTTTGTGCCCAAAGGCTTCCTTGTACTTTGTTTGCCCGTTTGGGCTTCTCTTTTTTTTTTTTTGTAAACTTTTATCGCACTTGGTATTATTTCACCCGTTAATTTCGATCTCGGTCTTTTTATACTTAGTCGTTTTATTCTTTCGATTTTTGATCTCGGTATTATTTTTGTATATGCGCAATCGAGTTCGGCTTTTGTGAGGTCGTAAATTTATACGATCCTCTCGGGTTCATCGTACACAAAAATGGGGCCGTAAAAGATACGGTCTTAGCCGGGGTGTAGAGGACGAACTCGATTCTACGATCTATTCGAGATCGGCGATCGTTCGTAGATCGGCTTATTAGTTTGCGATTGTTGTGAAATCGGCTTGGTAATTTTGCGATTGTTGAGAAATCGGCTTATTCAGCTTTGCGATTGTTGAGAAAGCGGCTTAATTTTGCGAGAGGAAACGTTCGGCTTTACCTTGGGGCTTAGCATAAGAGTGCATTGGTAGCTCGTCTTAAGATACTCCAGGTCTTCTCAGATCGAATCGGAGTGTGCGAGATTGACTCGGCTAATTTAGCTCGGATGATCTGAGAGCGGGTATAGTGCGGGACTGGTCCCGGCTTAACATGGAAGGTGTGTTATCCATAGCACCATGAGGATGCATGCGAGACAAAGCTCGGCTTATTCATTTATACCGATCGCCTGGCCAGGGCGCCGATGTGGAAAACCGCGATGGTTTAAGTGCGAACTTGTGTAGTCCGGCTTAGATTAGTCGTTTCTGACTGTAATGCGAACTTTGAAGTTCGGCTTTATTGGTGCGAACTCTAAAGTTTGGCTTTATCGGTGCGAACTTTAAAGTTCGGCTTTATCGGTGCGAACTTTAAAGTTCGGCTTTATCGGTGCGAACGTTGAAGTTCGGCTTTATCCGTGCGAACTCTGAAGTTCGGCTTTATCGGTGCGAACGCTGAAGTTCAGCTTTATCGGTGCGAACGCTGAAGTTTGGCTTTATCGGTGCGAACGTTGAAGTTCGGCTTTATCCGTGCGAACTCTGAAGTTCGGCTTTATCCGTGCGAACTCTGAAGTTCGGCTTTATCAGTGGTTTTAGATTCCTTGTTGATAATATCTCATTAAAGTCACAGCTGTACCCGTGGTGGGTTGCCTACGTACCCTCGCAGGAGGGATCAAGCCATTCGTAGTTCATATTACATCGGAATTGAAGACGAGCTTATGGGATAAGTTCTGGTGTTGTTGTGTTGGAAGTGATGCCGAACTCAGTAATAGTAGCGCTTGAGGTTGATGGAGTTCCATGAGCGGGGAATTGGGGTTCCATCCATCTTCATGAGTTCGTAGACGCCGGGCTTGACGACCCGCATAATCTGATACGGTCCTTCCCAATGAGTGCCGAGCTTGCCAGCGTTGGGCTCTTCAGTTCCTTGGAAAACTTTGCGTAGGACCAGGTCACCGTCCTCGAAATGTCGACCTCGTACTCGCTTGTTGTAATAGCGCGCCGCCAAGTGTTGGTAGTTTTGTATGCGGAGTAAAGCTTGTCCGCGGACTTCCTCGAGTGCGTCGAGGTTGTCGAGCATCATTTGATCATTGAGGCCGGGATTTTGTGTGAGCATCGTTCGGCGTATGGTCGGTACGTGGATTTCGGCCGGACATAAAGCCTCCGTGCCGTAAGCCAAGAAAAATGGAGATTGTCCGGTAGATCGCCGAGGTGTAGTTCGATGGGACCAGAGGACTCCGTCTAGTTCATCGGACCAGCGTCCCTTTTTTGCATCCAAGCGCTTCTTGAGCCCGTCGATCACGGTTTTGTTAGTCGCTTCGGCCTGACCATTGCCCTGTGGGTATCTCGGTGTGGAAAAGCTCAGCCTGATTTTCCACTTTGCACAGAAGTCGCCGAACAAAGTCGAAATGAATTGCGGCCCGTTGTCGGTGACAATCTCATATGGAACTCCGTGTCGGCAGATGATATATTTCCAAACGAACTTTTGAACATCGAGAGCTTGTATCTCGATGTAAGATTCGGCCTCAACCCACTTGGTGAAGTAGTCGGTCATGACGAGTATGTGTTGCTTCTTTGTCGTCGAGCGCCGTAGTGGACCGACGATGTCCATGGCCCAGCGCATAAAAGGATAAGGTGCAGTTGATGTGGCTAACAGTTCGGTTGGTAGATTGATCATCGGACCATGTCGTTGGCACTTGTCACACGTGGCGACGAACTTCTCACAGTCTTTTAACATGGTCGGCCAATAATAGCTGGCCTTTTTTATTTTCAGAGCCAGGGAGTGCCCGCCGGCATGATTGCCCCCTGAGCCTTCGTGGACCGTCCGCATGATCTCGTCAGTGTCGGTGCTCGATACGCACATCAGTAGGATTCCCGCAGCGCTCCATCGGAATAAGTTCCCATCAAGGACGACGTACGGGGCCGCTCTCATCTTAAGTCGCCGAGCTGCCCATCTGTCCAGTGGGACCTGTCCGTCGCAGATGTACAATTTGAGTTCGGTGGTCCAATCTTCGGGTTCCTCGTCTTCTTCGGCCTCGAGGTCAATCGGAACGTGAAGCCCCTCAGATTCTACGTCTTTGTCATCGTCGGACCGGTCACGTAGATCGGGAGTTTCATGTAAGTCTGCGTCGTGAGCAGCCTCAAGGTCGGTCCGCCGGGCTGGAACTGTTCTAGACTTTCTCGTTTTAAGTTTTTGTACCGGTCGTTCGTCGTAGTTGCGTCCGCGCGTCGTCACTAGGCATGCCGCTGGTTTCTGGATACTCGATCTGGGAATGCTTTCGACCGGGATCGTGCGCTGTAAGTGGGGGTCAGAGCTGGATGCGAGGACGGCAAGTGCATCGGCAGGCGCGTTCTCCCCTCGCGGGATTTTGGTAAGGTCAAAGGACTTGAAATCGGCGGCGAGTTCCTTGACGAGTTGGAGGTAGGAACCCATTCGCTCGTTCTTCGTGTCGTACTCTCCGCTAAACTGGCTTGCGACGAGCTGAGAGTCGCAGTACGCATGTACCCGAATTGCGCCAATGGCCTTAGCCAATCGTAGTCCGGCGATTAGTGCTTCGTACTCAGCTTCGTTGTTCGAGGCATCGAATTCCAGCCGGAACGATTGTTCCAGAATTTCTCCAGTTGGTGATTGTAGGCGAATGCCTATTCCCGACCCGTGATGGCAGGATGACCCATCGACGTGGAGGGTCCATTTCTCGGTTGATGAGATGTCGGTATTGATCAACTCTTGTGGTAGTTCGATGAGGAAATCGGCAAGTACTTGGGATTTGATGGTTGTCCGGTTTTTGTAATCAATGTCGTACTCGCTGAGTTCGATGGCCCATTTGGCGAGTCTGCCGGACTGACTCGGACTATGTAGAATAGTTCGCAGTGGCTGATCGGTGAGCACAGTGATAGAATGTGATTGGAAGTACGGACGAAGCTTCCGAGCTGCAGTAACCACAGCAAACGCGAGTTTCTCAAGCGTGGGGTATCGAGCCTCGGCCTCGCCTAACGACCTGCTGATGTAGAAAATGGGCTTCTGCTCGCCTCGGTCGTCCCGGACTAGCACCCCGCTGACAGCCGAGGTCGAAATCGCGATGTAAAGGTAAAGAGTTTCTCCGTCTTCAGGTTTGGCCAAGATCGGGGGAGTGGATATGTACTCCTTAAGTTGCCTGAATGCGGCTTCGCACCCAGCATCCCATTCGAGATGCTTATTTCCACGGAGTAATGCGTAGAAAGGTAGGCACTTATCCGTTGATCGGGAGATGAATCGGTTAAGTGCGGCGATACGGCCAGTCAGCCGCTGAACTTCGCGTTTCGTTGTTGGAGACGGTAGGTCGATGATCGCCGAGATCTGTTTGGGGTTCGCCTCGATCCCTCTCTGCGTTACGATATAGCCGAGGAACTCTCCGGAAGTTACCCCGAATGTGCACTTGTTCGGGTTAAGTTTCATGCCGTACTCGTTGAGTATGTCGAAACAAGTATGAAGATGGCCGATATGGTCTTTGGCGGTGAGGGACTTGACGAGCATGTCGTCGATATAGACCTCCATAGTTTTACCGAGCTGACTTGCGAACATACGATTGACGAGTCTTTGGTACGTTGCTCCGGCATTTTTAAGTCCGAACGGCATAACTTTGTAGCAGTAGATGCCCCGATCCGTGATGAATGATGTCTTCTCACGGTCATCGGGGTGCATGAGTATCTGGTTGTATCCCGAGAAGGCATCCATGAAGGATAGAAGTTCATTTCCAGCTGTGGATTCCACCAATCTATCGATATGAGGAACCGGGAAACTATCTTTCGGACAGGCTTTGTTAAGGTCGGTGAAATCAACACAAATCCTCCATTTCCCGTTTTTCTTTTTCACAACGACCGGATTAGCTAGCCAATCTGGGTATCTGACCGCGGTGATTAAGCCTGCTGCGAGTAAGCGTTCAACTTCGTCGTTGACGGCCTTCGCCTTTTCCGGACCGAGCTTGCGCCGTTTCTGCTTGACCGGTCTGAAGGTAGTATCTATGCCGAGCTCGTGACACGCAATTTTTGGGTTGATCCCGATCATATCTGCGAATGACCAGGCGAATGTCGAGACGTTTCGTTTGAGGAAACGGATCAAATCGCTTTTGAATTCTTCATCCAGCGCGGATCCGATCCCAACGCATCTTTCCGGATTGCGTTCGTCGATATTGACTTGGATGATTGTCTCGCGCCGGGGTAAGTCGGGATTTAATGGATCTTCGGAAATTGGGTTCGCGTCGATAACGCATGTTCGAGCTGCCGTCCTAAGTTTGCATTCGTTGATAAAACACGTTCGGGACATTATTTGGTCGCCCTTGAGGGTGAAGACTCCAGATGGCGTCGGAAACTTCAAGCATTGATGGTAGGTCGATACGACGGCCTTCATCGCGTGGATCCAAGGTGTCCCGAGGATGGCATTGTAGATTGCCGGTCTGTCGAGAACCAAAAATCTGACCACTCGCACAAGTCCGCCTACGTAGATTGGCAGTTTCGCAGTTCCCGCAGTCATGGTCTGTTCGCCTGTAAACCCGGTCAGAGGTTCAATGTTATCTTTAATGTCGGAATCCGGAAAATCCATGTCCTTCAATGTCTGTCGGAATATCACGTTTACTGAGCTGCCGGTATCGATAAGGATTCTTCCGACAGCAACGTCTCCGAGAAGCAGGTTAACGACCAGAGGGTCGTTATGCGGCATGTGGAGTCCTTCAGTATCGGCTTCGGAGAAGGTCACCGGTATCCCGCCTTCAGCGGCTCGGTTCTGCCGTCGCGCCAGAATTACTTCTCTGCTATGCTGCTTAATCGCCCGAACTGAGTAATTGCAGGTTTCGAGGGCCCCCATAATCATGTTAATGCGCTTCCGGACTTGTGGGATGGTTTGATTTTCGAGTTGGTGGTCCTCACGATCTCGTTTTGGTAGGTCGATATTAGATCTGCCATTTGATTGTCCCGAATTTCCGGTGGGGATCGGCCGACGACCGCCGTTATTATCATTACGACGGAATCTGTTGCGAGGCCGGAACGCGGCTTCGACCGGGACTTCTCCCTTTCTATACTTCAGCAAAAGGAAATCTTTGAGGTGTCGGCACTCTTCGGTCCGGTGGCCCTCTCGATTGTGAAATTGGCAGAACGATTCTTCGCTTGAAGTTGGCTCGTTCGGTTCCTCGGGCCGGACCCATGTGTTCCAATGTTGTTGTGGCTGGATAGTATTGACTTGTTGGGTCGCAGTCCGTCTCTCGTAGAAAGGTCGGTTTTCGCGATTCTCCTCTTTTGGCTTTTCTCTGGGTGCGACATGCTTTGATAGGGCGTACTGCTTATCCTTCGCGGTCGTCTCTTCTTGTTCGAGGATATAGACGTGCGATTTATGTAAGATGTCCTCCAGAGTGTTCGGCCAGTTGCGTTTGATCTCCTTGTGAAAGTCCGACTTGTACCAGGTCGCCTTGTAGAGGGCTTCGATTGCGGCTTCGTCGTCGATGGTGCAGTTAGACACTATTGCTTTGAATCGGTTCATGAAATCACGCAATGGCTCATCGCTTCTCTGCTCGAGGGCCCATAGGTCGGCGTTCCGTGTCTTTTGCTTGATGAACATGGTGAATCGCTTGAGAAACTTGGTAGATAGTTCGGTATAGTTATCGACGGAGTGTGCGTCTAGCTGTGAGAACCAGTCGAGCGCGGTTCCGCTGAGGTTTTCTACGAAAAGTTGGCATGTGGCAGCATCTTTTTCCTCCTTGGTATCAAATCGAAAACGGTTCATCAAGATGCCGAACGAGGTCATGAAATGACGAGGGTCGGTATGTCCGTCATATGGTGTGATTTTTATTTTTTCCAAGCGTCGGACTGGGATATTGATAATCCGATGTGTGAACGGTGTCTTCTGGGTTTCTTGGATTACACGATCGATTTCGGGTGCCGAACTGGTGGCCTGATGGAATTTGGATTTCATGTCTTGAAGTTGGGCTCTGACGCTTTCAAACTCCTGGTCCAGAGACGCTTGATCGGTGATATGCGTCGCTTGGCTATCGGCGGATCGGAACGCGGGAAATCGTGCCGTTGTGCCTTGGTTTCGATTGAGCTCGGTGATGAGATTCCGACGAAGAGGAGGTGTTACTTCATCGGGTCGGAAAGGTGATGGGTTCTGTCTGAGTTCGCCGAGCTGGTCTCGAAGCTCCGTCTGGTTTGTGAATAGAGAATCAAACCGCTCATCGTTCTTTTTGGCGAGTTCGGCGAGCTGTGTTGCCAAGGCCATCAGGAGAGCAGTTTGGTCGATCGGAGCGCGGATCGTAGTGGCAGTGCTTGGCGGGACGTGCGGGGGGTCATCGTTGGCCGTCTGGTGTCGGTTTTCCGGATTAAGAATGTTGAGTTCGTCATTCTGGGTAATATTATCGCCGAGTGTGGAACCGCTGCCGTCGAGCATCGGGGTTGTCGTAGCTTCTGTCATCGTTGGTCTTTATCGAGAGAGACTCGGAGGTCGATTGTTCACCTCAAGGTCGGAGGCCCCCCCTCCTTCTAGCGCCAATTGTTGATCGTAGAAATCACAAGAGTAAAGGAGTTGGAATGCGAATCGGTATTTCGTTTTATTGAATCGAACTTAGTCGGAGTTTTACAAAAATATTTCGAGGTCGGTCATGAGGTCGAGATCGGATTTCGAGCTCTCACTTTCTCTCTCTAAAAATGTACTGCGGATTTGTCTCTCCCTTCTCTTTCTTCCTTCTAAATGTAGTCGGGACCTCCTTATTTATAGACGTTTCTCGGTGGCTTTAGACTTTCCCCCGAATCCGGAAAAGTTCCGCAAATCCCGGATTAAAAGTTTTAGTCAATCTTCCCTTTCCGCAAATCAAGACCTACTTTCCGTAAAGTCGGATGTACTTTGCGGAAAGTAAAACGTACTTTCCGCGCATTCCGGAAGTGGGTTCTGACTATGACAGGTTGAGACCGATGAGCTCGGTATGTCGTAGTTCGGCGGTCGCATGTTGATCCTTCCTTTACCGATCTCGGACCGTCGTCGATCGGATTGAAACGGACCGATCTCGGTACCGAGACGAGGATTTGATCCTTACATTTACAATCGATTATGATGAGTTCGGTTTGATTTGAGCTCGGTTGTTATTGCGCGAACTTCCTTGCCGATCTTGAATCATCGTTGATCGGATCGTGTTTTGCCGATCTAGATTCAAGTTCGGCCGATCTGGATTCAAGTTCGGCGTTCCTTCAGATTCTTATCGGTTTATCGGTTATCAGTCTCTCGCGGACCTTTCTTTCAAGTTCGGAGTTCGGCGAATGTTTCGTGGGCTTTCCTTTCGGGTTCGAGCCGTCGTCGACCGGGATTAGTTGGGCCGGTCTCGGTTCAAACCGGGCTAAACCGGGGAGTGCTAAACTCACCACCAACAAGTAGTACTAAGGTTAGTGTTACTAGCATCTTGTTATGAGTTTGATTTAGGTTGGAAGTACTAAGTATGATGTTTTCCATTTGTTATGAATTTGATCTTAAGTTATATTGATAAATATTGACATGATATTACTAGCATATTGGAACCTGACTCGGATGAGGAAACTCTTATGGCGCGCATCATTGACGATGATGATGGGTTAGGGTTTGTTGATCCAATTGTTGAAGGTTGGACAGATTATCTAACCATGCAAATCAAGAAGATATGTTGGAAAGACCTGTACGAGTTGGACGTTGGTTCTCGAGTTGAAGTTGAAGTCCATGAAGAGGAACGTCGAATGGTTGCATCAGTGTTGGAGCTGCAGAAAGTGATGGAGAATGGGTTTAAGAAAATCATGGAGAAGCTTGGTGGAATGGATAAGAGAATAGATGGAATAGATGGGAGAGTGAAAGATCTTGAAGAGTTAGTACTTCCACCAACAGTCTGGTCACCAATACCAGACTCCTCCTCACCACCACCATGCTCCTCACCACTGAGTACTTCCACCAACCTTCGTACCAATACCGAAGTGGTTACTGGTGAGAAAGACGATGATGTTTTTCTTGAGGAGGGGAAAGAAGGTGGTGAGAAGGAGTCAGAAGTCGTAGCTGAGAAGGAGTCAGAAGTCGTAGCTGAGAAGGGGAAGCGAAAAACTGTTGCACCTAAGAGGAAGCGAAAAACTGCTGCATCAAAGCACATTTCAGAACTGTATTCAGCAGTTAAAGAAGACAAGAAGGAAGATGTTAAAGAAAACAAGAAAAAAGAGGGGAAAAATAGGGGCCGGAAGAGACAAAAGAATTATAGTTTATGGTTTTTGGAAATCGACTGTTAGAACTTATTTTATTTAGTATGTGTTTGTTCAATTTCTGGTTTGTGGAATTTGTTTGAAACTTCTCTGGTTTTCGTATGTTTTTGTTGAACTGGTTTGAGATTAATCGTATGTGGAACTTGTTTCAAGTATTGGGTACATCTACGACTGGGACTAGTAGGGACAACTGGGACTAGTAGGTTCAACTGGCATTTCATCTTATTCTTCTGTTTACCAAAATGGGACAACTGGGACTACTGGCATTTCATCTTATTCCTCTGTTTACCAAAATGGGACAACTGGGACTAGTAGGTTCAACATGAGATCAATATTTAGGGACAACTGGGACTAGTAGGTTCAACTGAGTACCATTACACAAATAACTTACCATTAAGTCACATTACATTACATTCTTCTCTACTTAAAGAGGTACAAAGCGAGGTTCAACTGAGTACCATTACACAAATAACTTAAAGAGGTTCAACTGAGATTACACAAAGCGGGCGAGGGCTACGAGAACAAGAACGCAAACAACTAAATTCTTCAAAAGCATGCAAGGGTTTTCATTCTTCATTTCATTAAGTGACTTCTTCAATCCCCCAATCTCTGCCTTGAGCTCAACAATCTCAGCCTTGAGCTTAACAATCTCATCAGGAATGCAATGGAGAGGCTCGTCAATGTAGAGAATCTTCTCAGTGTAATCTTTCAGCGTTTGCAGTTCTTCCATCATAGCCTCATCCCACCATTTAAAGACGTGGCATTCTCCATCCTACACAATGTAAAAGTCAAGAATACTCTTGGAAATCAGCATGTCCAGGTCTTCCATGATAGAATCAGAATACTTACGTCGATGTTCCGGCATGTGTGAAACAGGCGTCCGAGGTTCAATGGTCCACAGAATGAATATAGGATTGCTCTCCCACCACAGTAGCATTGGGTTGGAATTCCAAAATCATCAAATCGTCCTTTCGAGCCAACCTCGGATACAGAGGTTGATGGTTGTGTGTAGCTGTAAGGCATCTACAAGAGACATAAAAGCATCACCAATTCGCATAAATGCATCACCAAACACCCAGAAACCCAGAAATTGCATCTCTACTAAACCCTAATTTTTTTCCCCAACTCGATTTTGACCTTAATTGAGCTTGAATGAATCGATCTTACCTTTCTTGACCTTGACTCGGAATCGCAGATCTGCCCTCCCTCTATCTCCGGCTACTCTCTCTCGGATTCTCTCTCTCTCTAGAATGTTCCTCTCTCACTCTACTTTTCTCGAAAACGAAGAAAGTGAGAAATGCGAAAAAATATGAAGAGGGAAATGAAATTATTCAGGGGGGAAATATGAAATATTTTTGGGGACAAATCGATTTTGTCGGTGTTGGAAATGTAAAATCATTAAAATATTCATGTTTTATACATATAGTTGTCCCTACATTTCTAGTTGTCCAAATTTCATAATAGTTGTCCTTTTGACGAAATTAGAGTTTTTCTAGTTGTCATGTACTATCAGATATTACGTTGTAGTTGTCCACATTCTTTTAGAGTTTAAATTGACATTTAGGAAGTTTTCATAGAATAGATTGTGCAAAATAATATATTTTATTTCTTTTCAATCATAAGATAGTCAACATTATTAATGTGTTCCTTATAGTATAAGGGGTGTTTCATGTGAAACATGATATGATATGAATAAGGAAAATAAAAATTTGATAGTATTAGGGATCCCTTTATGTTATGAAACACTACTAATGTGTTACTTATAGTATAAGGTGTGTTTGTCATGCTTTCTTTATATGTTTATTTTAATTTTATTACCATCTTTTAAATAAGTAGTTCCATATAGTTGTCCTTACGTGTCACCTGGTTGTCCAAAATAGTTATTAGTTGTACGTAGTTTCACCTGGTTGTCCAAAACAAAGAAATAACATAATAATTCTTAGTTGTACCTAGTTTCACCTGGTTTTCCAAAACAAAGAAATACAAGTACATAATAGTTCTTAGTTGTACGTAGTTTCACCTGGTTGTCCAAAACAAAGAAATAACATAATAGTTCTTAGTTGTACCTAGTTTCACCTGGTTGTACAAAACAAAGAAATACAAGTACAAAATAGTTCTCCTCACAATTAAGTTTCCCTCCTGCTTTGAGGCTGCAACCACCTCCCCAAGTTTACGACTGCCACATACTTGTTCCTCCTTTTCCGACGAGGTTCTCCGGTGGAGGGATACCGCCTTTCCTGGTTTCTTCCTGGTTTTTTTTTTTTTTGGTGAAGTCTGGCGGTAAGACAACTAATTGTCGTATGTCATCAGGAATACTCCAAGTAGACTCATGTGGCACCATATATATCGTCCTGTGATATGCCAAAGCCCAAGTCTCAATCAAATAATATCTCGAGCATAGATCATGGATTTCAATATCCTTTATTCTCCCTTCCTTCCCCATCAAAGCCATGTTCGCGGCTATTGCATGAACACACGGAAACTTATCTACATCAAAATGTCTGCAACAACAACTTTTCTCTAACAATTTCACCACATAAGTCTTCCCATCAAATCCAATAACGTTGTATTCAAGCTTGAAGCTGTTTAGCTCAATAACAATTAGGTGCGTTGCAATTGCACATCGTGTGTGCATTTCGTTCTCCACAAAGGGCACCAATTTATTTGTGTACGATGCACCAGCAGAATCTTTCCTATGCTCGTTGAACCACTCATAAACTTTTTCAAGATAGGCATCAATCTGAGATAATAGGGGATACTTCCTCACATTTCTGAACACACTGTTCATAGACTCGCATGAATTGCTAGTGTTTACGTTGTACTTGTCTCCTTTAAAATAGCACCTTGCCCATTTCTCGGTCACTACCGTTTCATCCACATACTCGACGGCTTTTGGAAACATTCTCCTAAAATCATGGTATGCTCTGTTGAACTCTTCCTCGGTATACATATGAGCGCAATTAATGAATTTCATATCTAGATCTTTACTGCCTTTAGAAGCTTTACCTCTCACGTTTCGAGACAAATGCCAAACAAAATATCCATGCTGAGACCTCACATACACCTCTTTGACTGCCTTTAGAAGTTCAGGATCATCTGGTATTGCGGTTTTCAGCGTTTCAAAAAACCACCTCCAACTAGCATCATTCTCTCTATCAATTACACCCATAACAATGGGGTAATGGTGATGATTAGGATCTTGAGCTGTCGCAAATACTAGCATACCGCCATACAAATTCTTAATAAAAGTTGCATCCACAACTATTACTTTTCTCATCGCTCTAAATCCTTCAATGCTAGCCCCCAAGGCGATGAATAAATACTTGAACTTCTTTTCAGCATCCAATTTCATACTTGTCACTGTACCAGGATTGACATGCTCTAATATGTGGAGATAAGAATACAATAACGAAAAGCTTCTTTCAGGACTGCCCCTCACTTCACTAACAGCTATTTTTTTGCCTCTCAAGGCAGTAGAGTAGGACACACTCACACCAGCTTCTATTTGAACAAGCCTACTTACACTTTTAGCAGCGGGAGTGTCCACTTGACCTGGATATTTATCATGCAAAACATATGCTACTATCTGTGGTGTCCCTTTCCTTTTACTACGATTTGTACTCGCAACGGCCCTAGAGCATGTATGCATATTCATGTATACTCTAACACAGAAATAACTTGAATTCCTTACTTTCGTAGCATGTAGATACCATTTACAACCTACTTCTGCTTGACGACATTTTAAGATGAGACGGCCCGGATCCGACTTATATGTTTTGACCACAAAACAGTTCTTATGTGAAGCTCTGTCAGCCAAATTTCTTAATGCCTCCTTCGAACAAAACTCTTGCTCTTCTTCAAGCCCCGCACCATCTTCCCATTCTACAACAAACTGATTTTCTACATCCCGTGGAAGGTTAACATATTCATCTTCATGCATACCATCCAAACCGTCGCCCCCATGGTTATCTTCAGCTGCAAATTCCTCATGTGGGACATAATTCTCCATCGGCTCGTTATTTTTTCCAGATTCCTCCGCTCTGTAAATAGTTAGGCTACCAGCATTAACTAAATCATCAGCTATGGAACCTGAACCCAGCATCCCTTAAGTCACCCCAAATGACGATGCTTGCCCAACTCTTGACACTTGCTCGCCCCTCTGATTTATTTACAAATCTTTGATTATCTCCACATGCAAAACAGATCTAAGTCCATCTTTATCCAATGTCGTTAGGTAAACAAAAACGTCTTCATCATCCAAAATAGATGACTCTCTATGCGGATTAGCTACCAACGGAATGTAACTCAATTTCAGCTTCGTCGTAGTTTCTTCTACATCAATCTTCTTGCATATCTTATCTACTAACGCATAGTAAGTTATCTCCTCCATAGATGCGCTCTTAAACGATATAGCAGACATGGAACCTCCTGAAATCCATTTAAACTCTTCTATGTTCTCTGAATAGTTTCCTCCATAATCGAAATGTATGTTCGTATGGCTAATGCTCATTGTATCCTGGAAATAGAATAAAAATTACTCATTTAGCACAAGCTGTCACAACTATTTGGTGAGCTCGGGTTCAAATCTACCGAAATTTCTCTTAGATTCAACAAACGCAACTTCTGAGCTTCAAAATCTAGCTATGAAAACAAACAGACCAATCACGTTTGATATCTACAACTACAAAGCATCATTTTTCCACAAGGAGAAGATACGTACTTAGCATATAAGGAAGAAAACGACAGACCTAGCATTTCATTAGATAATCCAACTGCTTGTCTCGTTGAATAGAGCAACAACTTACATCAGTAGGATTCATCGAATCTCTCGAAGAAAAATTCATCAGATTATGAAGAAAACTAGTAAAAAACCAAATCAAATCCGGCACAAAGCAACGATCGATCTTACATGTATTTCTGAGTAGCAATATTATCAATGCAAGACCTAAGCGTCCCCTAAAACTTGGTTACCAACACAATGCACAAACCGAAACAAGCAATTTCGAAATCGAATCCCGGCCCTAAACCCAAATAATGAGAAACCATTCATAACAAGAATTCACCCAGGAGCTACGGACCAGGAGCTACGGACCAGGAGCTACGAACAAGACCGATTGCAGATCAGAAGGTCCGCCGGCGATATGGGGAGAGCTGGTTCTGGGATGAGGATGTTGGGGGGGGGGGGGGAGAACAGTTTTTGGATCAGTTTTTTTTCTTCGTTTTATTTGATTTTTTTTTCCATTTTATTTATTAAATTTAAACATTAATTCAAATTGATTCATTAAGGGTATAATGGGTTTATCACACCCTATATGGCATAGAGATCACATGATGGCATGCGAGATCATTTTTTCTAAAATATGGCATTTCAGCCATTGATCCCACTGATTCGCAGTCACTAAGAAAATTACGTGCCGTTTTGAGTAACACAGTCCCAGTAAAAGAAAACGAGCTTAAGCGCCGTTTTTTTTCCAAAACTTGGAACAACATGGCGTTTCTACAATGCAGTGATATACAGAGGAATCTTGAAACATATGTTGAACGTGTATTTCAACTACGTATAAAAATAGAAAGGGTATCAGAGAATCTAGTTTTATTAAAACTTAACTCGGCGAATACAAGGAAAGTTAGGTCGCTCCGACGACCTAATCGGAAAAGAGGACAAAAACTAAGAAACTAAAGCTGGACGCCTTTTCTTTTTTCAATGGGGAGCTCGGTCGGTGGTTGTCTTTTTTCTTTCGGATTGATAAGGATAATTTCTTTTTTTCTTTCAACCGATACAGTCAATTTCCTTTTTTCGGAGATCTTCGTTCTTTTTCGAAGCTTGGCAGCGACGTTATTTAGTTGAGTTTCGTGAGCTTTTAGGTCGGTAAATGAACTGATTGTACGATCCGGAAATCACACAAGGGGTAAAACAGTAAACTCTTTGATCGGAATCTCGTTTTATTGATTGAACTCGGCGAAGTTACAAGATTGATTGAATCGGAATGAGAAAGCACTAAGGAAATCAAAAAGCTGTTTGAAGCTAAGCTCTCAGTCTCTTAGGTATCTCTTAAAATTGTGAATGTCTTTTGAATGAGGTGATGATCTCTCTATTTATAAGGGCTTTGTCGGCCAAAATACCAAGTAATTTTATTTTCCTAGTTTCATCAAGGAAAAGGAAGACTTCCTTTTTCCCTCCGAGATTGGAAAATATTATGCAAATCTCGAAGGTCGACATTATCCATGTTGAGTTGGGCCGTAACGGGCTCGGAAGCCGGCAACCACGATCATGGGCTATCTTCCGTATCTGTACAGTCGTAGACTAGGATTAATTGGCCGATCTCGGTTTAAACCGGATTAAACCGGATAGTGCTAAACTCACCACTAACATTGATCTTGATTCGGGTCGGACTTAGGTGAGAGTGCGCAACCCACCTCCAACAACATACCACAAAAGTCTCAAATACGAAAGAAGATTAAAGAAGATTATACAGAGTCGATGGGACGATGTTCACACTTCTGCAACTGCAAGTATTCTTTATACCACCGTGAATCTTATACACACATCAAATATTTGGCGTTACAAGTGTACTATACACAAAAGCAACCTACACCTCTACTTTATATGCCACAGATATGGGTGTATAATATGCCTAACTATAAAAATGCAAAAAGCACATTTTCTTGTGCTTCAAGAATCATGTCCTCTGTTCCAAGAACGATAGTATCAAACAACGAAGTCGTGCAAGTGATGGGCATTGGAGAATCTGCTGTCTTGCTGATTGTTTCCGCCAATGTAACGGTAATCATCCAGACCAAACCCGTGATAGTTCATCAGAGTATCGTAATCCGCTGACCGGTTCATCTGTTGTTGTTGTTGTGGCTCATCATCATTGCCCGAAACACGGTCTGGTTTAGCTTCTGAGGAGAGGACAATGTTTGTTGTGTCTGCGGATGAATAAGTGAGATTGTTATTGTTGTTGTTGCTCTCCTGCTGCTGCTGCGAAGAGGAGTCTTCTTGGTTCGTGCTGTTGGGTTCTTGAGAAGACTTAGAGATTAGTAACTCAGACTCACCACCAAACTCTTCTTTATACATCTCTTCGATCATCGGTTTCCATAGACGAACTCTCGCGTTTATGAACCAATTAGCAACCTAATTACAGAGCAGAAACTAGAGTGACTCAAGCAGAACACAAAGATTGAAACTTTAAAGGAAGACAAAAAGCTCGTTTTACCTGGTTTTTGGACAGTCCTGTCTTTTTCGCAAGCATGATTTTCTCAGATTCTTTCGGGTATCTACAGTTTACAACCATACGAAAACATAAAGTCTCTTGAATGTTCTGTAATGGGTAACTGAAAAGGTTTTGACTTGTGAGAGAAGAAGACACATACGGATGAAGAAAATGTTCGAAGAGCCAAGCGCGAAGAGCAGAGACAGAGTTTTCAGGGAGACCTCTTTGAGGTCTCCAAGCGGGTCGAACCATTCCAAGCTGTTGATGCAAAGCTCTTTGCTGTCTCAGCCGTTGATCTAAATACCTCAATCTTGGTATTCTCTCTCCTTGTTGCTCATCCAACGACTCTCCTCCTTTCTCTCCAAGTTTTTCTCTGATAATCTGAATTTGTTCCTTTATCGTGTCACGAAGGGAGCGGAAATGGCAAGAGATTCTGTTGAGAGCGACTGATGTGTAAGGCTTAGCCGATCCAAGTCCTGCTACTATCTCAAATGATGAAGCTAATGCTTCCATTTGGTGGTAATATTGGTTATACCTTTTATCTACCTGCAATCATTAACACAACCACAACAAGCAAAGCATCCTCATCAACTCTCTCATCTAGTTTAGAAACCAACCCAAAATCGAATTGAAACAACCAATCGGAAAACTAAACCAAAGAGTACATAAACCGATTCAATTTCATTATTTTTCATGTTCTAACAAACCATAAACGAAACTCAACCAAGCTGAATAAGAAAATAAACCGATTAAAACCTTGGTCGCAATTCTTCAGAAGATTGGCGTAGCAGTTAAGGATGGAAACCTTTTGGTTTCTATATTTCATAAACCGAAAAACCGAACCGCGAAAACAGAATTAGGCATCCCTACTTACACCAAGAACAATAATAGATCATCTGCCAATTGAAGAACCAGTTTAAAGAGATGTAAGTTAGTTAAATAACTACCTCATCAACCATTGTCAAAAGCCTGTTCTTCTTGTTCTGAAGCTCTTGACGTTCACTTGTAGATGATTCTATTGATTTCGCGTTCGAATCACTCGATAACTCGCCACTACCACTGCCTCCTCCTCCTTCTGTCTCCTTGGAACCATTGTTAAAGTCTTCACCTTTCTTCTTCTTCCTCATCTGGTTTAGTTCTTTCTTGACACTAACCACTTCATCGAGCAGATTTTGAGCCGGTTTAAGATACTGAGAACGCAAAACGCTGCTCATAAACCCTCCTCCTGATGTTTCGTTATACCGATAATTGTTGTAGAATCCAATTCCGCCATTGCCGCCACCATAGCCAGAGGAAGGATCAGATTGACCCAACAACAACATCTCTTTGCTTTTCACACTGATCTCATCCACATTAAACGGTGACGTTTCCTTGACTGAGATTGAAGGGTTTTGGGTAAAACCCAATTGGTATTGATGATAGTGAAACGAAGGAACAGAGATTTGAGTTCCGAGGCTTAGAGACAGTCCTTGACCGTCGTGAAAGCTTAGATCGCTGCTCGAAACGGCACCGTTTCCTGTAACTTCTCCGTTGAGATTTTGAAGACCCGTTACGACGTCTCCGGTGGTGGGTGGGATAAAGACCATCTCGTTTCGAACATTATCTCCGACGAAAGATGCGGCGGCCGAGGAAGAAGAAGCTTGTTGTTGTTGTTGATGGTTGAGATAGATTGGTTCTTGTTGGTAACAATTGACATTACTTGGGTAATAAACCGCCATGGTTTTTCGTTTATCAACAGCTTTTTTGTAGTGAATTGCAGGAATTTGATTACAGTGAGATCTTAATTCGATTAATTTGGTCGGAAAAAGAGATCCTGCAAACAAAACAAAACAAAAAAGGAAGAGTCGTGTAAGGTGGAATTTTTTTTAAAAGTTTATGGAGAAATCTGAGAGATATGTTAAAACATCGTAATCCCTCATACCAAACAATTTTATCATTAACAGTTTCGAAAGCAACAAACAGAGAAGAAAATTCGGACAAAAAATTTCCGAGGATTAAAGTCAAATTCTTGATAAAGCAACTGTTTTTCGTCAAGAAGTGAAGAAACCCAGAAAACCCAATTCAGGGAAATAGCAAACCCGATCTATAGAGATTTAATTGAAAATAAAGAAACCCTAATTCGAAGATGAAAAAAAAATGCAGTGTAATAAGTTATGTAGCTCAACTCAGTGACTCAAAAGAAGAGAAGATCAATTATTACATATAGAAAAAGTAAAGTGTTTTTGATGATTTCATCTACATAGGAGAATTTCCAAAAAGGAAGGGAGAAATAGAAAACAGAAAGTGAACAAGATATACAGTACATATCAATCATAAAGAATCAAGAATCAAGAATTAAGAACCAAGAACATGGATTAAAGTAAAAGAGAAACTACCTGAGGGAGAAATGAAACTTTTAAAACCCTAGAAAAAAAGAGAGATTGTGGTGAGTGTGGATGTGGCTATATAAGGAAACACAAAAGGAGAAGAGTTTCGAACAGTCGAAGACAAAAAAAGATTTGAGACCCAATCCCGAGAGAGAGAGAGAGAGAGAGAAGACGATTAATAATTGGAAATTCTGAAATAAACAAAAATTTTCACTCCACAAGAACAAAACCAACTCATCTTATCATTGGGACATTAGACACCAACCCAATTTTAAAAATTAAAACTTTTAATATTTCTAGTGCAATATCAACAATAAAATAATGACACTACCGGAAAATTTTGACAACCGCTACCTGTAATTTTTAATCTTTTCCCGGCAGAAGCTTCTGTATCTTATGCTTCGAGTATAAATAAATTAAAATGATTTTTGTGTGCCAACCATTCCTAGATAAACACGTGAGAGCATAGAAAACACCAATTTTTTTCTTTTTCGGATTAGGGATAATCTTTTCTTTGGACGACTTTAACTTACAAATGAACGATTCCACACAAAAATGAGTGTTATCGATTATAAAAGAATTGTATGATGTTGTGTTGTTGTAATTGACTCGTCTTATAGGACTACTTTACCGTATTTTTATGCTAACTAAATACAAATGGTTGAAGGCAAGAATTGAATGGTAACATATATTAGTGTTAATATATGAGAATATTAGTATAATACCAACAACAACAAAAAACCCGAATCTAACTATTCTCAATAAACGAAATAATCTACAAAGGACATAACCCTCATCGTGCGAAACTTTTAACGACTTTTCTGAGGCTCCGAAATATTGAAATGATTACCTGCCACATCTTCTATAGTCTGGATTTGGATTCCAGATCTAAAATGTTTTTTTTTTTAAATATTTGTTATTAGGTCCTTGCTCTCATCACCATCATGAAGTTCGATAAATTAACCTCAAATATTTCTTGATTTACTCAGCTTTTGAGTACTTTGTAATTATATTAAATAATCTTAAGGTCTTCTCCAAAAATATTTTTATGTAAGGGATATTATACATGGTAGCGGAAATTAAACTCCATCAAATAAAACGTAGAAACGTCATTATATGTAGAAACTTTAAATTACAAAACTGCCCTTGAGAAGCTGGTTTAAGGAAGAAGATAAAACAAAGGTGGGTGTGTGTCTGTTCAATTGCTTAATTGAGGGATTAAATGACTTAACAACCAGTTGGTGAGTCCCTCCTTACTCTTCTGTTATACCCATTTTTTTCTAAGTTCTTGTCTTTTTAATTTTTTTTTTTAGTTATAGACCTTTTAGCTAGATATACATATATATTCGATCTATTTTATGTTTGTATCTGCATATTCCGTAATGCAGAATACGTATATATTATTTTTGTAGCTACACTAATATATAGTTTTTTTTCCTCTGGTTTTTAAGATATTAGTTTTGTACATAAGAAACTTTGTCAGTAAATGAAAAAACTAATAATTTAGTTTTAATTTGTTGGAGATTGGGTTTCGAGCAGCCGACACAAAATCATTTGGGAAGAACCATTCACCATTGTGTTGGAAAATTATACATAAGTCTGAGTCTTTGAGAGATGATTTATATTGACTTTGTTTCCACGTGTATGTTGATTTATTAAAAATAAATATAGGCAGTTAGCTGGTGAAAGATGGATTAAATGTAACGAAATTTGAGATAGTTTATTTCACTGTTATTAAAATGTTATGATTACGATTTTGTAAAAACGTATTATAATTATGATAGAGTTCATTAAAATAAAAACATAAGAAGATGACGATGATTCATGAATGATGAATAGAGATGATGCTAAATGAGGAAATGGTGCGAGTAAGAAACGAATGACCTTTGGTTTGGAGGAAAAAGTTAAACTCCGATTCTTGTCAATTGTCAAATGTATTAATTACATGGATATCCAAAAATTTTATAGTAGTACTAATAAATAGCCACAAGTTATGGCCGTGTAACAAAAAGTAGATGTATTTACTGCCACATACATTGTTGGACTATACGCCGACGGATCATCGCCACTAAATTTCATGTTTTGACTGTCTCTTAAATTTAGATTCCATAGATCGAAACTGTTGCAGGGGACCGTACGACGACGGATCATTGCAATGGTTTCTTGTGTGACTAGTTCTCTTCTTCGGAAGAAGTTTCTCTCGTCAGTCGTCACCGTCTTCCTTGAGTAAAACTTACGGCTGTATTTTGTTTTTTTGGAGATTGTTTATTTTCATCTTTTCAGGGATGGATTTGGGTTTCGGGGTTTGACTCGGAAACTTGATGTAAAATTGTCCTTTGCTTTTTTCGTTTTGTCTTCCGATTGTTGTTCGGTTGTAAGTTTTTTTTTTTTTTGGTTTTGTATCTCCCACTGGTGGGCGATTGGCTTTGGTATATATTGTTTATATGTTGCACCCGGCTTATGTAACTTGTAATGGATCTTATTCCGCTATATTATACATCCAGAGATGATAAAAGTAAAAAGATCATTATGCTCTCCGATATTAAAAACAAAAAGAACCAAAAGAATAGCCTATTAGGCCCATTATCCGTCGGTTCTTAGGCCCAGATGTAAAAGAAAAGGGCCCGCTGAGGAAAACGGCAAGCACTTTTTCTTCTTCTAGATACTGAAAACGGCCTGAATTGCGAAGTTCTGTAAGAGTCCACTGAATAGCGAGTTTCCAATCAAAGCTGTGACAGTGATCCATCTTCGTTCTACCAATTTCCCTCTCGATTTCTTCGGAGAGGAGAGATCCTTGGAATTGCGGAGGTCGATTGGATGTGATTCTAGCTGGAGAGAACCAAATGGGGAAGCCGTCGACGAGTGTGTGGGTAACAATGCAGAAGAAGAGATGGCCTCTGATGATTCTGCTTGTTTTATCTGTCTCAACAGTGGGAATGATTCTCGTGAGATCTGCCTTTGATTCCTGCAGTGTTAGTGGAAAGAGATGCGGCCGACTCGTGGTGGAGAAGGAAGAGATCAGTGACGTGAAGACCCGATCGGTTTCGGGATTGCCGAATCCTCTCGGTTTCATGAAATCGAAGCTCGTTCTGCTTGTCTCTCACGAACTCTCGCTCTCAGGTGATATTCTCGCTCTTACGTTATCAGGGCAAACTCAGGGTTATTGAAGTGATGAAGTTAGTGCGTGTGATTTAGGTGGACCTTTGCTGTTAATGGAATTGGCGTTTTTGTTGAGAGGAGTTGACGCTGAAGTTGTTTGGATCACGAATCAGAAACCAGTTGAAGCAGATGAGGTGATCAAGGCTTTGGAACACAAGATGTTGGATCGAAGATTGCAGGTTAAGATTAGCTCCTGCAAATTTAGAGAGACCTCCATGATTCTTCTTTTATTCTTATCTTAAAATCTTTTGACTGTTCAGGTCATCTCAGCAAAGAGTCAGAAAGCCATAGATACAGCTCTAAAGGCTGATTTGGTTGTTTTAAATACTGCTGTTGCTGGGAAATGGCTTGATGCAGTTCTCAAGGACAATGTTCCTAAAGTTCTTCCCAAGATACTCTGGTGGATTCATGAGATGAGAGGTCACTATTTCAAACCAGATTTAGTCAAGCACCTCCCTTTTGTTGCAGGCGCAATGATTGATTCGCACGCAACAGCTGAATATTGGAAGAACAGAACTCATGATCGCTTAGGGTCTGTTTCCTCTCTATGCACTTCTTCTTATTCCTTTAACGGTCAACTATGTAGAGTCTTGCGGACATTTCAATTTGCGCTCAGATGATTTTTCTTATCTCGGTTTTGACATTAATGTGTACTCTGAACTGTTGTAACACAGGATTAAAATGCCTAAAACTTATGTCGTGCACCTAGGAAATAGCAAGGAGTTGATGGAAGTAGCTGAAGATAGTTTTGCCAAGAGAGTTCTCCGTGAGCAAGTTCGAGAATCTCTTGGTGTGCAGAATGAAGACATACTATTTGGCATCATTAATAGTAAGCCATCTCTTACATTCTTCCTGTTCTTTAATTTCCTCGAGACAATCATCTTCAAAACCAAGAATTTACTTAATTTGCTTTTGCCGGTTGCTTCTCTTATTGGCTTATTGCAGGCGTATCTCGAGGGAAGGGCCAAGACCTATTCCTCCGAGCCTTCCATGAAAGTCTGAAAATAATCAAAGATGCTACAAAACTTGAGCTACCAACAATGCATGCAGTGGTAGTAGGAAGCGACATGAGCGCACAGACGAAATTTGAGACAGAGCTACGCAACTTTGTACAAGAGAAGAAACTTCAGAAAATTGTCCACTTTGTCAACAAAACAATGAATGTAGCACCATTTCTAGCAGCCATTGACGTTCTTGTCCAAAACTCCCAAGCCAGAGGAGAATGCTTCGGGAGAATAACAATCGAAGCCATGGCCTTTAAGCTTCCTGTACTCGGTACTGCAGCAGGAGGAACCATGGAGATTGTAGTGAACAGAACAACTGGTCTATTACACAACACCGGTAAAGATGGCGTGTTACCTCTTGCCAAAAACATTGTGAAGCTGGCAACAAACGTGGCTATGAGGACGACAATGGGGAAGAAAGGGTATGAGAGGGTAAAAGAGATGTTTTTGGAACATCATATGTCACATCGAATAGCTTCTGTGCTCAGAGAAGTGTTGCAACACGCAAAAATTCACCCACGAACAACAAATTAGGATCATTATTAAACATAATTTAGCAAGGAAATGCCAATGTTGCTTCATTTTTATTTTACACACTCTTCTTGTTTCTCTTAGCTTTTCGTACTTATTCTGTTTATAGAAACAATTTATTAACTGGAAAGGAAATTCAATGCGTTTCGGCGCATGTTTATTTACTTGCAGCTCTTGGTGGATAAACTGTATGCGTCGGTCCAACCATACGAGGTTAGATGTTTTATTTTGTTTTGTGCAGACAAGATCTTCAGTAGATCTTGAAACAAGAAGTCCTGTTGTATTGAGTCTTATTGTTGCCAAGCCAATGCTGCATATGAACTCCAATGGCGTCCAAGTAAGAGCTACTCCTTCCATGTAACCCCAACACTTTTCCTTGTGTTGTAGTTGAAGTGAAAAACGTCCCGGTCTCTTCTCCATACGGACCGTACTTGCCACGGCTCGTATAGAAACTCAGAGACTTGACAACATTAGATTTGTCTGAATTGTTCAGAGGTCCGTAATACCCTGAAATGCAGGTGAGCATCTCGTTTGGGTACTCGAGTTTAATCTGCAAGAGAGATTTGAGATCAGCATTATAAATGGTTGTGATGCATCAGAAACCAAAAGTGACACTATATACGAAAGAAGAATCGATTGTGGTTTACCCTGTGTGTGGCGACTCCATTGTTACCACCACCATGTTTAATGGACCAAACAGATTGTCCATTTCTATCGTACTCGACTTGTATTGAAGAGATAGCATCTTTTTCTCTTGTTACAAATATCTGCTTGATCCCTGAATATACTCCATCGTCCCATGGTTTACCTCCGTTGCCTCCCCACGGTCCAGGCCCGCTCGGTATTGGTTCTTTGACGACTCCACGCTCAACCTGTGAAAATGATTTAAACCCGATAAGCCACACTTGTACTAGGTTTACATTGGCTGCTATTTTCTAAAAAGCGAGAACTTGAAAAACTGGAAATCCGAACCGAAAGGGAACTACCATGGTTATGGATTCTACAAGTACCTCTTCGCCATGGCCGTTTGCTGCAAGGACTAGCTTATTAGCCCACGGGGAATTTTCGATTTCCGCGACACCAGACTTATTATGAGGAACAATTGCATTGTGAGGAGATGGCTTAAGTGAACTTATTTTGCATTCCATAACATGAACACCAATGGAGTCAAGAAACAGGCCCTCTCTTCCAAGGAATCCAACAACTTTTCCCTCATCGATTTTATGTGCAAAAGAAGGTCCTTGTTCTTCTCCAAAAGGTCCATGTTTTCCTAGGTTGGTGTGGAAAGTCAGTGACTTTATCACATTAGGTCCCATGTACATCAGTGGTCCATATGTTCCCATTACATGTGTTAAAACCTCTGATGGGTAATCAAACACAATCTGCAAATTATATTCAAACCAAAAACGAGAGGCTGTGATATATGAAGCGTAGTTTAGCTTAAGCGACCAAAAAGGGTTTCAAATTCACACCTTATCATGTTTGAATCCTCCCCTGCCACCATGCTTGCTTCCCCACACAGCTTGTCCTCTAAAATCATAACAGGCCTTTATCGACACAATCCCAACATTGCGTGACAAATTTATTTGTCTTATACCGGTATAAATCCCATCGTCAAACATGATTCCACCGGTTCCACCCCATGGTCCATATGTTTTCGCACCACCTCCAGCTTTTTGCTGCAACTTCTCAGTATCTGTCGCCAACTGATAAAAACAGATTTGATGTTTTCTGGTAAAAAATAAAATAAAATAACGAAAGACCTGAATTTAAAACATAACAGTCTTGAAATCACCTTATGTTTGGTGATCTCAGCACCTGCGTAATCTCGGGATTCAAAAGAAGGCAAAGTTGAATCTTTCTGTTTAAGTGCAACAACTATATCAAATCTTTGGCCTACACTTCCTTGAATCACTGAGTACTCGAATTTCTTCTCACCATGAGAGACATTTTGATGTGAGTGCAAAACAATTTTCGACCAGGGACTATCCTCTTTAGGAATTGGTTGAAGGTGAACACCAATAGCATCCACATACCAACCAGCCTTCCCATGGAACCCAATAATCTTTGAGTCTGATTTTGGCAATGAGAAGTATGTACCTGACTCAACACCAAACGGTCCATATTTTTTGCGGTTACTGTCAAAGGTAAGCGACCGGACACAGAGATGCCCCCAGACGTCATAGCAACCATAGGTTCCATGTACTGAAGTCAAATACTCATGCGGGTAATCAAGTTTGACCTAAACAACACGAGAACGGTGATCAATTTCTGAAAACTAAGAGGATTACTCAAGGGATAAAGAGTCTCTTTGTCTTACCTTATCAAACATCGTGCCTCCCTTTCCTCCACGTTTTTCCGACCAAGCCGAGCTACCATTCTTGTCATACTCAACTTGGATGGAGTCTATACCAGAACCATGGGCTATAACTATTTGCCTTACTGTGGTGAATATTCCATCATCCCAGGCATGACCTGTTTGGCCTCCCCATGGGCCAACAGATGCAGGCTTGCCTTCAACACTCTGCAGCAACAGCTTCAAGTTAATCTCACAGAATCATAACTGCCATATCAGCTTTTCAAGGCAGGAAATCATGTATAGGAAAATGAATAATGAGGCTAAACAAAAGATGTTGCCAATACCATCCTCAGGCTAAGAAGATCTCTACAGACTCAAAGCAAGTGTAAGAAGCTCGAGTAAAGAGAATAGCTGACTACTGCAACACATAGCTTAGACATTTATTGTGAATTTATGATGGATGAAAAAGTTACATTTGTGGTTGGGGAATTTCTGGAATATATAATAAAATCAAGTTGCAGAATACACGTTATTCCAAACAACTCATTCTCGTTTCCACTATCAAGGGAAGTCATGGAAGGACAAAAGAATCATATTCTTCAAAGAATCATATCTCCCAAGATAGCAAAAACACGCACCATTGAACCTTTCCTAAATTGGTACTATCGGAGTTAGATTCCAAGGTACTATTGGAGTTTCCTAGCCGGTCCCCATAAGTTAGATTCCAAAGTACTATTGGAGTTTAGTAGCTTTTACACTACAACTAAATTTATTGAAGCCATGCTAACTCGATAACCTCTTAAAACCTGCAGAAAAAAATATGAGAATGTTTTATTATGTGGTTAAGCGGTTAAAAAGACTGCTCAAATCAAGTAAAGTTGTACCTTAGTGGTTGGTTAATCACTCTACCAATAATCTTTACAGGAACAATCTCCATTCTTAAAGTGGTGCAAGCATCTTGTGTCCTCCAACAATATGTAACAGCCGTATCTCCTAGAGATGTACTTTGCAGTATTATGGCAATCTCGGCACATCCTAAGATTTTTCAAGATCCTTATCGTCTTAGGTGCACGAGATGAGGAAATTAGACCAAAAGCCATGGCAAACTTTTCGCTGTGGATTCCGCAAGTTTCTTCCCTTCCTTCTTCCTCAATCAAAAGTTCTCCATTATGTTGGTCATTTCTATCATCCAGCCTACACAATTTTTCCACCCAGGGATACAGCACATCAGTACATAATTGCGACTTATCACCTGTCGTGAATGTGTGAATTAAATTCCTGACTTCAATCCAGCTCTGCCCAAGAGGTTTCTTCAGCAAGTTATCTCTCCTCGGCTTCTTTCCTTCTAAAGATCTTCCAAGTTTTTCACCTAACGCATAGATCTGCGAAACCACATTTTCAGTGATTGGATTTTCAGGTTCCAAGGAGAACAAGTGCTCTGCTGCATGAATTGCCAAGTCAATATCACCATGAATCCTGCAGCCAGTTAAGAAGCTTTCCCAGATGGGTGGCTCTGATTGTACATTCATCTCCTGGATAAACTGCACAGCTTCTTCAAGTCTGTTGGATCGCCCGTACAAAGATACCATAGCAGAACAATGTTCCAGAGCAGGAATAATATGATACTCATTCGCTATGCTGGAGAAGACTTTCTTTCCTTCGTCTACATTTCCCATTAGACCATGCGCAAGGATGATACTCGAAAGAGTTCCCCTGTTTGGATTAATCCCTTGTGTCTTCATTTGATTAAAAAGATCAAGAGCTGGACCATAGCTACCATGTAAAACATAACCTCCAATCAGCGAGTTCCAAGTTATGATGTCTTTCGTTTCCATACCCTTGAATATGGTTCTTGCGTATCCTATATCCCCTGACTTAGCATAAGTATCTGTTAAAGCGTTTTTAACAGCATGAACAGCATCTAGGTTTCTCCGCAACACACAACTGTGTATCTCTCTTACCATTTTGGTCGCAAGAAGATTAGCACAAGCAGGCAAGAGACTTAGTATGGTAACTGAATTTGGCGTGAAGCGAGAAAACTGCATTTTACGAAAAAGTTCCAAGGCCTCGTCTTTTTTTCCGTTTTGTATGTAACCCGCAATAATTAGGTTCCATGATGCAGTATTCCGCTGAACTTTCCCATCTTTTTCCATCCTCTGAAATAGATCCATAGCCTCACCCTCGTCTCCATTCTTAATATATCCTGAGATCATCGTGTTCCATGTGATAATATTTGGTTTTACATTTGCATCCTGCATCCTTGTAAACAATTCATAAGCCTTCCCACAATATTCTGCTTGGCAATACCCTGTTATCATCGAGTTCCAAGTATACACATCCTTATTCTTTACCGAATCAAAAACTTTCCTTGCATCTTCCAGTTTCCCACACTTCGAATACATATCCACCAGAGAATTGCCCACAAGCACATCATCCATAAAACCCATCTTCACAGCAATAGAGTGAACTTCTGATCCCAGGTTCAGAACTTTTAAACACGAACAAGCAGACACGGCACTCATAATAGTGACTCCATTCGGTACTACACCCGCTAAAAACATCCTCCTAAACGTATCTAATGCCTGATATCTCTTCCCATTATGAATCAATCCCGAAATTATCGCTGTCCACGTAAACACGTCAGCAGTTATACCAAAACTCTCCATCTTCTGCATCAAATCCATTGCAGCATCGCATTTTCCTAGCTGGTTATAACCCCCAATTAATATGTTCCAAGTAACTAGCCCTGGGGAAATTCCTTCTTTCTCCATCTCTTCGACCAATTCTACGGCTTCTTCATGTTTACCATTTTGGCAGTAAGCTAACAGTACTGAGTTCCAAGCAACCACATCTCTCTCCTGCATGCGTCTAAAAAAATTCGTAGCTAAACTCAGCTCACCGCATTTCGCATACACAGCTAAAATCGAGTTGCTAACACGAAGACACGAAGTCATCCCGAGTTTTATGACCACGGAATGAATCAACTTCCCAGTCTCAACATCTCCACAATTCGCACATCCCTGTAATATCTTGGGAAGCAAGAAATCATCAGGCAAAACTCCGTCTTCCATCATCAAACGAAAGAGCTTAGAGACTTCTTTCCACCGATGTTCCCTCGAGTAAGCACCAATCATGGCAGACCATGTGTACAGGTTTCTCTCACGCATTGAATCAAACACCTTACGGGCATCAACGAGGCACCCGCATTTAGCATACATGCTCAACAGCTTAGTCTCCAAAAAGACGTCAGGTTCGGGCAACAGACCGAACCGAGCATGAAGGATACGACCCAGATGAACAGAACCAGAATCAATGCACGATTCCAACAAGTTGAGGTAAGTGCTTCGTTTTACCTTGGATCCTTGTTGAAACATCGAGTCCAGAGCTTTCTCGGCTTCGAGCAGACTTCCATTTCTACACAAGTAGTCCAATTGCTCGTCGGGAATGATAACGGGTTCTTTCTTCTTGATGAAAGACAGAGTTTTCTTCCTGTTTGGATGAACTTGAGGTGAATTCTCTACCTTTGCTGGAATCTGATAATTCAAACAAGTTTTGGGGAATGATGGTATGAAGAGCTTCTCCATTGTATATAACGATACTGTTACGAGGATTCTTCTTCTTCCTCCGTTTCCTCTTTGGTTTTCCAACGAGAGTTTACAGATTACACAGTTTCCACGGCGAAGAAGAAGATAAGGAAGAAGGATACAGACCCTCGGTAAAAAAAAAAATGAAACATTTGCGATAAGAATTTCAACTTCCAATACAATTCCGACACGTGGCACATGACTGCTCGCACAAAATTAATCCAATCTCAGCCCAGCCCAGCCCCAGAGATCAGGATTTACAGCTTTGTAAGGTCTCTCGATTTCAGACATTCAAATTATAGTCATGGAACCAACCATTCACAAAAAACCGTCTCGCTAATCTGAAAATTCGACAGAAATTGTGGTTTATGAAGGTAGAAGAACATCAACAGATCACATAAAAAGCAAAAGCCAATGACAAAATAGTAACAGGATGGTCTTATGTATATTATGGTGCAGACTTGAAGAAACAGTCAGAGATCACTTAACTTCTACATTATTCATCTCCATCTACAATATCCCCATTATCGATTAGCGAGACTTAAGAAAACTAACTGGACCTTATTACTATGCCTCAAAACCGATTTAAGCAGTGGCAACACCGTTATGCTTCACAATTGTCGCCTGAAGATCCTCCTTCCTTGCACCAACAAGCTTATCCACAACATTGCCGTCTTTGATGAACACAAAGGTCGGCATTGCCTCCACACCAAACTCTTGAGCAACACTCTGTTAAAGTGTATAGAACAATATCAGTGTATGTATAATTCTAGAGATGAAGAGTAGGGAGAATTGCAAAGAAAGTGTGTTGTTTGTGCTCACCTGCAGTTCATCGACATCCACCTTGAAGAAGATGGCACTTGACATGAACTTCTTGGCCAAATCGGCGAAAATTGGAGCAATCATGCGGCATGGTGGACACCATGAAGCAGTGAAATCTATCACAATCTGAAAACAACGACATATCAGGAGACTAAATAATCTAAGCAATAAAGATTGAATTTTAACATAAGGATGACTCTGATCTGCAATAACGCGAAATGAAGAACACAACAGAAAAAAAAAATAATCTATTAAAAGATTAGATCGTGTTCTTACTAGCGAAAGCACGGTCAAATATACAATCTAGTTTTATTGGAATCAATTGTCACACACATAGATGAGTCATCAATGAAGAACGACATGATCAGATTGATGAAAAAACGCAAAATGAGTGAAGAAACGAGGAAGGATGGATGACACTCTAAACAGAAAAAAAAGACTTCACCACTCAAAACGATGAGTCTCACTGATCTATCGTTTTCCATCGCAGATCGATCCGTTTATTCCACTCTACGGCAACCGAAATCTAAACCCTCGTAAATCTCTATTTTCCCGGCGAAATATAACCCGAGACCCCTAATGTTTTTCTTCGACGCCACGAACAGATACCCTAATCGACCCAATCACACGCATGGAAAAACACGAAAACCTAATTCCAAAATATAGGATTGCATAACAGAGGGGAGAATCGTCACCAGCTTGTTAGATTCTTTGGCTTTGTCGAGTTGCACAGTCCATACATCGTTCGTGTGGCAACCGATCACTTGTCCCTCTTCTGCCGCCATTTCTTCGAGTCTGAGAAAACGAAAAACCAAAATTTCCCAACACTTTTTTCTTTCTTCCGTTCCTCTTCGTGAAAGCTGCATATAAAGGAGGAAGCGATATTGACAGAATTACCCCTGCATATTTACGGTTATTGCGAAATGGCATCCAGCTGGGCCGTGGGCTCGCTAACGCCCCATGCATGCACACACACGAGACGAAAGAAACTGCTCGCATTTATAAGTTTCTATATACTTTTTTTTTTTTTTTGCTAAACGAGTTTCTTACTACCAAATTCCTCATCATGAAGTAAAAGTCATTATTTTAACTAAAGCAGCATTAGCATAAACTAATCCGGGACAAAGTAACTTACAAATGAAAAACGCAACCTGCGATAAAGTACTAACCGATTTAAGTTAACAACAGCTTGTGAATTACAAAATTTAAGAATTAGAGAATTAAAGAAAGAAAAAGATACAGTATGTTACGTAGAGAAGCTTAACCAAGTCATTTAGATTAGATTCGTACAATCCGCTTCAAAATTGGCGCATTTTGGAACTTGTGAGAGAACACATTTTATGGCATATATCAATGTTTCTAGTTTATAGTTAAAGCCGTTTGTCTCTAGCTAGAGAAGTTTGTGCTTCCTATTAGAATAGGAAACCATATATTCCTCTGTTCATATTAGGAATCTGTGTTAATAGCCCCTAACGGCTACCTTGTACAATCTCTCCTATATATTCCTGTTAATAGAATGACACAAGTCGGCGATTCAATCATATCTAAATCTAATATGGTATCAGAGCCATTGCTCTAGAAACCTAAAATCCCTTTCTCTTTCTCTTCCGCCGCTCTTCTCTTTCCTTCTCTGCAATTTTGATTTTTTTTTTCCTTTCCCTCTATCATCTCTCTTCTCCTCTATTCCTCTGTCATCTCTCTTCTCCTCTAAATCTAATACTTCCGACCTTCACTATCTTATTAATTTTATAGGCCGCTTCGATAGCTCTGATGATATTTAAAACTGGATTTTGACAGAGAGAATGTTGGATTCGAATCTTGCAAAAACATGAAAAATCAAGAAAAATCAAAACCTAGGTCCTCAAACAGAGGGTTCTTCCGTTAAAACATTAAAACCATCTTTTATATACACGTGGATATTCTTTCTTCATTATAGTCTTATTTAAATTGAAGGCTTCAAATTAAAAACTAAACAAGTGTAAAATTAAAAATCTTATAAACCTAAAGTATACTCTCTTTTTTATAGTTGACGTCGCCAAAATATACCTTTCAATTTAATTTTGACTTGTAATAATGATTATTGATAGGAATATGTTGACGAAGTCCATTATGAAAACAAAAATAAAAAAGAGCCGAAGAAGAGGAAACTTGCTCCTGGTCTCCGGTGTCCCAAGTTCGAATTCGCTGGAAAATCCTATTTATTTATTTTCTTCGAACAAGAAAAAAGCAAAACGATTCTAATCTCTAGTGAGTCTAGTCACACGAATGAAATAAAATATCAGATAAGATTTATTTTTTCTTTTTCAACAGATAAGATTTAATATAAAACAAGGAATCATTAAATTTTAATCTCGTTTGTGGCTGTACCACAACTTACCCTCTTCCTTTCCTCATTCACTCTAATGGCGCTTCTAAGCGCAGTCTCATCTTCTTCCTTCATCAAATCCACGCCGCCGTGTCCCTCCGCCTTCAAACCTAAATCTCTACATCTCCCGGCTACTTACCGGAGCAGTAACCATCGAAGCTGTAAGCTCATCTCCTTCCGATGCTCATCATCGTCGTTCTCCGAGAAGCACCACAACGTGAACCCACCCAAATCGGATGACCTCGTCGAGCTCCCTCTCTTCCCACTACCTCTCGTCCTCTTCCCCGGTGCAACCATCCCGCTCCAGATCTTCGAGTACCGTTACCGCGTAATGATGCAAACGCTCCTCCAATCCGATCTTCGATTCGGCGTCGTCTACTCCGACGCCGTATCAGGTTCCGCCGCCGGTATCGGCTGCGTCGGAGAAATCGTGAAGCACGAGCGGCTCGTCGACGATCGGTTCTTCCTAATCTGTAAAGGCCAGGAGCGATTTCGCGTCACGGATCTCGTCCGTACGAAACCCTACCTCGTCGCGAAGGTGACGTGGCTGGAGGATCGACCGTCCGGGGAGGAGAATCTGGACGATTTGGCCAACGAGGTTGAGGTTCTGATGAAGGAAGTGATTCGATTGTCGAACAGATTGAATGGGAAACCAGAGAAAGAGGCGCAGGATCTGAGGAAGAATCAGTTCCCCACTCCGTTCTCATTCTTCGTCGGAAGCACGTTCGAGGGAGCTCCAATGGAGCAGCAAGCGCTGCTGGAGCTTGAGGACACGGCGGCTAGGTTAAAGAGAGAGAGGGAGACGCTGAGGAATACACTCAATTACTTGACCGCAGCTTCTGCAGTGAAAGATGTCTTCCCATCTCCATAGTTATATCGGTACCTAGAAATTTTCTGGTCTCTCTTCAGTGTTTTCAGTTATTGGATACACTAAATTTGATCAATGTGTAAAGTTTCAGAAACGTAGGTTCTCTAGATGGTGGGGATGTTTCATAGGATCGTATTAGTTTGGATTGATCAAGAAAATGGTTTTCCTTTATTGCCTCTAATGATCAAATAATAGTCTAGTAATGCAAGTAAGGTTCTTAATACCAAATTCTTGCTTCTCGAGCTGGCATTTTCATTGAAAGCCTGTTAAGATGCTATCTATAGAAGTTTGCTTAATCAGAGTTACACTGCCAAATCCTTGGTTACCAATATGACCATTGGATTGGATCATATAGTTGGATTGATCAAGAAAAGGGTTTTACTTGATTGCCTCTATGATCAAAGAATAGTCTGGTAATGCAAGTAAGGTTCTGTATACCAAATCATTGCTTCTCGAGTTGACAACTTCAAGGAAAAGCCTGCAAAATTGGTATCTAAAGAAGTTTGCTTGATCAGAGTTTCAATGCCCCATAGCATTTTAGTACTGAAATTGTTATGCCGATGAGGAATTCTAAACACATGTCAGAAATTGGTATAAATGATGAGGAGTGTTTGGTTCGTGATAGAAAGCTGAAATGTGTAATCAACGGAGGTTAGGTTATGCTACTTAAGCTATGCCTCTATGCAACTTTGGCTGCCTCAGTTTCTTTGTCAAGCCATAGGCTTAATGGTTGGGGAGGAGAGTGGAGTATATTGATTGGGATATTGTGTTGTAATATTTGAATCAGGGGGTCCAGTGTGGTTGAGAGCTGTTTATGTCTACGGGGGCACATAGTATATAGCCATCAATATTGAAAAGGTAGATTAGGGGAGGGCCTAATGGGTGTAGCGTCGTAGAAACAGTGTGGGGGCGTTTTTGTGGTCAAACGCGGCTATTGCGTTCAAGGCGAGTGTGTATCGATTTGTAGACTCTGGATTCTAAGTAAACTGCCAAGGGAGCACCAAAGGAATTGCCTTTCTCTAATTGAAATGCCAAAAGAGCACCAAAGGATCTGCCTTTCTTTTCTTGATCTCTTATTTTGTTATATCAATCTCCAGAGATTCTTTTAGTATGAGAATGATTAGTGTTTGCATTGAAGAACATTGAATCTGAGTTCTAAGTTTGCGAAGTAGTTACTGCAAATAAGTAATGATAGTGGGAAAGTTAACCATTGTATGGGATTAATGAGGACTTTGTTATTTTATTAAAATCTTAAGAGACTTTCAAACTTCAAACTTTCAACATGTTGATTAACTAAGAACCGAATCGTAAATCCAATCCTGAATATCGTTGACAACCCATCTTTTTTGGTCGATTATTGCTAGAATTTTACTAGTTCATGGGAGTAATTCATAGTTTCAACGTATTATTTGCTGAGAACAATTCTTTTTTTTGGTGAGGAAGCAACACGGAAAGTTCCAACGACGACGCGTAGACACGAGCTCACTTGATTGACCATTACGCCGCCAAGTAGACTTCTCTTGCGCTATATATAAATAAACACTTGTCTTTCCATTATTCCAAAACAATAACATCATCCACTCAAAAATATCAATCAAATCGAATCCCCGACATTGAAGTCAAAATCGCCAAAAATCTCCGAGAATCAATTCCGAACCATGGCTCAGAATCAACCAATTTTTCAAACCAAGCCACAAGGTAATAATAACAATTAAGCCAAAATGATTCTGTTCTTGATCTCCTCTTCTGCAAACGATTTGATTCTAATTTCTCAATTTTCCTCTTTTTTTTTTTGCAGAACACTTTGTTCAGATACCAATCAACATCGAGCGTGATTCAACCACACTCATCAACCAAACCGGAAGCTCAAACCGGAAACCAAACCATTGGCCAACGATTATCCTCTCAAGCATCTTCGTCATCGTAGGACAATCCATAGCTAAGCTCCTCGAAAACTTCTACTATGACCAAATCAATCGAAGTGAGTACGACGAAAAACGTCAAAACGACGGCGTTTGGACTCAATCCCTCCTCCAAACCGTCGGATTCCCTCTCCTCCTCCTCCCTTTCATCATCCTCACCGCCAAGAAACACAATCAACCTCCGATCACTTCTGATCGATTCCACTACAAATCCTTAGCCGTAATCTACATCTGCATCGGAATTGTCATGACGGTTCAAGGAAGACTCTCCGCCTTGGGGAAGCTCGAGATTCCATTTGGAGTTTTCACTCTGATCTACACAGCACAGCTCTTCTTCACTCCGATTTTCGCCCGTTTCATCAACAAATTCAAATTCAACCGATGGGTCGTAATCTCCTTGATTTTGGCTATCGCCACCGGAGCTCTCACCTTATCCTCTTCATTCGGCGGCGAGCCAGACGAGGCGGAGGAGAATTACCCAACAGGCTCATGGGCGGCTCTTTTCGCCGGAGTCTGCTTCTCTCTCCTCCTCTGTAACATCCAAAACGTCTTCGACAATTACATCTTCAAACGCACCGAATCAACCACCAGAAAACCAAGCTTCGCCTCCGTTTTCGAAGTCCTGATCTTCTCCTCCCTCGTCGCCACGATCATCTCCGCCGTGGGTCTTCTAATCGCCGGCGAGCAAGACGATTTGAAGAGGGAAATGAATGGATTCTCGAAGGGAAAAGGCGCGTATGTGATGGCTATGGTGGGTCAAGCCGTTTCGTGGCAGATCTACTGGGTCGGGATCGTGGGACTCGTGTTCTCCGTCTCGAGCGTGTTGTCGAACGTGATCAGCGTCATCACGTGGCCGATCGTGTCGGTGCTTGTGATGATCTTCTTCAATTTCATGGACGATGAGATTGATGTCTCCAAAGGTGTCGCCTTGATTACAGCCGCCTTAAGCGCCGCTGCTTATTTCTATAGGCTTCACAAAGAGAATCGTGACAGTGCGAATTAAGTTTGTTCCCTAAATTCCTTTTCTTTAATTTGTTTGTGGGTAAATTAAAATCATACTGTATTTTAATTGTTTATTTTGTGTGTAATAAGTGCAAGTGCTAACAGTTTCTGTTCTACTTCTAGGTGTAAATTATTAGAATAACCTTAAAAAGTTGTGTAAATGTAAGTGAAAAGGTTTGCAAATGTAAGTGTGTGCCTTTTCTCATGAAATTTTATCTTCCGGTAAAGAAAAAGTAGGATCATTTGGTGGAATAGCCCAAAAATAAGAGGGTCCCTATATTATGCTCAATTAAGTATGTTCAAAACTTATGGTGAAATAACTATGAAGCTACACATATGGACGTATACAAACATGGCCAAATGCTTATTTATGAAGAAGATGGGAGGATTGAGGAATTTCTTAATCGCATAAACGTGTGCCCTTAACTAGACTGTGGAAAGCAAGAAATGACATTTGTTTCTTGAATCATCAAGAAGAAGCTCCACAGATTATGGAGAGAGCATTGATGCATTCTAAAGAATGGTTTGAACATAATGAATGAGAATGAGTAGCTCCACAGCCCCAGATTCAAGCCCAGTTTGTCATCAGATGGTGTCCTCCTACTCTAGATAACCTGAAATGCAATGTTGGTGCTTTTTGGACTGAAAATTATGAACAATGCCAAGTTGGATGGGTTCTTGGGGATGACAGGGGTAATGTTAGATGGTTTGGAGTTAAGGCTTATCACAAATTGCCGAAAGAGAAAAACTTTCTCTTCACTTGAGTTGCCGACAAAGGAGGCTAGACTCAAATCCAAACAATGTGCAATCTCTTGGCTTTAGTATGTTTTGTTATGTAGTTAGTTTCGCTAAGAGATGTAAACTCAACTACTTATGAATGAATGAATCAGTATGTTGCCGAAACAAAAAAAAAGTTGGTATGTTTGAGCGCGAAAAAAAAAACCTACACGGAAAGGTTAAAAACGCATAGATATGCCCACTTCATTGACTAGTACACTGCCGAGATCGATCTCTCTTTGCATAGAATAAACACCACACATTTTATTTTCCCAAGCATTATCTAGATACATCAAATCTCAGAATATTGAAGTCAAATTATTTACAATCTCCGACATCAGTTCCAAGTTCAGACACGGATATCTGAAACCATGGCCAAGAATCACCAACCACTTCAAACCAAGACACAAGGTGATTTCGCCAAATATAGTCTTTACTATCAACAACTCTCTGTGGATTGTCTCGATTCTTGATCTATTAGATTCTTAATTCTTGTTTTTGTTCTCGATTATGCAGAAACATCCGTGCTGCAGATACCAATCTATATTGAGCACGATTCGACCACGCTTATCAACCAAACCGGAGGAAATTCGAACCGGAAACCAAACCACTGGCCAACCATTATCCTCTGCATCATCTTCGTCATCACAGGTCAATCCATAACCAAACTCCTCGAAAATTTCTACTACGACCAAACCCAACGAAGGGACTACAACGAAAACCGTCGAAACGACGGCGCCTGGACTCAATCTCTCCTCCAAACCGTCGGATTCCCTCTGCTCCTTCTCCCTTTCTTCATCTTCACCACCAAGAAACACAATCAACAACAACCCCCGATCACTTCCGATCGATCCTCAACAAAATTCATAATCTCTTTCTCCGGCTGCATCGGAATCCTCTTGGCTAATCAAGGAATGTTTTCTGGCAAGGCAAAGCTCGATATTCCCTTTAGGGTTTCTACACAACGCAGCTCTTCTTCACTCCGATTTTCGCTGCCTTCATCAACAAAACCAAATTCAATCGATGGATCATCATCTCATTAATCTTAGCAATCGCCACCGGAGCTCTCACCTTCTCCTCCTCCTTCGGCGGCGAGCCAGACGAAGCGGAGGAGAATTACGCAAGAGGCTCAAGGGCGGCTCTGTTCTCCGGCGTTTACTTCTCTCTCCTCCTCTGTACCATCCAATACGTATTCGAACGCAACGAATCAACCACCAGAAAACCAAGCTTCGCCTCCGTTTTCGAAGTCCTGATCTTCTCCTCCCTCGTCGCCACCATCATTTCCGCCGTGAGTCTTTTAATCGCCGGCGAGCAAGACGATTTGAAGAGGGAAATGAATGGATTCTCGAAGGGGAAAGGTGCGTTTGTGATGGCTATGGTGGGTCAAGCCGTTTCGTGGCAGATCTACTGGGTCGGGATCGTCGGACTCGTCTTCTCCGTCTCGAGCGTGTTGTCGAACGTGATCAGCGTCATTACGTGGCCGATCGTGTCGGTGCTTGTGGTGATCTTCTTCAATTTCATGGGCGATGAGATTGATGTCTTCAAAGGTGTCGCCTTGATTACAGCCGCCTTAAGCGCCGCCGCTTATTTCTATAAGCTTCACAAAGAGGATCGTAACAGTGACGTGTCAGTGAATTAGATCAAATTCACCAAGATTACTTCTTTTGTCTCTTGATTTTACTGGTAAATTCATTGTTTGTTTGAGTGTATTAGTTCTAAAAATGTATAAATTGCTATATTTCGTAATGAAATGCTTGGAAGTGTGTATGTGTATGTTACAGAAAACAACCTCCTGGAAGATACCTTTTTCACATTGTAGACCAAAGTTCCAATTTTTACCTGTTGAAAAAGAAAAGTTCCAATTTTTACAACATTTTTTTCTTACATCTATTTTCTATACACAAAAACTTCTGTTGATGCCTCTTTACTGAGCACCTGCTGTGTCTTCTTTACCAGTTCTCTTGTATTCTGGTTTAAGCTCGTAATTATGGCCGCCCCTCGCACTGTACACACAAAGCTCTTTGAGTATTTCTCTCAAGAATTTATGAAAAAAAACAGAAAACGTTGAAATTAGCTTTAGATTACATGTAATGCTAATTACTTCTGCTGTTTCTGTTGAAGGTTGATCCTTTGATTAAATCCTGCAAACGAGAAATTATAAATCAATGAGAAGAAGAAGAAAAACATAGAATCATGTCTGGAGAAAAAACATGAGTCAACGACAAGAAGAAGAAAATCAATAAGAAGGAAGCAAAGTCAACAAAAAAAGAAGTTGGGCTTTCTGTGGTTTTGTCCTAAGAAGACAAATAGACTGCAGATTAATTAGGCCCAAGAGAAAATGTGTTTTGTTGTATAAAGCTTGGCAAATGACCAAGTAGAGTTGTTATGAGTTGTTGTAGTGTAAGGACTAGTAGTGTGACGTGTGTGAAAGAGTCTAAGACCTAAAAGTATGGTCTAAAGCATGGATGCAAGTGTGTGTGGCAAGTAGAAGAAAGTAGTATAAGTATGTGTGAGTGTTGTAATGTAAAAGTATCGAATGTTATCAATGTAGAAGATTAAAAGATTTCTCTCTCTTGGTTACTAAACGTTTTGTGTTTTTTATGAAGAGAACCGAAACAGAAAAGTAAGAGAGTAAAGACTAAAGAGAGAGCAATGTTCTCTTTGTCTCTGTTGAAACAGAGGAGCTGAGACAGAGAGAGTGAGAGAAAGAAAACAAAACCTGAGTGAAACAAATAAAGAGAAAATTCAACATGGTATCAGATGGCTGCTTGATCCGTGGAGCCTGTTCAAGCAAGAAGAAAAAAAAAAGGAAATGAGAAGAAGAAAACTCACATGGCGTCAAATCTGCAGTCCTCACAACTTGTTGCTGTTTTGAACAGAACTATAAGTTCCGGGCTGCAAGAATGAAAATGACCTTGATGAGCAGGGAACCTTGGGAGAATGATAAAGACAACAGTGGTTCGAGAGATCGGAAAAGGAGAACCAGAAGATGTGTTTCTCTCCGATGGCGTCCCGTAGTGGCTGACCGGAGAGAAACCAGAAGATGGCGATCCGTAGAGGCCAACCAAGAAGCTGGCCGGAGACACGAAAGCTTGACCAAAAAGAGGCAAGCCGGAGACACTGATCTTTGCAGTGTGGTTTCACCAAGTCAATTAATAACTAAAATGCACACTATACCGCAATCATAACGGTTGTCGATTGTAGCATTTTAGGATCGAATCCACAGAGACCAATGTTACGACTATGAGAATGCAGAATGAAATTAAAGCTAAGACGAATGACAGGTTTTTCTTTTGTTTTACGGCTTCGAGACTAAGAACGATAACTAAAACGGTGCAAATTCAAATAGAGAAAACGTTAAGCCTCGGGTGACGTTGCGGGAAATCACAAATAACGGTTAATGCATCTTAAATGGGGGATTAGCATTAAGAAACGTCTAGAACTCAAACCTAATAATAGATTAACCTCCTCCCGGAGTATTAATCCCTATGCTTTAAAACTAAGAAGACTAACTCCCGTTGAATTCAAATGTTCTAAGCATGCTTTTCTAGTGCGATTTGATAGGTTCACAAGAACGCCTTAACATCAACTCCCGTTGGATAAGGACGTTTTGCTCATCTAGGATACTTCCGGCATCTAGACAAACACTCCCGTGCGCTAGATAACCTAAGATCGAGAATCAAGTGATCAGTTTAATTCAAGCAATAAGAACACCCTAGACGAAGAATCCACCGAATAAATCCCCGTTTAATCTATCATAAACCGTTAAATCATGAAATCCCTTAACACCCTTTGGCTTAACTAAGAAACTACTCACTCATAATTGCAGAACAAATACAGAGAAATGATGAAGAACACATGATCAATAAAACAGAAAGAGAAGAGATTAAGAAAACTTCTCCAAATTGTAGGATCAAAGGGTTGCCTTCCAAGCTTACAAATCACCAAGATCAAAGAGAAGAGTCTACAATACAGTGTGTCTATTACAACTGGGCTTAGACCCCTTATTTTTCAGAGTTTTTCGTCAAAGAGAGAGAGAAAATTAGGTGAAATAGTTCAAAACACGTTTTTACACTATTATTACGGGCTGGATCGATCGATCCATGTGTGTGGATCGATCGATCCCATCTTTTTCTTCGGATCGATCGATCCGCGTGAAACGGCGATCGATCCACCAAATGTCCGATATCCTGGATCGATCGATCCCTTGAGCTGGATCGATCGATCCCATCTTTTTTGCTCGGTTTTCGCCGTTTTTCCGTTCTAGGCCTCCGGACTCCGTCCCGAAATGCCTTTTCACCTGAAATGACTCTTAAAAGACTAAAACAATCGAAAAAGACTCAATTATGTACAAAAAACGCGAATTGGAAAACGTCAAAAACGCAACACATCAACTCCCCCAGACTTAGCATTTTGCTTGTCCGCAAGCAAACAAAATCTTAAGAATAAGGAAGAGGTTTTGAAAATGCGAGAACTTACCTTCTCTATGGAGTATCGCAATGATCCCTCAACTTTGTAATCCACATATTGCTTTACTAAATCCAGAACAGACCGTTATGTAGTTCTACGCAGTTATCGCAGCTTCCCGGATTCGCCCCACAGTCTCATAGAATAGTCCGAAAGCCATCATCGCTGGGTCTCATCACAGATAACAGTGCCAAGAGCCTTCTAGACTCTTTCCCTTTCGATATCGTAACGAGCCAACCTTTAATTCTTACGTATTTTTCCTCTCCCCCAGACTTATTCATTTTATTCATCTTCTCTTCTTTTATTTTTTTTTTATTTTTTTTTTAGAACGGTTCATGAGACACGAGTATTGATGGTTTTTGCCACCGAATCCCCGGTTCACTCCCCGACTCACTTCCCTTGGCGATCTTTCATGAGACACGAGTATTGATGGTTTTTGCCACCGAATCCCCGGTTCACTTCCGTGCCATACGTATTATTTATATATATAGATGAATTTATTTTTGGGGCCGGGAGAGGAGAATCATACTTTTCGCAGGTTGTCTTTGTCAGATACAATTGAGGAGTCAAGCTCTGAAGACGCTGATCACAATGACGAGGTAAAAGGAAGAGCTCAGAAATTAGCTCAGGCTATCTGGATTTTTCTGGAGACGTGGGTGTTTCCGATTAGCCGGTCAACATCTGGATTTTTCATTAGTCTGATTCGGAAATAATTCTGCAATAATAGTTACTTAGATGAAGAATTAGAACAACAATTCCAAAAGAAGGTTCGTAAATACAATGAAAAACACACACTCTTTTTTTTTTTTTTTTTTTTAGACTCGATAACCGACCCGGGAAATGTAAAAACAAAATCCAAAGAAAACAAACATAACCAAAAGAAGATAAACGCCGTTAGTAGCCACTCTCCCCCAGACTTACTTCACACCGTCTCGCTCTGAGAATAAATCGTAGAGAAAAGCAAAAACGTACGTAAAAACGAGAAAATAAATATGGATAAGACAGTGGATAGAGTGAATACGCTGCTCAGCAAGGTGGGTCGTCCGGGCTGACGCTCCCGCTTGGGCCAGTCCGTCGCCTACGTCGTGCAACGCTCGCATCAGGGTCGGATAACTCCCCAGTATCAGCGCTCCCCGAGGTCCCGTGTCCAGCAACAACGGGATCAGCGTCCTCGGCTCTGTCAGCTTCCGCGGTTGGCTCCGCGCGGAAACAAGGAGGTGATCGCGGGCATCTGATCTTTGCTAAAGCCCCCCAAATTCTCTGCATCATGCCGTGGTTCTTCTTTTGTGTCTCCACCATCCACGCTCTGTACTCTCCTTCAGAAGCATCTGCAGATAGAGGTGGAAAATCGTACTCACCAGAGTACTCCGGAAGGAGCATCTCGATCGGGTCCTGAGACTGCGATGTCTGCCCATGCTCCTGAGTGAAGAAGTCTGGCACGGAATCGTCCTCAAGGGGATGTTGTGGGGCGCTGGAGGTCCCTCCTCTGCGTCTCATGGTGGCAGCCGTATCCGTGCGGAGACGCTCTGGCGGGGGCAAGAACTCGATGTTCCCCGGACTGTTCACCGCAGTGATATCGGGTTGTGGAAGTTCGCAGTGCTGGACCCGTCTCTGTCGGTCCGTGAACTCGTATAAGTACCCGGTCCTGAGGATGTGGCAGGCCGTCAGATGCTTCTTGTCGATGTAACCAATCCGTGCTGTGCACTCACGTCCGGTGAAGTCAATCCCGTGGTGCATGAATAAAGGAGTAAGCAAACTCCCAATGTTCTCCTTCTGTTTTTGGTTCCCTAAGAACTGAATCTTCTTTGCCACCAAAGTCCGAGCGAAAACCAGGCCCAAGTTCACATCGTACGGTGCATGGAAATGGAATTGATAGACGTCGGACAAATACTCCCCAATCCCGTAATGTAGCAAGAGTAACTCGTCAGTACGTACCGCGCTAGGCTCTATCTTCGCAAACAGAATGTTGCTGATGATCTTGGCTACCACGCGAATGGCTGGGTTCCGAATCAAGGCTTGCTTCGCCGCTCTAGACTAGAAAGTACCTGAAGCAATGTGGTTCCAAAGTTCCCGCTGGTTTGGGAAGTTGTCGGGAAAGTGAGGGCCGGTCTTTTGATGGTCGAACCCGTAGATCTTGCAAAATTCCCTGATCGAGATCTCGTATAACAACCCGCTGGAGAAGTATGTCAATGTTGCTCCATCTACTCGCTCGTACTTTGGGTTGGCGAATGTGAGCCTGGCAGAGGCTAGGAATTGCCGCACCAAATCAGGATAGACTGGGTATTCCGTCGTGGCAATATGACCAAACCTTATCTTCTCCAGAATCGTCTCCACGTCGTGGCGAATTCCCATTGCATCCAGAGTTGCAGGGCATATGATCTTCGTAGGTTCCATCCCGACGCTAAGGAACCTGTTGTAGAACAGCGAATCGAACTCATCTCAGGCATCTCCAGCTTTCCTTTCCTGATACCGCGTGTTCTTGGCAAGATCGTCTGGTTGAATGCCTGTGATCAAGGTGAGATAGGTACTCTCGAACCGGGCGCCTTCCCGTCGAGGCCATGGCGGGGCGGTTAATGGAGCTGTTCCCGAGCCAGAAGCTGCATTGGTATTAACCCGGCGTTGCTTAGGTTCCTTCCGTTTCTTTGCCAGCTCTTTGCCTTTTGATTGAGGTATTGTCTGCAAAACAAACAACATATACGTTTAAGAGATTTGCACAAAAACACGATAAACGTGCTAAAGACGGGATTGATCAAAATGATGAATCGTGCAATTTAAACGCTCAATCAATTTAATATTCCATCAATAACCGTAAACACACCACAATCTCCATCTAGAACTTCCAATAATCCCAAATTCTACCAATTTCATAAATTTCTCAAAATTCTCATAATCCACAATTCAATCCAAGAACACAAATATTAGGTGTTTCCAAGCAATTCCCAACTCAAAATCGGTTCATAGCATAGGTATAAGGTATAGAACAATCCAAGAACAAGCTATAAACAAGATTTTGATTTTCCCAATTTCTACCTAAAATTTTCGGAATGGACAAGAGAAAATCGAGTGGCATACCTTTCCAGATCGATGATGTCGATAGGATAGACAGAAAGAGCGCGAAAAATCGAGTGGGATAGACCCAAAAATCGTTCAAATCCGTTGAGAAACAAAGAAGTTATGGAGATTTGAAGTTGAAAAACCAAAATCCATCAAGAACACTTTGTCTCGAAAATTTTGAGAGAAAAACAGATGTTGGATCGATTTTGATGAGAGAAGGAAGGAAGTGAGTGTGTTTTTCGGTTTGATTTTAATGAAAGAAATCGGTTTTAACCGAAAAATTCGAACCGGGGTTACCTGAGATTGGATCGATCGATCCAAGGCGGAGGATCGATCGATCCAGCTTACCTGTTCGCCTGGATCGATCAGCGTGGATCGATCCCGAGATGCTGGGTCGATCGATCCCGACCCCTGTTTTTTTTTTTTTTTTTTGAAAACTTAAAAATGGAAATTCAAAACTCAAAAATCAAATGGGAAAAGAAAGTTATATACACTTACCGGTGGGTTGCCTCCCACCAAGCGCTCGTTTTTAGTCATTAGCTTGACTCCGGAGCCGTTTAGGCGAGAGGATGATCACCGAGAGGAACGGTGAATCCCGCAATGATTCTGTTGTCGGCGAGATATGGCTTAAGACGCTGACCATTGACAGTGAATTCACCTCCTTGGCGGTTACGCAACACTACTGCTCCGTAAGGGCGAACGTCCTTAACCGTAAAAGGGCCGGACCATCTTGACTTTAGCTTTCCCGGAAAAAGTCTCAAGCGGGAGTTGAAGAGTAGCACCTGATCGTTGGCGGAGAAATTCTTCGGGATAATCTTCTTGTCATGAATAGCTTTCGTTCGTTCTTTGTAGATCTTGGAATTCTCATACGCCGTTTGACGGATCTCGTCCAACTCGTTGAGCTGAATCAACCTTCTCTCGGATGCGGCTTTGATTTCGAAATTTAGCAATTTCACTGCCCACGCCGCCTTGTACTCGAGTTCCACTGGAAGGTGACACGGTTTACCGTAGACAAGATGAAATGGGGTCGTGCCAAGAGGTGTCTTGTAGGCTGTTCTGTACGCCCATTGTGCGTCATCAAGCTTCACGGACCAATCTTTTCGTGTGATGTTCACCGTCTTCTGAAGAATGCTCTTTATCTCTCGGTTGGATATTTCAACTTGTCCGCTCGTCTGAGGGTGATAAGGAGTGGCTACCTTATGCGTAACACCGTTCTTCCGCAAGAGTTTCACGAATAGTTTGTTGATGAAATGCGATCCTCCATCGCTTATCACGATTCGCGGAACTCCAAATCTCGGGAAAATGACAGATTTGAACATCTTGAGGACCACCTTGGAGTCGTTAGTCGGGCTCGCCATTGCTTCGATCCACTTGGACACGTAGTCCACAGCAACAAGGATGTACTTATTTCCGAAAGAAGATGGAAAAAGACCCATGAAATCGATTCCCCAACAGTCAAACACCTCAACTTCGAGAATAAAATTTTGAGGCATTTCGTTTCTTTTGCTGATGTTTCCTTGACGTTGACAGGCGTCACACTTAGAAACAAAAGCGTGAGCATCACGGAACATGGTCGGCCACCAGAAACCGGCCTGCAACACCTTAGATACGGTCTTGAAGGTAGCAAAATGTCCCGCATAGTTCGACCCGTGGCAATGAAATAGGATTCCCGGGATTTCTTCCTCCGAGACAGAACGTCTATAGAGATCGTCGGAACAATGCATGTATAGGTATGGTTCATCCCAAAAGTAATATCTGATGTCCCGCATAAATTTCTTCTTTTTGTATCCCTCAAAACCGTCCGACTCCACTTCCGCAGCAAGGAAATTGGCAATTTCGCCAAACCATGGGATTTCGGGAATTTCACCAGCCCGAACGAATAATGAACCGTCCCGCAAAACCTCGACCGCATATACATTCTCCTCGGGTAGGTAGTCATTGATGGGAACCTCCTCGTCTATGCGCATTCTCGATAAATGATCCGCAACTCCATTCTCGATCCCCTTTCTGTCTTTAATCTCGAGATCAAACTCTTGTAACAACAGCATCCATCGCAACAACCTCGGCTTCGAATCTTTCTTGCTAAGTAGATACCTCAATGCAGCATGGTCGGTATGAACTAAGACTTTAGAGCCCACCAGATACGTCATGACTTTGTCAAATGCGTACACGACCGCGACCAGCTCTTTCTCCGTTGTACCGTATTTGCATTGGGCGTCATCAAGAGTTCTGCTGGCGTAATAGATGACGTGCACCTTTTTGTCTTTTCGTTGTCCCAAAACAGCGCCCACTGCGTAGTCGCTGGCGTCACACATCACCTCGAAAGGCAACTCCCAGTCTGGCGGTTGTACAATAGGTGCGCTAACAAGTGCTCCTTTAATCATGTGAAAGGCCGCCAAACACTCATCGTTGAAATCGAACTTCACATCCTTGCACAGCAGCTGTGTCAACGGTCTAGCAATCTTTGAGAAGTCCTTGATGAACCGCCTATAGAAGCCAGCGTGTCCAAGGAAACTCATAATGCCTTTGACAGAAGTTGGTGGTTGTAAACTCGTCATCACCTCTATTTTGGCCTTGTCAACCTCGATCCCCTTCTCCGAAATTCTGTGGCCCAAAACGATCCCATCCTTTACCATGAAGTGGCACTTCTCCCAGTTTAGGACCAAATGTTTCTCCTCGCATCTCTTTAGTACCCTGCACAAATTAGAAAGACATTCAGCAAAGGATGGTCCGTAGACTGAGAAATCGTCTATAAAAACCTCCATTATGTCCTCAATCATGTCGGTGAAAATTGGCATCATGCAGCGTTGAAACGTGGCTGGCGCATTACACAAACCAAATGGCATTCTGCGATAAGCATAAGTGCCATAAGGACACGTGAATGTGGTCTTCTCCTGGTCATCGGGATGAATTGGAATCTGAAAGAAACCAGAATAACCGTCTAGAAAACAGTAGTAAGGGTGGTTAGCCAATCTCTCAAGCATTTGATCGATAAAGGGTAGAGGAAAATGATCTTTTCGAGTTGCAGCATTCAATTTCCTATAATCGATGCACATTCTATGACCAGTGACAGTTCTAGTCGGGATTAACTCATTCCTATCGTTTTCAACTACTGTCAAACCGCTTTTCTTAGGCACTACATGTACCGGACTCACCCATGTACTATCAGATATAGCATATATGATACCAGCCTCTAGAAGTTTCATTATCTCTTTCTTCACAACATCTTTCAGATTCGGGTTTAACCATCTCTGATGTTCTACAGAAGTCATCGATTCATCTTCTAGATGTATCCTATGCATACAAAGGTCTGGTGAGATTCTCGTAATGTCATCTAGTGAATAGCCTAGTGCTCTACGATATTTCCTCAATTCACACGGAAGTAAGGCAGTCTCTACGTTGTTTAGTTCAGCGTTGATGATGACAGGGTACGTGTAGTTAGGACCAAGAAACGCGTACCTTAGCCCAGTGGGAAGCGGTTTGAGCTCGAGTTTTGGAGCTTTGAGTTCGCTCCATGGATTGTCAATAGGCACGGGAGACTCAGCAATTGGCGATTGCTCCTCATTTTCGTCAAGTGCGACAAATGCTACCATCTTCTCCATCATCTTGCTGGAATCCAGCATCTTTGCATAACCCGTTGTGTCCTCGCTCAAGTACCCAAATTCTCCCTCGGACTGTGTCAAAGCGATCTCGAGAGGATCATTCACCAGCATCTCATCTGCTACCCCTTCGGTGGCTTCGGTAACGCGGTCAATCCAAAACGTATGTCCATCGATGATTGGCTTTTTCAACATCCTATCCACTTCGAACTTCATTATTAGATCTCCTAAATGAAGATCGATCTTGCCCTTTTGCACATCGATAATGGCTCCAGCTGTGGCCAAGAAATGTCGTCCCAAGATGAGGGGATCCTTTGGCTCTGTTTCTAGCTCCAGAACCACAAAGCCCGCTGGTATATAGCCATCTCCAATCTTTACCGGCAAGTCCTCCAGAATACCGAGTGGAATCTTTACGGATCGATCAGCAAATACCAATGACACCCTGGCTGGCTTGAAGGACGTGAGACCAAGGCGCTTAGCAACGGAATAGGGCATGAGGTTTACGCTGGCACCCAAATCGCAGAGAGAATCCTCAAAGGTTAGAGGCCCAATCTGCACAGATAGTACGAATCTTCCCGGATCCTCAAGTTTTTCGGGCATCCTTCCTTGCAACACGGCACTGCACTCTTTAGTGATCATCATCACGCCTTCGTCACTCGTAATCTTGTTGGTGACCATGTCCTTCACATACTTCTTCAAGGCAGAAACCATCTGGACCGCATCGATAAAAGGAAGCCTCACCGAAAGCTCGTTCACTAGCGTCTTACACTTTGCTTGCTCAAGATCTCTTTGTGTCTTCTTCGGGCGCCTAGGGTAAGGAACCTTAGGTACATAGACACGTGCTGGTGGAGTTACAGGTGTCTCCTCGAGTTCTTGTGGTTTGGACGAGGAGCTTGCCTCATCAACTTCAGCATCGTCTTTCACATTTACGGTCTCGGGAATCTTCTCTTTTCCCTTGGACTCAACTGCGGGTTCAATCTCTTTCCCACTCCTCAATGTGATTGCTTGAACGAACTCATTCTTCGGGTTTTGCTCCCCTTTTCCCGGAAGAACTCCACTAGGTCTCTTGATCGCTTCCGCCGTTTGAGCCACTTGAGTGTCAAGTTTCTTTACATGAGTTTGAATGGCCTCAAATTTGTTGTTGAGATCCTGATACATTCCTTCCACTTTGACGTTAATCTCATTAGCCGTCTTTTGTTGATTGACCATCAATTGTTGCATCATCGCCTCTAGCTTAGACTCTTGGCCGGGTTGAGGATTGTTGAATTGCTGTTTTTGCTGAAAACTGCCTTGGTTTTGGAAATTATTTTGTTCTCGGTCTTGCCCGAACTTCTGTCTCGGCTGGTAACCGCCTTGGTTTTGTACAAACTGTTTTTGCTGGAAACCACCTTGTGCATATGGCTTCCGGTCTTGGCCTTGCGTCCCTTGCTGTCCTTGGAATCCTTTAGCGAATATGCTCACGCCCTGATTTGGAACGGGTTGTTTGGGCTGAAAACCTCCTTGTTGCGGGTAAACTTGATCCTGCGGGTTTTCAACGTTGGTGCTTCTGTATGAGAAGTTAGGATGATTTCTGTAGTTCTGGTTGAAACCTTTGTTGAAGAACCCCTGATTCTGTATGTAGTTCACCTCATCTTCGTATTCTTGTTCTTGCTCAGCACTCTCTTTGTAGAGTGCCTCCTCTCTAGTGTCTTCACAAGAGTTGACAGCTTTTTGATTTCCTTTAAGTAGTGCTGCAATACCATTAACCTTTGCGAAAAGCTCGTCCATCCTTTGCGTTTCAGCACCACTCACACGTCTCGTTCTGTCATACTCGGGATTTCGATGGCTTGAACTCGCAGAAAGATTTTCAATAAGCTCATAAGCTTCCTCCTTGGTCTTTGTCATGAAATTGCCATTGCTGGCTGCATTTAGACAATTTTTGGAGTCCCAATCTACTCCATCGTAGAAGATGTTCAGCACTTGCTCGTCGGAATAACCATGATGAGGGCATTCCCTTAGGTATTCCCTAAAACGTTCCCACGCTTCATTGAAAGGTTCACCGCTGTTTTGCTGAAATTGGGTGATCTTGATTCTGAGGGAAGCGGTCTTGGATTTGGTGTAGAACTGATCCAAGAAAACCGACCTTATTGCATCCCAAGAAGTCAAAGAACCTGGCTCTAGAGATTTGAGCCATCTAGCTGCTCGATCAGCTAAAGAGAAGGAGAAAAGCTTGCATTTCAAATAGTCCGCAGGGACTCCATTTGAGCTTGTAGTGCTGCAAATTTCTTCGAACATTTCAACGTGATCCATGGGATTCTCCGAAGCTTTCCCATAGAACAGATGTCTCTCGACGAGAGCAATGATCTGAGGTTTGATCTCGAAGTTCTGCCTCTGAATAGGCGGCGGACGAATAGCGGTTATGTCCTGGTAAAATTGGTGAGGAGTGTCAATACCCCCGATCGGTCTGCGTGGAGGCTGTCTTTGATTCAACTGGTGTTGAGCAACAGCAGCTTGCCTCTGAGCTTCAGCTCGTCTATGGACATCAGCAGCAGCAGCTGCTTGGTTTGCATTGGCGTTTAGGTCGCCATCACCATCATGAGCAAGAGGAGGAGGGTTCAAGAGGTTCCCTTCCTCGCCATACTCGTGATGTTCGTCCCCATCAACAGGCAGATTTTGATTGTCCGGTAAGTTCGCCATTTCTCTCCTTTGCAATCTAGCTCTGGTGTTTTCTCGTTCCACTCTTGCCAAATCTTCGTTGTTCAACTCAAGCATATTTTCAGAGCCTTGGCTTCTGGTCATGTACCTGAGATGCACGGAAGAGAGCAACAATAAAACGAGTTAGTAACGACAAAAAGAAATTCTTAGTCTGAACTTTCGTCCAAGACTCATATGCAACGATTGGTCCCCGGCAACGGTGCCAAATTGATCTTTGCAGTGTGGTTTCACCAAGTCAATTAATAACTAAAATGCACACTATACCGCAATCATAACGGTTGTCGATTGTAGCATTTTAGGATCGAATCCACAGAGACCAATGTTACGACTATGAGAATGCAAGATGAAATTAAAGCTAAGACGAATGACAGGTTTTTCTTTTGTTTTACGGCTTCGAGACTAAGAACGATAACTAAAACGGTGCAAATTCAAATAGAGAAAACGTTAAGCCTCGGGTGACGTTGCGGGAAATCACAAATAACGGTTAATGCATCTTAAACGGGGGATTAGCATTAAGAAACGTTTAGAACTCAAACCTAATAATAGATTAACCTCCTCCCGGAGTATTAATCCCTATGCTTTAAAACTATGAAGACTAACTCCCGTTGAATTCAAATGTTCTAAGCATACTTTTCTAGTGCGATTTGATAGGTTCACAAGAACGCCTTAACATCAACTCCCATTGGATAAGGACGTTTTGCTCATCTAGGATACTTCCGGCATCTAGACAAACACTCCTGTGCGCTAGATAACCTAAGATCGAGAATCAAGTGATCAGTTTAATTCAAGCAATAAGAACACCCTAGACGAAGAATCCACCGAATAAATCCCCGTTTAATCTATCATAAACCGTTAAATCATGAAATCCCTTAACACCCTTTGGCTTAACTAAGAAACTACTCACTCATAATTGCAGAACAAATACAGAGAAATGATGAAGAACACATGATCAATAAAACAGAAAGAGAAGAGATTAAGAAAACTTCTCCAAATTGTAGGATCAAAGGGTTGCCTTCCAAGCTTACAAATCACCAAGATCAAAGAGAAGAGTCTACAATACAATGTGTCTATTACAACTGGGCTTAGACCCCTTATTTTTCAGAGTTTTTCGTCAAAGAGAGAGAGAAAATTAGGTGAAATAGTTCAAAACACGTTTTTACACTATTATTACAGGCTGGATCGATCGATCCATGTGTGTGGATCGATCGATCCCATCTTTTTCTTCGGATCGATCGATCCGCGTGAAACGGCGATCGATCCACCAAATGTCCGATATCCTGGATCGATCGATCCCTTGAGCTGGATCGATCGATCCCATTTTTTTTGCTCGGTTTTCGCCGTTTTTCCGTTCTAGGCCTCCGGACTCCGTCCTGAAATGCCTTTTCACCTGAAATGACTCCTAAAAGACTAAAACAATCGAAAAAGACTCAATTATGTACAAAAAACGCGAATTGGAAAACGTCAAAAACGCAACACATCAGACACGGACCAGTTGATGGCGGTTGATGCGTAAACCGCTCCACGGTCTTCCTTCGCAAGATTGGCTCTTCCGATAACGTTAAAAGTAGTGGTATTTCACTTGCACCGAAGCTCCCACTTATCTTACACCTCTCAAGCCATTTCACAAAGTCGGACTAGAGTCAAGCTCAACAGGGTCTTCTTTCCCCGCTGATTCTGCCAAGCCCGTTCCCTTGGCTGTGGTTTCGCTGGATAGTAGACAGGGACAGTGGAAATCTCGTTAATCCATTCATGCGCGTCACTAATTAGATGACGAGGCATTTGGCTACCTTAAGAGAGTCATAGTTACTCCCGCCGTTTACCCTCGCTTGGTTGAATTTCTTCATTTTGGCATTCAGAGCACTGGGCAGAATTCACATTGCGTTAGCATCCGCATGGACCATCGCAATGCTTTGTTTTAATTAAACAGTCGGATTGCCCTTGTCTGTACCCGTTCTGAGCTGACTATTCGACGCCCGGGGAAAGCTCCCGAAGGAACCGTTCCCAGTCCGTCCCCCGGCCGGCACGCAGCGAACCGCTCTCGCCGCGGAAGCAGCTCGAGCAGTCCGCCAACAGCCGACGGGTTCGGAACTGGGACCCCCGAGCCCAGCCCTCAGAGCCAATCCTTTTCCCGAAGTTAAGCTCATGCACGCCGATTCCCCAGAGTTGTATACTCGAGCCGATCTTGAGAGGGAGTGTTGAGAAGACCGTGTAGCATCTCATGGAGGCGACCCCAAGGCGACGATCCAAGTGGCGACCTCAAGGAGGCGACCACAAGGAGGCGACCGCGAGAAGGGCGACCTCAAGGAAGCTGCGGGAGTTGCTGGGCGTTCTCAACCATCAAAGCAATGGAGGAGATAAACCAGCATCGAAAATCAAGGAAACCTTCATCATGATCAAACCTGACGGAGTCCAGAGTGGCTTCATCGGTGAAATCATCTGCAGGTTTGAGAATAAGGATTTTATTTTGAATGGTCTAAAGCTCGATCATCAAGAGAGAGAAACTGAACGTATTGATCGAAAGGTCGATCACACGGTTCAGGATATTGAGAAGCAGAAGTATGGGCTAGAAGTTCAGAGAACCAAACAGACCAAGGTTAAAGAAAGCCGAGGTGATGGTCAAGAGAACCAAAGAGACAAAGGCTAAGAAAACCGAAGTGATGGTTCAAAGAACTGAAAGGCACAACCTGGTGATCACAGCAGAAACCAAAAAAATAGAAGAAATATTGCTTACTTAAGAGTGAAAGGGAGCAGAAGCTGGTTAGAGAGTCAACCAAAGACGACGAGAAGAAGATTCACGCAAGACTTGGAGGAGACATGGAGAAGGCTCGCGGGAAAGAGAAGAAAACCCAAGAGTCGAAGTGTTTCCTGTAAGGAAGCTGGTGATCAAGGAAGACACCAAGCAGAGAATAAGTAGCTCACCAGAGAGTGAGCAGAAGCTGGTTGCAGACGCAGCTGGTGGAGAAGTGGGCAAAGCCCACAAAACAGAGGAAGCTTGCGAATAAAATCTGTCAAGAGAGGGCAAAGAAATTCGCAGAAAAAAGAAGCTGGATACTTGGAGATTCATATCAAGAGAGAGATAGAATCACAAAAGAAGAACAAGGAGCGATGGGAATCAAATCCCTAAAAGACATTGGGGATTTAATCAAAGGACTCAAGAGGGAGTGTTGAAGGTTGATCTTTTGATTAAGTCCTGCAAACGAGAAAGTATAAATCAAGAAGAAGAAGAAGAACAGAGAATCATGTCTAGAGAAAGAAGATGAGTCAACGACAAGAAGAAGAAAGTCACTAAGAAAAAGCAAAAGAAGTTGTCGAAAAAGAAAGTCAAACAAAAAGGAAGCAAAGTCAACAGAAGAAGAAGTTGGGCTTTATGTGGTTTTGTCCTAAGAAGACAAATGGGCTGCGGATTAATTAGGCCCAATAGAAAGTGTGTTTTGTTGTATAAAGCTTGGCAAATGACCAAGTAGAGTTGTTAGAGTCTAAGGTGGGGGTATTGGAATTAGAAATTTAATGGAATAGAAAATAATTGATAATTCTATTTAATTCTAGTGTTATTCGATCATGAATTTTACTAATTCTATTAAATGCATGTGTTACTTGATTAAAGATTTGGTGTCAATCTTTCAAAATGCTTTAAATTCTTGTGTTATTCAATTGATCAAATTCTTAATTCTATTAAATGTTAGTGTTATTCAATTTTAAATGGATTTCATAGTAATGTCATTTGAAAAGAATTTAATAGAAAATTTACTGCATACATATAAAGAATCAATTCTCAACCTTTATGGTGGAATTTGGATGGAATTATATATATAACCAAAATTATGAGATTTTACGCATACTATAATAGATATGCTTCTACATGTATATGTTTGTCATTTTATATATATTCTATATATATGAATCTATAGGTTCAATAAAAAAAATTTCAAAATTCAATTATATATATATATAAAACATGTATATATACTATATATAGATTCATGTATATAATACATATATATATATAAATGTTGGTATCATCTACAAGAATTTGCTGGTGAAGGACGTGATCCTAACACTCCGTCTAAGTTATTCAACATTCGTATATATATTCGGTTCGGTTCGGTTCAGGTTATTCGGGTTTTAGAAAATAGGTCCATTCGGGAATAAATTTTATATCAGTTCGGTTTATTATAATTCGGTTTGGGTTCGGTTTCGGTTCGAGTCCGGTTTATTATAATTCGATTTGGGTTCGGTTCGGGATCATGTAATTTGGTATATTCTATAATTCGGATTATTTTATAATTCGGTTCGGGTTCGAAAATTTTGGCGGGAATTTAGCCCACTCCAAGAATTTACAAGAATTCATTACCTATTAAATTCTTTTGTATTCTTTTAAAATCTAGTCAATAGAATTACATTAGAAACCCACCAAATCCTTTTGAATTCTATTAAAATACTTGAAACAGTATGCAATTGAATTTTTTCAGATTCTATTAAATTCTTAGATCCAATACCACCCCCTAAGTGTAGTTGTAAGAGTTGTTATGAGTTGTTGTAGTGTAAGGACTAGTAGTGTGACGTGTGTAAAAGAGTCTAGGACCTAAAAGTATGGTCTAAAGCATGGATGCAAGTGTGTGTGGCAAGTAGAAGAAAGTAGTATAAGTATGTGTGAGTGTTGTAATGTAAATGTATCGAATGTTATCAATGTAGAAGATTAAAAGATTTCTCTCTTGGTTACTAAACGTTTTGTGTTTTTTATGAAGAGAACCGAAACAGAAAAGTAAGAGAGTAAAGACTAAAGAGAGAGCAATGTTCTTTTTGTCTCTGTTGAAACAGAGGAGCTGAGACAGGGAGAGAGAGAGAAAGAAAACAAAACCTGAGTGAAACAAATAAAGAGAAAATTCAACAGTTTCTGGATACGGGTCTTAAGAAGAGAGCATACCTCTGGTTGGTTGGTTTCTTAAACAAGCTGTTTCAGTGTCCATTTCGGTTGTCTTTCTAATAGTTGGAACATTTTTGCTTCCACTACGATCGCTTCTAGTCCTGCTTACACATTGCTTAAGCTTCTTCATTACCTCTTTCATGGAAGAACAATTTATCAGTCAATGAACTACATATCATTAGTTAAGAGTGAACTAGCACATAACAGAACCAACTCTCTGTAAATCAAAGAGAAGAGAAGCAAGACATTACCATGTCAGGGTTGGTCATCAAGTGTTCTCCACGACAATTATCAAGAACCTTTCAGGGTGATTTCAAAGAACGTGGTGTGTCTAATTAGCTTTGTGTGGTAAGACCAAGACTATGATTTCCAAAAGGAAAACGTGAACTGGAACAACTTAGATGGTGTTCAAAAAAACCTGAATCTATCTATTTATAGCCACCTGTTTTCTGCTCCACAAATCGAGTTTATGTGTAACCGTTCCCTCAACAGCCACTTTACCTAACACCATGTTTAGAAGAAGTATCATCAAATATGAATACATAAACCAAACCAAAGACCAGACCTTGATCTGCTTCAGAGAAGATACTCGCTGGACAAAAGTCTTTGAGTTTGTTAACAGAATAGAGCTTCGAAATGTTCCATAACTCAGCACTAACCATCTCCATAGTCAACTAAAACAGACCACCAGAAAAACCACCAAACAACACTAACATATTTAAAAATCTAATTCTATCATTATTCGTATCTCCTCCGCAAAAATCTTCTCTTATTCTTGCAGTTTCTTTCTCTTTATCTTCTGCATTCCGGAATTTCCCATTGGTTTGTTTCTTCTGTTCTGCGAACGCGGGAAAGAGAGAGAGAAGTAGGGGTATCAATTAGGGCCAAAGCCCGAGGGTCGGCCCGGCCCTGAAAAACAGCGGGTTCGGACCTAGAAATATAAGTCCAAAAAAAATCGGGTCTTTCGGGCTAAGCCTATACGGGCTAGTGTATTTTTCGGGCTTAGCCCGACTGGGCTCGGACTAGCCCGAAAAGCCCGGAACTTTACATTTAAATTAGTTAGAGATTTTATTTAAAAAATTATCTTTCTAAAAATAATAATTTAACATATTTTTACCGGTTCGAAGTCTACATTTAGTTTTGGTGTGCATGTCTTGGATAAATATAGAAATCGTCTTTTACCAAAAAACGTTGAAGCACTGATCTGTACACGCACTTGGTTGGATGGGAATTTAGCTCTTGATGGTGATGGGAATTTAGAAGACGATGAAGGAGATTCTAATCTAAACTCTACTACCTAGATTTGAAATATTTTGATTTTATGTTTTATTTGGTAATACAATTTATTTGAATTTTTTTTTTTTTTGGTCAAACTTTTGTTTTTAAATTTAATTGGATTTGATATAATCCATTTCAATTTAGATTTATTTTGATAAATAAATTTTTTTTATTATTTTTCATTTGAGAATTTTGATTTTTTGTGTTTGTAAAGAAAAGCACAAAAAAACCCAAAAAACTCTAAAGCTCTGTCCGGGCCGGGCCGGACCGTAGAATATAGACCCGATTTTTTTTTGGACCGGACTTAAATATATGCGGGCTTTACGGGTTTCGGGCCGGGCCGAGCCAGCCCGATTTACGTCCCTAGAGAGAAGTAAGTACCTTTATACCAGACCCGGCTCGTCTGTTAACTAATTAGGCCGAGGCCCAATAAGTCTTCTATGATTTACTTATGCCGGGCCAATTTATTTTAACACGGTGCGATGATATGACTTTTTTTTTATTCCTGACATAACAAATAATTTAGGGAGGAAAAGAAAATAAATTTTGTATAAGGGACCAATCTTTACATTTTGCGTCCAGAATTTTGGTAATACTTTTTGTTAAAAGATTATTCACACGAACAAAAAAGAAGAAGAAAATCATAGATTCTAAGGGATCAACCTTTTCATATGGTTGTTGTTTGATATGTAGAGAACATTTTATTTGCTTTTTGAAACAAAAAAAGGATTTGATAAATAATACTGTCATAATCGAATTAGGTATACAGATGTTGTGGGGATGCATCAAAAACCCAGGTTTTAAAAATCTATGGTCTTTGTTTACTTTGACCATTGACTTACTATGTTTCTTGACCCATTTCATTTCTTTTTATTTCTAACATATTCCTTCCGTTTCACAATAAGTGTCGTTTAATGATCTTTTCCCGTTTCATAATAAATGTCATTTTAGATTTTCAATACAAATTTTAGCACAAAATACCTAATTTAACCTCGGCTCAAATGAAAAATTACAAGGGTTATTATATATTTTAAGGGTCTAATTGAATTTTTAATATGTCTTATTAATTTGTGTGCAAAGTGTCAAAACGACATTTATTATGAAACGGAGAGAGTAATTTTTTTTGTAACAAGGGTTATTTCCAACATATAGTTACAAGTTATTCTCCACAATTTCTCTAATAATTTTAAAGTAACTGTGTCTTTCCATTTTCAAACTTTGATAAACCTCTTTTAATGGTACTTACTAATAACACTGAAAAATATACTTCATAACATATTTGGAAAAGAAAAAAAAAACTATACAGTTTAAATAGTAACTAGTTTTCAGTTGAATAGAGAACGTTTGGCGAAAAAACTGATGACATATCAATTCAACTCTCAAATGGAAGATTTGGCTGAATGATACAATTTGGCGACATAAATGTCAACTTAGACTTATTATTTTCTAATTACCAATCCCTCTGATCCAAAAAAAAAAAAAAAGTTACCAATTCTATGAGGCTGCATTATAGTGAAACAAGAAGAGGTCAAAAGAGATGGATAAGCAGAATAAATTATGATATATACAACCCACTCACTTTTAACAAAATGAATATTAGCTGAAATGATCCAACTGATAGTGCGAGAAGGAATCACATGTCGCGAGTCAGACACACTACAGTATTAGGGAAACTTCAACTTTTTCATCTGTCACGTTTACTGTCCTAAATCAAGCAATCTAAAATATAATATTATGATGACGATCAGATTGACAATTTCATCAAACACATATTAAAAAATTATCAGCCACTGAATAAAGAGCAAATTAAGTGCGAACGTAACATACCGAATAAACTAAACAAATGCAGCTGACCCAATATTATTAAAAGTCATAGGAAGAAAAAAAAGTGTCTATGTTAAAAACATTTTAAATATTAAAATTCTGAAATGATTTGTTTAAAAACCTTCTTGTGTGTATCTTAATATTATATATTGTTTTGAAATATTTTTTCGAAATGTAAAAGAATTTAGTTAAAAAAAAACAAAAATTGATGCCATTTATCATTAATTTGAACCCAAACCATCATATGTCATTCTTCTAAATAAGTCGGCACAAGATCGAAACAAACGCAATAAAAAATTAATTGACCAGAAATAAAAGAAATCTCTAAATAAACTATTTACTTTACCAAAATATACAATTTTTATAAAAATTAATAACTGTTGCATGTCACGAATATCATTCAAATTTGGATAAATTGGAGTGTAATATCTTACCAGTAAAAATAAATTGTAATTTTACACTATATGCAGTTACCGCGGTCCTATAATCTCATCAATGGCAGCAACCTCATGTGACATGTCACAATTCATAATATATGTATCATCTACAATATAAAAAAAAAATAAATTAAACCTTTTTATACCAAGCCTATTAATTTACCTCGTAAGGGAGGGTTGCTACTTGCTACTTCGACCAATCTACTAACTATAAATTAATAATAAAACATACTGTATATATAAAAATGTCGGTTTACTCTACAACCAATGATAATCGGTAGTCACATCCATGCAATTTATGTAGAGAAGTAGTTATAGTAGATTCAAAAATGCCCTAAAATAATCTCCATTTACATTCATCTACAACTATTAATTAATACAATTCACATGTAATGTATTGTCCTCATAAATCATGTTGATGGTTTTTCTTCACAATAATGAACGCTAACGTCCGATCTTCCACAATAAGTCATCTCCATGTGAGAACGGCGACAACTTGTAACTACTGTTGTCGATTATAGATGAGCGAGCCAGTCAACAAAACTTCTTCGAAAATTAGTAATTATTCGATTACTGGAAGGAACTTGATTTAATTTTTCTGGTAACCGTGTCATGCATTGAAACTCAAGAAGCTCTTTTTAGGATTTAATTATGCTGACAATTGAAAATTCATAAGGTAAACTTTAATTTTTTATATACTACACAATACATAGAACAATACGACTGCATTTACATAATTTAATTAACCCGCGGATTTTTTTTTTCCTTTCTTGTAATAAAGTTTGAAAATTGTAAGAATGTAAAAATGTCCAGTATGGTTTGTGATCTAGTGATGGTTTCTACTGTTTTACACTGCGGAAGTTGGATTGGGTATATATAGCATACTTTTATATAAATAGATTCGAAATTGTTTGCTCGATTGAACACGAAACCTAGTTAAGTCCTGTTTAGATCCGGCAAGCAAACGGATAAACTGGGAAAAAGCAGCTTCGAGTTCAACAACCAGCCAGAAAGCTAATCCACTGTCAAACCCAACCCTATTTTATACAGAAGATCTAACTTTTTAAAAAGAGTATATTATAAAAAAAATCGTTGTTAAAAAAAAAAAAAAGAGGAGTAATGTCGATCGCATTGGGAAGATCAAACATTAAAAAGAACAAGCAGAAGATCAAACTTGAAACTCTGACATTAACTTAATTGTAATAATCTCTCTCCCTTTCTCCCAAAAACAAAGTTATTAATAATCTCTCATTTATCTCTAGAAAACGTACGATGTGCATGGTAATCAGTACTCACAAACCCTAGCTAGGTACGAAAGTTACCGTATTGGCCGACAACAACAAAATCCTCGAATTAATCATTTTTCGTACTCGTAGTTCTCTGATAATTATAAGAGTACTAATAATTTAAGCATTTAATCACAAACGTTTTAAAGATTTAACATTTAAAATGTTTCAATCTCAAGACCTAGGAGGTGCATAGAAAGGCGTACCAGCGGCGGCAAAAGCGTTGAACGGAGCCGCCGCCGCAGTGTAAAGTGAGGAAGGATCAATCGTTGGGTTATTAATATTACTCGCGGTCACGGCGGTTGTAGTGGCGGCTGAAGCGGTTGAGCCCAAGAGGTTAAGGTGGTGGTGTTGAGAGGTCTCGGCGGCTGTGGCGGCGGGGCTTGAGCTGTAGCGGTGATCTAATGGACCTTGGTCGTAGAGAATGCCTTTGAACACGTGTCCTCCGATGCTCACAGCCGTTTGATATGCATACTCTTCGTCTTCATCGTCGATTGAGCTGACTCTCATACACCGGAAAACCGCCGGTAAACTTATCTCCGCCGGTAAGTGGCTACTCTCTAACCCTAATTTCATTTAAAAATAAATAAAGATTACTACAAAATCAAAACAAGACCTATATTTTTTATATAAATTAACCTATTGGTTCTTGAATCATATCATCAAATTTTAGCATGACCTTTGTTTGTTTTAACATAATAGGTTTAATTTTTGAATAATATAAATGAAAATCAAATCCTTGTAAACAAAAACCCAAGCTTTGTTTATTTTTATATGAAAGTTGTCACACATTTGAATAAACACCAAGTCATTGATAGTGGGTTTTAAGTATAATCTCATGAAATCGATTAAACCCTGTCGTCAGGTTTACCCAAGAACAGTGACTGAATAAATTAAGAATCATCATCAAAACCAAAGAGCATAAGAAAAAAAAGCAGCAAAATCCGGTGGACATATCAATCCATTTCACACTCAAATGATATTTGACAAAAATATCATAATCAGATCTTCTTATGACCCCAAAAAAGGCTTGGATCTTGCAAACTTTTCCACTAAAGATCAATCAATCAATTTAGGTTAATTGATTAAAAAACTCATTAGTTATACCTGAAGAGCTAGCATTAACCACACGAGTGCAAGCAAGAGCCGAGCCACCACCGCCGCCTTGTCCTCCATTTTCATCGTCCTCTCTATCATCATCATCATCACCACCGCCTGAGCTATCTTCTCTGCTCCGCTTAGCTGGCAAAGCAGTAAGTTGAGCTTGTCTCTCACGGCGTTTAGCAGCCGGGACCCACGTGCTCTTCACGTGGGTTTGGCAATCAAACCCTCGGCTCTTACAGCAAGTACGACATCTCATATGAGGACAATCTTTCTTGGCTTGATTCCCACAGTCTTGGCAATTCATGCTTCCTTGCCTTGTTACCGTAAACCCTCCCGTAGAGGATCTCACCGACTCATGATCGGAGACGACGTTGAAGTACAAACTCCGATTAGTACCCCGGTTATTGTTATTGCTGCCACCACTTGGGACCATACCAAAAGAGTAGAGATTTGTTGGAGGAGCCACGGGATTTTGTTGTTGTTGTTGAAAATATTGAGGTGGCCAAATCTCAAAACCCTTGTTGTTGTTGTAGATCTCGTCTTTGTATAGATAAAGATAGTTATTGCTCTTGTCTTCATTATGATCCTTGTCTTGATGATGATGATGATCTTGTTTGCTGTTCTCTCTCCCTCCTAGATAGAACAATCCAGCCATTTCTTCTAGCTTCTTTTTTTTGCTCTTTAGCTCATTAATTTCTAGACGTGGAGATGTGTTTGGTATTTGAAAGGAGCAGATTTGGGAGCAGATGAGAGAGTAATGATGGTGAGGAAATTTAAGAAACTGCTGCAAACGCCGCCAATGTTTATTGCTTCTCTTCAAACCATTTAAGACATTGATTAATTTATCTCTCTGTCTCTCTCATCAAGAACTCGAGCAATTTACTGCTACTGCTGGTTTTCTATGGGTGGAGAGAGAGAGAGAGAGAGAGAGAGAGAGAGAGAGAGAGAGAGAGAGAGAGAGAGAGAGAGAGAGAGAGAGAGAGAGAGAGAGAGAGAGAGGGAGAGAGGGAGAGAGGGAGAGAGAGAGAGAGAGGAGAGTTAAGAGATGGAGAGTACTATGAAGATCTTCTTCTATGGGGCACTTTCTCTACAGTTGTCTTCCAGTTTCAATGAATCCCCATCACAATAAATATCACACAATATTAATTAATATATTATGGACAAATTTAAACTACGCTATATATGTTTTGTTTTCCGGGACTATTATTAGACGCTATTTTTTAGTAAATTCTTCTAGAGTAATCATTCGATTATATATTGGGATCCTAGTTACTCCTATGCTTTTTTATCTTTGTCTCTCTTGGTGTCTTAATAATAAATCCACATCCACATAAAAATATTATAAAAGATGATTATAAATTGACGAGACCCTCCTATCTTTTTTCAATATAATTATTGAATTGTATTCTTGTAAATTATAGTTTAAAATCCAAAATATTTTAAAATTGAGTATTGGATTTAAATATATTTTATACTCAGTTAGGAAAGGAAGTGATAATCAAGACTGTGTAATTTACAACACTTCAGAGTTGTACATGTTTCTAAAATCTTATTAGAACAACGAAGAGCAAAACAATAACCAAAAGATATATATATATATATATATATATATAAGATAATAGATAATAATGAAACAAAAACAACGAACAAAAATTTAGCTCACATTTTTTCGCCACGCCGTTGATTTCTTGTCTTACAAGCGGTAGACGGAGCACCACGTGGCTGAAGATACGTGTTCGCACTTGCCCCAATTTTCCTTTCGCGTTCTTTTACCCTTTCTTGTTTCCATTGTTTTCCAGATTATTACTTTTAATTAAAGTTTGTTTTTTCTAGCAATGAACTAATGATCTCGATTCTCGATAATATAAAATTAAATTAAATTAATTTAACTAATAAAACTAACATCTGTTTATCATAAACTAATAAAACTAATAATTAATTTAACTATTAAATATTTTATTAGTTAATTTTGAGGTTAGAATATGTATTTTTTTGTAAAAATTACATTAGAAACCGAAAATAACTTATATTTTAAAATAAAAAATAAATCATAAAACTACGTATATTTTGAAACGGAACGAGTAATTTTACACAAATGATCCGTAATTCCTTACTTTTACAAAGTACAAACTATAAGTCGGAAATACAACAGCGGTCATTGACATAACTTAACCGATGTGATGGAATGTTTATTCTATTCAAACGCTGCCTCGTGCGGTTTTATTTTAATAATTTGATTGATTCAATTTCTCAATCAAGAAAAGACGCCCGCAGAGATACTATTTGGTTGAAAGAAAAGGTTACTTAACCTTAAGATATAAGTAGATTTCAAATCTTAGATCATTTTGGTACGTCACGTATTTCCTTACTTTATGTTGCAACCCGTTAAATTGAATCTTTATAAGAATTTACAGCAAATCATCTAACTATTCAGCCCAAATGGTTTTTTTTGTTTTTTAATCCAATAACATCTCTATATTGCGGAGTTTAATTAATGCCGTTCATGAGCTTATCAGAATATAATGCAACCATCATCATTATAACAAGACTATAACTGATTTTCATAATTGAAACTAATAAGTGCTATATGAAAATGCGGTTAGACAAAATAATTATTATATTCATGTACATTTTTTAATGGATATTTGCTTGACAGCAAACCCTAGAGTCTAAGTTTTGGGTCACGGCCTCACGGGTAATAATTAGCAACTAATGGATGGATAGGATTCACTTCGTTCTCCAACCAAATTACTCCATGAAATGGTTCAAAGGTTCTACTTTTTGGAACATAACAAAACGTAAAATTGATATATAATTATAATTCATTATAGTTAGTTAAATCCGTGAGTTTATTGATTCAACTCGTATAATTATACTCCCTGGCCATATCATAGGTCTATAAACTATTGGAGATAATAGTTAAACAGACACCTTTTGATTGGCGTGAGAGTGAGACCAAACAAGCAAATCCACTCCGGGTACTTTGATCACGTGGAACCGCGTGATTTAGCGGCGCAATTTAATGTTAACTATAAATTTAGCGTCATCTGGTACTAATTCAATTAAAAGTATGGTTATTTTTTTAGTCCTGCGTCAAATGTCAATAGTTAAATACCTCCAAATGTCGTATCTTACCCCCAAAACTGAAATATTTATATAATTTATAAATAACTCTTTGTTAGGTAGCCAAAATTTAAAGTCTTCTTTGCAAAATAACATAGTGGCAAAGCTGTGAATAAGTGGACATTATTATCAATATGTCATGGAAAAAATGACGATATATCATACAAAATAGTGTATCATCCGATAAATAATGTGTTATTTATTTTAAACATGTGCAAAATTAATACTATATTTATATACGATCTTACCACTAATTATTTTGCGTTTGCGAATAAATCTCCAAAAACATTATTGAGCAAATTAGCACTATATAAAAATCTTTATTTTGTGTAGACGTTCTCCACCTGTTTTTGTTTGGATTTCGTTTTTAAATTTATCGCAATTTGTTTTTTTTTAATTACTATAATGGGTGCTCGAGATGAAGTAACAATTAAACGGCAGTCTTGATGTACATAATGGCATTGATGTGTTTGTCTATATGAAAATGAAAGCACTCTCTCTATTACTCTACATGACATGCAACGAGAAATTAAAACTGAAAATCCAGATTAATGACTACTACTGTTCTCTCAATATATATATTGATCGTAAATTGGTATGTTTAGTTCAGTCGATCGAAAGTCACGACTGAGATTTTGACTTCTGGTTGTGACAAAAACATCGTTATCAACTGACCATAATGAAACATTGCAATCCATTCTCCATCAACAACGTAATGTCCATGCAAATTTAAAATAAAGACTATATATAAATTAACTGAAAATCAAAGTATTTCACTATGGGTTATGAGTTAGCAACGATTACGCTTAGATGGAAATGGAAGGGACTTTCCGTTTCATAAATAATGTCGTTTTAAAGTTTTATTTTTGTTTCACAAAAAAATTTTGTTTTATGTTTTCAATGCATCATTTTGAATAAAAATCTAATTTTAATTTTATTGTTTTAGTGTATTAATTAAAAAGAAAAAAATTGTTTAATGTATTAATAAATGTAATATATAATTTTTAATAATTTTTTAATATATGTAAAACGTATCAAAATGACGCTATTTGTGAAATAAAAAGAGTATTATATTGTTGTTGTGGGTACGATAGTAAAGTTGTGTGTATTAATTTGTATTTTCTTCGTGTGGACTAAATAATAAGTATTTTGTCTGTGTTTTTAATTTTCACAAATAATAGTAATATTAGTACGTAGTAGTTTATCTGAATTAAAGTCATGAACTCCTAACTGTGATGACTACCGATCTTCACGATTTAACTTTGATGACTACGGATCTTCATGATTACACATTTTTTTCTTTCAACGGTACGAATGTAATCTTTGGTGACAATATTATATATTTTATTATATTACATTAATGCTCTAAAATAATTATGGCTGATGGTATAGCATATAAGGCGATATTTAGTGGTTAAAACTATAAATGATTATTGTTACAAAAAAACGTATAAATGATTATTGGAACATGATCTTACTATATGATTTGTCAATACAAACACATAAAGGCAAGTAGAGAGTGAGGAGTGGTGCATGACTTGTTTGGGGAAATTTACAGAAGAAGAGAAATCCCAATTATTATGTCTTTGTCTTTCACTCTCGAGCCTTGTGCTTACCTTTCGCTTCATCTCTCTACCTCTCACTTAAAAGTTAAAACTATAAGTCAATCATTATCCTTGCTAGCTAGTATATACATGCTTTTTTCTTTGGGTTATTTATATATATATTTTTGGGTTAGTTGGCTAGTATTAATGACGAAAACATTTTACTGTGCTATTGTTTGTGGCTTATGAGGTTACAAAATAGGAGGATAAAAAGAGATTGCTTTAGAGATGAAAAAAGCAATATTGAGAATGAACTCAGTACCGAGTTGACAAAGAAAAAAAACTCGTATCGTATGATGTAATTAGAAGAAATTAAATAAATGTAGGTTTTATTAAATTTAACTTAAGATTGATCACGGTTCCACATTCCTCTGTGACCATCAGTTTTTTAGCTTAAAGCTCAGTGATAAATATGCTCTTTCCGCCACGAATGGCTTTTTGTCTTGTTGACTAAAGGAAGGAAGTGACTCAAAGCTTCCTGCTAAAGTTAAGACTTAAGATATGAAATTTTTATTCGTATATTATGCAAATACACGCAATAATATCCTTTACAAAAATCGAACTCAACTATCCTTTTAATATACATATTGTATGAAAAAATGTTAAGAGATCATTTTAGTTCCCAAAAAAAAAAGATATTTCAGTTATCGTTATTACTCAAACACGGTTAGCTATAAACTTGACATATTGCTAATGTTTTGATGCCATCAGATCCAAACTTCGAATCCAATACTATGTTGGGGAGAGGAGACTCCCTCTAGGAATCATTGGCTAGAAAAACACGAATTAAGAAAAAGACAAAAACCATAAGTTCCAAATATATATATATATTAAGAAAAATGTAATTCCTTAACTAGCTTATACGATATTTAACGGAAGATCTTTTAAAAATAGAAGCCAAGGGAACATAAGGGGTGTGGTTGGATAGGTGAGAGAAGCAAAGTGAACAAAAAAAAAGAAAAAGAAAAGGAAGAGGGCTAGTTCTGAAACCCTAGATGAAAGCAACACTGCATTGCCAATACTAGAAACAGTGCGATATCACGAGATTCAACTCATTCCTACTTTCTTTACTTCTTAGTATCCACTCCACTTGTAGAACTAGCTAGCCCCCTGCCACGTGGTCCTCTCCTCTTCTTTTAGCTTTATGGGCCTTCTCCAGCCCGCGGGCCCCATATGCCCATCCCATGCACATGCATCACATTATGCGTCTCTCTATATTTTATACATATCTACACGCATGTAAGTATACGTACATATTCAAGTATGACGCCTCTTTTTTTTTTTTTACATATACTCTATCTCTTTCATAAATAGTATTATTTTGACATATTTTACATAATTTTTTTTTTAAATATACAAATGTACCCCTAATAAATATACCAATAATTTAAATTCAAAGACTATTATCTTTAAATCATGGATAAAACATAAATTTAGTGTAAAAAGTTACATAGAAAATATAGAATGACATTTTTTTGAAAAAAAAAAAAAGTCTAAAACAACAAAACATTGATCAAAATCTAGTGCTCAATTTTTATAGAATCACTTTTGTGTAGGAGACGTAGTTATTTGGTTTGTAGTGTAGACTAGGGTAAATGTGAATATAGAAAACGTAGATAGGCGTATATTATACAGAGAGTGTGCCTTTAAAGAACGGACCGGCTGAAGAAAAAGATAACGTTGTTGTCTCCGCAAAGGTTACAAAGACTAACTCTCACGTGACCACCACCATTTTCTCTTTTCACACACACACACACATATTATATATATATATATATATATATATCTGTATCTACTGCCATTCGATATTGGTTACATGCATGATACATGTATTTATTTATCTACATATGGTTACAAAAAATAAATGGTATGTGTTATATACAAGTGGACCATACGTGGATGGTTTAAGCCCACGCTTTAATTGTATAATATATTGGGCTTTACCGGCCCAGTTTCTGTTTGCTCATTTTCTTACAGAGAAAAGGTTACGAGTTAAAACTTAAAACCCACATCCCTTTTGCAATTGCAACAGTTTAAGTTGTTTGTTGGTTCTTGTTGGCTCTGTGTTACTTTTTCTTTCAATGAATCCTGTCAAGCAAGTTTCTTCGATCTTCCTAGCTTGGTTTTGTTTCTAAACCCGTAAGTTTTCTTGAATCTCTTATTGATATATGCTAATTTTTTCCAGTGATAGTTGCTCTTTTCAAGGTTTGTGTCGATCTCAAAGTAAGAAGACTGATAAACCTAATTGTTGTTCCCGTTCTACCGTAGAAATTTTACCCAGATTAGTCAGTGTGTAATCGTGAAGTTATAGATTGGATGCGAAATCGACTGCTTTAGAGATTGATTGATTGTTTAGGAAGCGGAACTTAGTTATGGAATCGTTGCGTCAATTTGGTTGTCTCCTATCTAACTTATGCAAAATTTGGAATCTATGGAAATTCTGTTGTCTCCTATCTATTGCTTATCTGATGTTTTCTCTCTTGCTGCGATTAAAAATCAATTGAATCAATTCTGGGTTTTTTTTATGGCATTTCGTGGGTTTAATTTTCAAATGTGTTTGAAAATGCCCATTTCTTTCTTCCAGAGGATTAAAAAGCTGTTAAATCTCGCCTATTGCTTAATATGACAGGCTAATCGTGTTTGACGTGTTGCCTTAAATGCTCTTGGCTATCTAACTTAGAGCTGGAATTGAATCAGTGAGCTCCTAAAGAAGAAGGCGACAATAATGCAGACTTGTTGTATCCATCAATCGTTGAGTTTCCCTCAAAGGTATTTTTGTAGTCATAACTCATAAGCTTTAAGCTTTCTCATTTGCTTCATTGTCAGATTGATTCCAAGATGTTATATTGGATTCTTTCTTGAAATATGCTTTTGCAGAATTCTTCCAAGGAGTGATGCTGCTTCGATCGGTTTTAAGCCCCCAAAAGCTTGTAAAGTTGGGTTCATTGGAAAAAGTCAGTCTTTGCGGATTTCGAATCTTAAACGAGAAAGAAAATTATATGTGAACTTGAATGCTAATGACGGTCACCCATCCATGTCTATGTTGGAAGAAACCTCCGCTGAAAACAACGCACCAACTCCAGAAGCTGAGCTTCCACTCAGCAAATGGTCACCTTCTAAATACATATGGAGGGGTTTATCGGTCCCAATCATAGCAGGACAAGTCGTTCTGCGGATTCTTAAGGGTAAGATTCACTGGAGAAACACTCTTCAACAGCTGGAGAGAACCGGACCGAGATCTCTAGGAGTTTGCATTCTGACTTCTACATTTGTTGGCATGGCTTTCACAATCCAGTTCGTTAGAGAATTCACTAGACTAGGTCTAAACAGATCCATTGGAGGCGTCTTGGCTTTAGCCTTCTCTAGAGAGTTGAGTCCAGTCATCACATCGATTGTTGTTGCCGGACGAATGGGAAGCGCATTTGCAGCTGAACTAGGGACAATGCAAGTCTCAGAGCAAACCGATACACTCCGGGTTTTAGGAGCAGACCCAATTGATTATCTAATCACACCAAGAGTCATTGCCTCATGTCTGGCTCTACCGTTTCTGACACTCATGTGTTTCACTGTCGGAATGGCTTCTAGCGGTCTTCTCTCTGATGCGGTTTACGGGATTAGCATTAACATTATCATGGAATCGGCTCATCGGGCGCTTAGACCATGGGACATTGTGAGTGCCATGATAAAATCTCAGGTGTTTGGAGCTATAATATCGGTAATTAGCTGTTCTTGGGGAGTAACCACTACGGGAGGTGCTAAAGGTGTTGGAGAATCTACAACTTCTGCAGTTGTCATGTCTCTTGTCGGAATCTTTATTGCGGATTTTGTGCTTTCTTCCTTCTTCTTTCAGGGTGCTGGAGATTCTTTAAAGAACTGTGTGTGACATTTTTTTTCTGTCTTCTTGATCCAATTCGGATGTTTGTGTTTAGATCGGTTTCTGTAAATCAGTTGTCTTAAAAATCCGAAAAGAGAAAAGTAACATCCAACAACGTATGTTAGATTTCCGTCCCAATAAAGATGTGTATACATCCAAAATTTTCTTTAACTTGTAGTTCGCTTGAAAAATTCCTCAATTATAATAATAAAAAAAAAACAATCTTGTATCAACCGATGTCTTAGCTCTTCTATAATCTATTCACCTGCCGCCACGAAACTTTAAGAATATTTGATCGTACTCTCTCAGTTGCTGTTTCGTAAAAGCCGGTTTGAAATGAGTCAACGCTTCATCAAAATGAACCATATTGATCTTACCATTCGAGTCTCTCTCACCGTCTCGAGCCGCAATACACGCTGCTTGAAGCAAAGCTTCAAGATCAGCTCCAATAAGATTCTCACAAGGCTCCATTCTCGCAATGGCATCCAAATCAACACTTGGGTCTAGAGGAAACTTCCTCGCAAGAGATTTGAGAATCAAACCTCGTTGAGCAGAGCTTGGCAGAGGCACATAGAGATGTATCCCAAGCCTTCCTGGTCTTATAACCGCAGGATCCAGCACCTCTGGTCTATTCGTTGCGCCAATCACAATCACACCATCTCGTTTTTGACCACCGCTCAATTCAATGAGCAGCTGATTCAGTGGCCGTTCAACAACCCAAGCACCTTCTCCTCCACGTTTTGTTGTCAATGTATCAACCTCGTCGAAAAAGATTATGCATGGCGCACACATCCTTGCGCGGCTAAATAGTTCCCTAATCGCTTTCTCCGTATCTCCCACGTATTTGGTCAGAAGCTCCGGGCCCTAGACGTGGATAAAGTTGGCTCCTGCTTCGTTAGCCACTGCTTTGGCAACTAATGTTTTACCACATCCCGGTGGTCCATAGAGCAAAAAGCCAGTCCCTGTACAGAACTCGAATCCTTTGCACTCTTCGGGATATTTTAACGGTTTGATTGCATGACGATAAAACTCTTTTCTTATATGATCGAGACCGCCAATATCTTCCCACGTCTCACTAGGAGTAGTAGAGAATCCTTCTCTTGCTAACGAAGGTTTAACAGTTTTCAGTGCTTCCTCGAAATCCGAGGTAGTGTAGAAGAGTTTCTCCATCTCTTCTGCTGGAAATGGACATGGCTGCATCATCAGCAAAGAATCAATATCGGTTGAAAACTCTGATGCTCTTGAATTCACAAGTCTCTTCGTCGCCACATTTACAGCATCCTTAACCAAAAGTTCTAAATCTGCCCCGACAAATCCTGAAGCCCAACGAACAATCCTTGCACTATCAAAACCTGGCTCAAGAGGACGGTCCCGTGTTAACAAAGAGAAAATCTCTGCTCTTGCCTTCTCATCTGGCACCCCGAGAAAGATCTCTTTGTCGAATCTTAATGACCTCCTCAAAGCTGGATCAAGAGCTTCGGGCCTGTTGGTAGCAGCAATGACAATAACATGACCGCTAGTTTCATCACCACCCGAGGAAACTCTCCTCTCTTTTTCCTTTAGAAGCATATACTCTCCGTCCATGCAATTCATCAACTGTGTCACCATACGAGTCTCCACACCTTTCTGCTGATTGTCCCTCTTCGATGCAATCGCGTCAATCTCATCGATAAATATAATCGAAGGAGCAGTTCTATACGCTTTGGAGAAGAGATTCCTGATATTCTCTTCGGATTCACCCGCAACACCAGAAACAACCTCAGAAGCAGAGATCATATAGAAAGGAACACCGGTTTCATTGGCAATGGCTCGAGCCAGTGTGGACTTGCCACAACCAGGTGGACCATGAAGTAAAATCCCAGAGATCGGCTTCGCTCCAAGACGCTCATGTATTTGAGGAAAGAGCAATGGAACTTTACACAAATCGTTAAATCATCCAAAATATGCTTTAACCCACCAAGATCTTTAAATTTCTTAACTTTATCTTCTCCTTTTCCATCACCCAAATTGCTTCCTCTAACTTTGTTGTTCTGTGTCTCTAATTCAACATCCGGAACCCTAATTCGTTTCCTAGGATTAGCATACGAAGCCCTAAGACTAGCATTGGTCAAATCAAACTGCGGAGTCAACTTACCACTACCATCTGATACATTTCCGTCGGAGGCTTCCGACCACGAGGAACCAGACGGTGAAGTTGCGGCGTCTCTCGCCGAAGATTTTGTCTTCTTTTCATTGCTTTCCTCTTCGTCATTTTTTCCCAAATTCCTTGATCGGAGGGTTTTGTTGACGCTAAGCAAGAGCTTATGCTGACTCATTCGAGCCCATTCACGGTCCTTGGAAGGGAGGTCATCGACGATCTCCTCCGCCTTTAGTCCCTTCTCAGACAATTCGTAAACTATGCTTACGAATCAAGGATTTGAAACGCCGCCGCGCCGACCTCTTTTCACCATCGCCGTCTTTGGAACCCGACGGATTTTTAGGTTAATTTTTTGTTCGTACTGATATTATTAACTCCTACAATGTTTTGCCGCCAAATATCAAAATGGGCTGCTAAGCCCAAAAACGAGTTGGGCTATATCATAAGTCAGAAACTTGTATTGCACGTAAGCATTCTCCTTGTCTGAAATTTTTGTGGAATCCATTAAATGGTAAAAAATAGTATTAAATATCGAAATCTTTTTTTAGCTTTCAACTAGACAGTCACTACTACTCCTATCGATGCTATCCCATATTTATTAACGTATTCGAAGTAAAATAGAATTGTGATTGGTTTTTAATTACTCGCATAAAGGAAACTACTAAACTATACAAACAACGATTAAATTATTTGCATCTTAGGCTCTTATACGCGATGCAGACGAGCTAACACGACTCATGTTATACAATGAGCCACTAAACGCAACAAGGGGCAATAAAACTATTTTTCTTAAATTAAATAAAATGAAAATAAGAAATTAACTACCTACTTAAAACAATGATAATAATTAATCATATATGGTTTATTGGTCATTGGTTTTTTTTTTTTGTCTACTTAACATCGAATTTTTGGTACATCTATTTCTTTTGTTTCTAATGCAAAAAACATATAAGCCGGCTATTAATTTTGAAAACAATTTTGGATTTAATATGCATCTCCCAATTCCCAAAACAAATAAATAAAAATATACTAGTAGAAAATAAATGGGATGGGTAACTTTTGCGACGTGCATGTGCATCGTGGCAGAGGCATATTAATTGAGGAAGCCTGAATTGGTTAGAGTACTGTCCTTAGTCCTTGACGTTTTCATTAAATTGTCCTTATTGCGATCTCATCGATACTCTACTGTTTTTGGTTACTAATCATCAATTAGTCTCAGCTTATGGATGCTGAAATTGAAAATACAAAACAAATACGTCATGGCTTCCACTGTTTGTGATTCTCTGCATAAATTAGTTGCGTTCAAAACTAATGCAAAATAAAATTAGTTTTTATCTCATTCCAATTTTTAGTTATTCTTGTTTTTTAAGAAACTATGTCGAGTTAACCCTTGTTACAAAAAAAAAAAAAAAAAAAAAAAAAACTACGTCGAGTTTGTTTTGTTTGTTCCGTAGTGTCCTATATCTAGACATGCAAACAAACAAACTATTATATATGGTTTTAAAAATTCTCATACGATTAGGTTGTGATATATCCTCATTATTTTACCCCACGCCTCAAAATCACCTCTCGTTATGTATTAGTATATATCATATCATATGTGCATATATATGTACATGGTTAAAAATAGTTTGGTATTTTGTTTGATTGAAAGTGTTTCAGGTTCAATAGTGGTATATATAATATACATTTTTTTAATAGAAATGTTGCGATGTGATAATCCATCCAAACTTGATTTGACCAGATTCTATAAATCATTTCAATTCTATCCCTTTTTAGGTTTGAGTTTCGGTTGTTCCAACCACGTAGCGAGTTACAAGCCAACACGTCGATTATTTGCTAGATACTACAAAAAAAGTTATATAGTTAATGGTAGGATCTGTCTAGTGACTTTTAGACCCAAGTATTTCCTGATTTTATAGAATGGTATATAACTTTTGTTCACCAAGTATATAACTTTACTTATGGAACTTTATAGGTATCTCTCTGTATATATTTAATGAAACCATCCATAAATACCCCAAAACCACAACTCAACAAACCCTTCCTCACTCTCTCCTCACCCCAACAAGAAGCTAAAGAGTTGTAAAAAAAAAAAACCCCAAGAAAAAATCAAACACAAAATAAAAAAATCTCGAGATTATTTTTCAAATCAAAGAAAAACCCATTTCATCCCGAGATATAAAGACAATGGCGATTAAAAACCGGACCAAGCTAACACAAACGACCATGATAAAGCAAATCTTGAAGAGATGCTCAAGTTTGGGGAAGAAACAACAGAGCAGTGAATATAACGACGAACACGAACAGGATGGAGAATATCTTCCTCTAGACGTGCCTAAAGGCCATTTCGTGGTCTACGTAGGGGAGAATCGGGTCAGGTACGTTTTACCCATTTCATTTTTGACCCGACCCGAGTTTCAGCTTCTTCTACAACAAGCTGAGGAAGAGTTTGGCTTCGATCACGACATGGGTCTCACTATTCCTTGTGAGGAAGTAGCTTTCAAATCTCTCTTCACCTCCATGCTCAGATCAACATATAATTAGGGTTTTAGTAGTTTTTTTAGAGGCATAAGCTTTGTTTAGCTTTGGGGTAAGATTGGGTTTAGAACGAGACTAATTCTAGAGATACCTCTAAGCGTGATCAATAAAACCATCTTTTTGTAGGGAGGAAATAAGATAATATGGAATCAATTTGGTTCGTCGTAAAACTTGTTCTACTTTATAAATTTTTCTTTAAAAAGACAATAGAACGTTACTGTGCGAGCTCGTCCAAGAAAGTAATCCCAAGGATGCCTTCTTTTGGAATCGGCAGTTTTGTAAGCCGTTAAATCTGTTGAAACCTAATAAATATTGAAAGTTTTGAAACGTGTATTCCGGAATTTTTCACAAGGAGGATATATACACGGTGCGTAACCAGTGGCGGAGCCAGCCACAAATTTTACGGGGGTCAATTTAATTTATAATAAAATATAAATTAAAAATATTAAATAATATAATTAAATATTATAAAAATATTAAATATATTTGTAGTAAATTTTTAAAATAGTTAATATTTATTAATTATTAAAAGCATTAAATTCTTTAGCAAAAAAAAAGCATTAAATAGTAATCTATTTTTTTGTCGACAATTAAATAGTAATCTAAAATGGTTAAGAAAAGAAGTGAAAGTTAATGAAACAAAATATAACTGAAAAAGAAATATGGTGTATGTGAAAAGAAAATGGTTCAATTATTTTTTTTGTAGATAGAACTTAGAATTGGTGGATTGTTAACAAGAATAGCATAAACACAAAAAAGAGATAGCCAAAGTAAAAAATTGAATAAATTTAAAAGATCACGGGGTCAATAAACGGATCAAGCAAATATTAAGAAGGTTAATAAACTGATTTTACAACATTTCATCAATTTTTAAACTGATTTTACAACATTTCATCAATTTTTATTTTCAAATTACAAGTAAATATTTTTGTAACATAAATCCATGAGCGTCATTTGACCCTTCTCTAAGAGCTACCTCCGCTACTGTGCGTAACACACGTATGCAGAGCAGAAGCAGGATATATAATTTTATTATTCAACAAATCTCATGCGCCGATTAATAAACTTCTGAAACACCTAATTACTAATATGATTACAATTAATATCAGCGACTATAAACTGTAAATTTAGTCAACCGACAATTTTTATTATTAGTATTAAAAAAAAAGTTTCATCTTGACCAAAAAAAAAAGTTTCATTACAAAAAGAAAACTATGATAATGAACTGTATATATATTTCTGTAAAAACATTTACAAGTGACCGGTTTATAAAATACTAGGGACGACAAAAAAAATTTGGTATGTTGATCAATTTTGTTTATATATATATATATATATTGGAGATGTCGTATCAATGTCTCAGAGATAGCACATGCAAGTGGTACCCACACTTTGGAAATCTGATAAAATTAGATCCCTACAATACGTGTTGGAGTTATGATCCTATACTATCAATAATGGTACGTGATGGCCCACAACTTTTTTAAGTTTTTGACGGCTCAGATTTAACGTAAACTTTGAACATATCGCATGCGCTCTCTCATTTATTTTCACCTAAATAGTAATGCCCTTCTCTCCGACCGTACCGTACTTAACAGACGGTCGAGTTTCCTTAAAACCTGTACAACTCTAGTTTTATTTTATTTTTATTTTATTTTCTTCCAACATATTTTCACGAAAATATATACATTGAAAGTTTTAAACTCGAGATTCTAAGAGAGCCTTAAAAGTATTTGACAACAAAAAGGAGAGCCTTAAAAGTATAAAATTATGTGATGTAAACAACACTTTCTTTTTTTGGCCTTCAAAAGTATAAAATTATGTGATGTAAACAACACTTTTGTTGTGAGCAACTTATATACATTATAGGGATTTGAACATTAATAGTGATATATAGTAAGGTAGAAACGCAAGTCTAGGACTAAGGTTTTGAATGGTGTAGTGGATAAAAGATGGGCCGTCCACAATATAGAAAAAACCGTTTATTTTTTCCATTCAGCAGTTTTTATAGCAGTTTTTATAAGTTGTATAATTTATAATAATTAAATATATATAATTGTTTTTTTATACTTTTGGGAAGGAAAATTAGTGAATAAAAGACAAAATTTGAAACACTCGTTTGTGAAGTATACCAAGTGCAGATCTTATAATTTAATGTTTTTAATTCATTTTTTTCTTATTT
>PKMM01032424.1:35385-59598 GCA_002933915.1 Eutrema heterophyllum | reverse complement strand
ATGTGAATATGTGATACGTAAGTGTAAGCCATACAATAAACTATTTCTTAATTAAACAACCAAATATGAATCCTTACGGTTTCTTTTTTTCTAGTGTGTAATGGTTGAAAAGAGCCAACCTTTGAAGTTTGTTTGACCAAATAGAATAATGTCAAAATGATTTAAATTTAAAACACATAAACTAAATTGTATGAAAAAATAATCACTTAAACCATATTTATAAATTTAATTGTATGTATCATTGTTTAATTTTTCCATAAGTTATTTAATATAGGCATAATACATGTTTTTTTAAAATAGTTCAGTGTAAAATTAATATATATATATTTTTTAATTGTAGATATGACGTCTAACCGCCGTCAAAACACAAGTGCATCTGTTCAAAGAGATACAAGTGTTTCCACAGAAACATCAGCACGGGTAAATACTTAATAATTGTTTTTTAGTTTCCCATGTAGCTCTAATTAAGTGAAAAATACATTTGAAATTTTTTAAAACATGTAGAGCGCAAATAATTTTAAATGGACTCCGACCAGAGAAAGAATATTCCTTGAGTTATACGATCAAGCAATTGCGATGAATAATTACCGTTTCAAAGACCCCACACCTTTTGATAAAGAGTTTTTGGTTGAAAAGTTCAGCCAAGAGTTTGGTGTTAGTGTAACGTATAGGTTTTTCAAAGAGAAACTTGATCAATTGAAAAAAAGTACAAGAAGTACCTTGGTCTTATGGATTCTACCGGCATCACAGTTGATCCCATTACATTTGAGATCGATGCATCTGAATCATGGTGGAAAGATCGTGAAGTAGTACTCATAATCTTCCTCAATGTCCAAATATGATTAGCCAAATTAAGTATAAAATTCTTAATAAATAATTTTATTAACAGGTATGTAAAATTATACATTCATTCAAACGGAAGCCGCCACAACTGTGGGATGTGATGCAATGTTGTTTCACATTATATAATGTTCAATCACAGTCTTAATACTCTGTAAACAAGCGAAGAGAAGAAATGATGAATGAAGGTGCAACTAATGTTGAAGATCAGATGTACCCAGAAACATTTGGTAATGAAATGCCATACAATCAAGTTCCAGAGACACAAGAAAACGAAGAGGTGTATCGCATTAACATTGACGATGAAACACGTCCTTCCAACGAGTTTACCCATGAACATATGCCCCATAGTTCTTCAGCAGTTGATCATGTTCAAGTTCATGGGTCCAGAGTTTAACAACGAGGTAGAAGAAGACGTTCAAGTACTTCACAAAGATCTGCAGGAATCTCACGAGTCTCTTTTGGGAGTGGTTCACGAGGGAGTCGTAAAAAACAATCATTTGAGACAACCCTAACAGAGACAATGACTAGATTTAGAGAGATTCAACGCCAAAGTTTACAACAACTACGTCCAAACCCATTTGACAAAGATGATTACGACGATTTTGATGTAGCTGTCAAGATATTTGAATCGATGGAGCTTCCAAAGGATACAAATTTTTACTGGGCATGCATCCAAGCATTTAGAGAAGACGAATTTTGGCGTAAGTATTTCATTGATAGAGCTGATAACACTTTCGAAGATAAGATACAATTTTTACAAGCTCTAACTGGATTTACAGGCGATGATGAACGTGTTGGGAAGCGTTTAAGCTCGGGAAAAAATTTTGGAAGTCCAAGTTCAAGTGGTTTTCATTCTGGTAGTCCATCTTCTGGTGGTAATAATACAGCTGGTCAGTGGGGTCATCCTTTTTAACAATGGGGCACACCACCAAGCGCTCAACAATGGGGCATACCACCAAGCGCTCAACAATGGGGCATACCACCAAACGCTCAGCAATAGGGCACGCCACGAAACGCTCAACAATGGGGCACACCACCAAACGCTCAACAATGGGGCACACCACCAAATGCTCAACAATGGGGCACACCACCAAACACTCAAAATGTTTCACATTGGGGTTCATCATCAAATGTTCCGCAGTGGGGTTCATCGTCGAGTGCTTCACAATGGGGTCCGCCAACGAATGTGCAACATGGATTTGCACTGGGAACTCAAACAAAAACAACAACAAATGTTCAAGAAGGAATTACAGAGGAAACACCACTTCCTAGTTCAGGAAACGTTCAAAGACGTAGAGCAGGAGGATTATTCAACATTTTGGGAAAACAACGAGGACCTAATTTAAATGAAACTCATCAAAGCGACTCAGGCGATGAATATTAGATTAGTAGCGCATGTGCTTTGTTATTAGTGACTATGTCTTGTTTGACTTAATTTTTTTTATAATGTCATTTAGTTATTATGTCTTTTTTTCATTCATGTCATTTTATATCTAATCAATCAAATTTTCTTTTTCTTTTTGTGTTCTCAAATGTTAGGCTTTTCGTATATGTCAGCTGCGATCACAAGGACTCCGCTTTCTAAGTTATGAGGAGAGAGTTGAGTTGTGGAATTTGGAGAACGAGCAATTTGAGGAGTTAATAATTCAACCATCACTCAATTACTACAATCGTTATTTTGAAAGAGGACCAGTACAAACAGATGGTGGTTTGGGGTGGAGGAACATTTGGCGTCGCTTACAAGAAAATCATGCTGCTTGTCTTCAGCTACTAAGAATGTCACTTGGTTGTTTTAGAACATTGTGTGATAACCTAGAAACGAACTTTGGATTACGGCAACATTAAATGTAAGCATTGAAGAGAGTGTGGCCATGTTTCTACGAATATGTGGACATAATGAAGTTCAAAGGGATGTTGGATTGCGATTCGGAAAAACTAAAAAAACAGTGAAGAGGAAAATCTTTGAAGTGCTGACAGCGACTGAGTTACTTGCTTGTGATTATATCAAAACTCCAACAAGACATGAACTACTCAGAATTCCCGGCCAACTTCTAATGGATTCAAAATATTGGCCATTTTTTAGTGGATTTGTTGGAGCAATGGATGGAGTTCATGTTTGCGTAAAGGTGAAGCCTGAATTACAAGGAATGTATTGGAACCAACACGATAGAACATCGTTTAACATCATGACAATCTGTGATTTGAATATGTTGTTCACATATGTTTGGAATGGAGCACCAGAATCTTGTCACGATACAGCAGTTCTCACGATGGCGCAAGAGAATGACTCTGAATTTCTTTTGCCTCCGGGAGATAAGTATTATGTAGTTGATTCTGGCTATACAAATAAACATGGTTTTCTTGCTCCCTATTGATCTTCACGTAACATGGTTGTTCGATATCATATGTCGCAGNCCAACAGTGAACCGGATTACCTTCCGCGGATAAATAAATTAATGAATTTTATATATATATGTTTTATAAATATAAAAAAAAAATACAAAGACTCGTGTCTAAGAATATGGTTAAAAAAGTTTTAAAGTTTCCCTTTCGATTTTAATTTCCATTTGCAAAAACAGAAGAATAGAAATCATGAGATTCACGACAAACAAAAACAAAAGAAAATTCAAAAGCAGAGAAGAGAGATGAACAGTGTACAAAGAGATGTTATGTTCACTGCTGCCGCTGGTTTGTGATGGAGCTAGGGGGAGATGAACTGTTAAAGAGAATAAAATCCTATATTTTAATCTAAAAAAATCACATTTTTTGGATGTGTTAGAATTTTAAATTTTTTAATTTGAACCATAACCCGCCAGTTCAACCATGCCAGGTCGCGGGTTGATATAGTGGGTTTTTTCGATTTTTACCAGATTTTTAAGTAGCGAATTTTATCATATAACCCAAACCAGATTATTTATCGGATCGCCGGGTTTACCGGTCCGACCACGGTTCCGGATTGGGTTTCAAAACATTGATTAATAGCTAAAGTTTCTTGTAGACTTCTACCAAAGAGAGAAAAAAGGGTGGTCAAAAAACAAATTTAGAAACCAATGCTATAATTAAGCTTTATTAATAAACTAAACATTCTTTTATTCAAAACCTATCAAAACTAATTTTGAAATTAACAAATCAACGATTTACCTTTTAGTTTCAATCTAAAAATAACAATCAGGTTTCTAATATAAAACCAAACTCGGTGCTCCAAGAGAATAGTTGTCCTCTTCTAAAACATATCTCAACTCATTGTTTGAAACTAAACGATTATAAAGAGAGATATCAAAAAGAAGAGAAGACCACAAAACAAAAACAAAACAAAAAAATTATCAAATCTCTAACAAAAATGGCATCCAAAGCCATCTTCTTCTCTTTCTTCGTCGTCGCTGCCGTGTGTTTGTCCTCTCTCGCCGGTTTTGCCGCCGCGGATGCTGACGACTTCGACCGTTTCCAGATTCAGGGATCAGTTTACTGTGACACCTGCCGTGTCCAATTCGTTACCCGTCTCAGCAAATTCCTCGAAGGTATTTTTTTTTTTTTGAAGGTAATTTATTTATATACACCATAACAAATTCCTCGAAGGTAATTTATTTATATTCACTAATTAACATTTTCACATCTCCAAATCATTCCTATTTCGAAGCCTTAGTCGGACTAATTTATATTTCTTGTTATTTTATTTTAACATTTTTTGTTGCGTGTATTTCTGAAGGTGCGAAAGTGAAGTTGGAATGCAGGAGCAGAACAAACGGAACCCTAACGTTGACCAAAGAAGCCGTTACCGACAAATCAGGAAGCTACAAGATGGAAGTAACCGGTGACCACGAAGAAGAAGTTTGCGAGCTCGTGTTGGTCCAATCACCAGACAGTGGTTGCAGTGACGTCAGCAAAGAGGCTTACCTACGTAACGCCGCTAAGATCAGCTTAACTGCGAACGACGGAATCGTCTCTCACGAGACACGTATCGTTAACCCTCTCGGTTTCATGGTTAAGACGCCGTTAGCTGATTGTCCCGCTGCTTTCAAGGAGCTCGGTATTGTCCCTGACGTCACCTTCTAAGCGAAGAAAAAGAAAATATATATATATATATGACGTGAGAGATTTTATTTTCTATTTTGCTTCATCTTGAAGGGTTTTTCGTCAATTATAATTATTTATTATGTTAAATTTTCGTTTTTTTGTTGTTTTTTTTGTTTAATTTGAACTCTGAGGCATACTTTGTTGTTCCATAGTAAAAAAAAATAAAGATGTAATTTGGTTATACAATGCTGAGGAAATTATCTATTATTACTACAAGTATATATATATACGTGTAATGGTCGATCTGAAAACCTAATTAAGATTTGAATATGATAGACAGATAGGAAAGGATAAATCTTAATTTTTCCTCACCTGTTGTGACAAATAATAATCTATCATCTACAACAGACGAAACAAATATAACTATTTGATGCCTATTTGATCACCGATTAACAGTTTTACAAACGGCGGGAAATGAAACCCCGGAGACAGAACTGGCGAGATATTAAATCCCCGGAGACAAAGATAAAAACCCAAACCAAAAAAAACAAGTGCCACAAAGTCAACCCACCACAGATACATCAGAGCAGTACTAGAGCAGAGAAGAAAATTACATCGCCGGAAGACCTTCGACATCAAATCTTCAAAGCAGAGACAACAAAGATCACGACCGGATCTTGTTGTGGGATCGAGAGGAGGAAACTAAAGACAAACCTTGTGGATGGTAGATCGATCCGATTAAAGCCAACGATGCTCAACGAAAGGGAGGGTTGAAAAAGCAACAAAACAAACCTAGATCAAAAAAGATTTAGATCCAAAACTAAAACAATAATAGAAACCAAGCTCAAAAACAAGGAAAAGAGAACTAAAAATAACAAATTACAAAACCCAGCCGACATCGGAGCTTAGGGAGCCTCCCTCCGTCGGCCGAAGAATTAAAAAACACAGAGAAAGACGGAAGTTTAAGTCGAGAAGAAGATGGAGAAGAGAGAGACGGAAATTTAGGATTTATGATTTAGGATTTTCTTAAGTCATTTTGTGTTTCTGTGTTTAGGTTGCCACTTTCTTACAACAATGAAGAGCTCCAAATTTGTATTTTTAATTCTTCGATTACAACAGCATTTTGTTAGTATCGTTGATAGAACAATTTTATAACGATTTTCTATTTACAACAAATTATAGGCCTTAAATGGATAAACGGATGAAACACAAATATTAAGAAAAGCAGATGAACCTAAAAAAATTGCCATTCAACATTATTTTGTTCTGTCGAAATTTCTGAAGAAAGACCACATTTGTAAACAATTTTTTTTTTTTTTAGTAACAAAACATGGGGGACTTTGAGTGGATAAAACCCAACCAAAACCAAGAGTATGACACGCTTTTCTAATGTTTCACACAAACCAAAATACAAGATAATATATATTATATTTTTGATGTCATTATAAAAGCAAGTGATTCTAACTATTCTACACACAAAAAAACACTCTCACTTCATCGACAAGAAGAAAAAAAAAAGTTTTGCATTTCATTCTTTAGTTTCATCGAATCACTTCAGGTATGATGATATTATATATATATTACATTGTCTCACCTATATTTTTTATAATAAATTATAATAATACATACAAACTTAATAATAAGATAGTTACACTTATAAATATAGTTAGAATTCAATAATATTTGTATAATATTTTTTAAAATATGTAAAAAACATAATATTCATAATAAACTCTTAAATTTGTATAGTTATGTTTTGTTATATGGTAATTTAGTTAAATTAGTAAAATAATTTAATGTAAACCATAAATTTTTATTTACATAACAATATACAAAGTACAAACTATATAGTAAGTTTTATAATTTTTTTTATCAACATAAATTAAAATATTAGATTTATTCTTATTAATAATAAAAAGTGAACCAAAAATAAGGAAAATAGTAAATAAAATTTCGAAAACAATTTCATGTTTTTAATGCTACATACATATATTTCATTTGAAAAAAAAAATATGAATATTGTAATTTTTATATTATAAACATGGAACTTAAATAATTCTACTTTTGCATATTATATTATTTAGCTATAATAATACTTGTTATTATTTATAGTTAATTGTACATTACGGTAACTATAAATGTAAGTATAAATAATTAAATTAGTCAATTGTAACATATCTATGATATAATCAAAATTTAATTAGAAATCAAATATCCTAATATTGACATAATATATGTTTGTTTGTTTTATAGATAAATATAATAGTTCATTGTCAAAATAAAAATGTATTAATTTTTTTTTAAAAATTTGTAGATATGACGTCTAACCGCCGACAAAACGCAAATGCTTCTGTCCAAAGAGATACAAATGTACCCACAGAAACATCAGCACGGGTTGGATATTTTTTTTGTCAACTAGTTAATATTTTATTTTTGTTATTTTTAATGTAGTTATAATTATGTGAAAAAATATTTGAGAATTTGTTTTACAACTTATAGAGTGGAGATAATTTTAAATGGACTCCTATCCGAGAAATAATATTTCTTGAGATGTATAATGAAGTGATTGCGATGAATAACTACCGTTTAAAAGACCTCACAACTTTAGGTAAAGAGTTTTTGGTTAAAAAGTTCAACGAGGAATTCGGTGTTAATATAACGTATAAGTTTTTCAAAGAAAAACTTGATCAATTGAAAAAAAAGTACAAGAAGTATCTCACTCTTATGGATTCTACCGGCATCACGGTTGATCCTATTACATTTGAGATTGATGCATCTGAATCATGGTGGAAAGATCGTGAAGTAAGTACTTATAATCTTTTTCATTTTCCAAATTGAATAGTCAAATTAAGTAAAAAATAATTATTAATAATTTTATTAACAGGTATGTAAAATTGTAAAATCATTTAAACGAAAGCCGCCACAGCTGTGGGATGTGATGCAACATTGTTTCACTTTATACAATGTCCAATCCCAGAATCAATACTCTGTCAACCAGCGAAGAGAAGAAATGTTGAATGAAGGTGCAACTAATGTTGAAAATGAGATGGACCAAGAAACATATAGTAATGAAATGTCATACAGTCAAGTTCCGGAGACACAAGAAAACAAAGAGGTGTATCGCGTTAACATTGATGATGAAACACGTCCTTCGAACGAGTTTACCCATGAACATATACGACATAGTTCTTCAGCAGTTGATCCGATTCAAATTCCTGGGTCCAGAGTTCAACAACGAGGTAGAGGAAGACGTTCATGTACTTCACAAAGATATGCAGGAAACTCACGAGTCTCTTTTGGGAGTGGTTCACGAGGAAGTCGTAAGAAACAATCATTTGAGACAACCCTAACAGAGACAATGACTGGATTTAGAGAGTTTCAACGCCAAAGTTTACGTCCGAACCCATTTGACAAAGACGATTACAACAATTTTGATGTGGCTGTGAAGATATTTGAATCAATGGAGCTTCCAAAGGATACAAATTTTTACTGGGCATGCATCCAATCATTTCGAGAAGACGAATTTTGGCGCAAGTATTTCATTGATAGAGCTGACAACACCTTCGAAGATAAGATACAATTTTTACAAGCTCTAACTGGATTTACACGCGATGATGAACGTGTTGGAAAGCGTCTAAGCTCGGGAAGAAATTTTGGGAGCCCAGGTTCAAGTAGTTTTCATTCTTGTAGTCCATCTTCTGGTGGTAATACATGTGGCTAATGGGGTCATCCTTTTAATGGGGCACGCCACCAAGCGCTCAACAATGGGGCACACCACCAAGCGCTCAATAATGGGGCACACCACCAAACGCTCAACAATGGGGAACGCCACCAAACACTCAACAATGGGGTACGCCACCAAGCGCTCAATAATGGAGTACACAGGAAAATGCACAAAAATGGAGTTCACCACCAAGTGCTCCACAATGGGGAACACCTCCAAATATTTCACACTGGGGTTCATCATCAAATGTTCCACAATGGGGTCTGCAAACAAATGTGCAACACGGATTTGCACTAAGAACTCAAACGGAAACAACAACAAATGCTCAAGAAGGAGTTACAGAGGAAGCACCACTTCCTAGTTCGGGAAACGTTCAAAGACGTAGAGCAGGAGGATTATTTAACATTTTGGGAACACGACGAAGACCAAATTTAAACGAAACTCCAAAGCAACTCAGGCGATGAAGATTAGATTAGTAGCGCATGTACTTTGTTTTTCGTGACTCTGTCTTGTTTGACTTTTTTTTTTTTAATAAAGTCATTTAGTTATTATGTATTTTTCATTCATGTTATTTCAGATTTTATTTATCTAATTTTAATTTTATTTTCATGTTCTTAAATGTTAGGCTTTTCGTATATGCCAGCTGCGATCACAAGGACTCCGCTTTCTAAGTTATGAGGAAAGAATTGAGTTATGGAATTTGGAAAACGAGCAATTTGAGGAGTTAATAATTCAACCAGCACTAAATTATTACAATCGGTATTTTGGAAAAGGACCAGTACAAACAGATAATGGCTTGGGGTGGAGGAATATTTGGCGTCGCTTACAAGAAGATTATGCTGCTTGTCTTCAGCTACTAAGAATGTCACTTGGTTGTTTTAGAACATTATGTGATAACCTAGAAACAAATTATGGTTTACGGCCAACATTAAATGTAAGCATTGAAGAAAGTGTGGCAATGTTTCTACGAATATGTAGACACAATGAAGTTCAAAGAGATGTTGAATTGCGATTCAGAAGAACTCAAGAAACAGTGAAAAGAAAATTCTTTGAAGTGCTTACAGCGACTGAGTTACTTGCTTGTGATTTTATCATAACTCCAAGAAGACAAGAACTACTCAGAATTCCTGACCGAATTCTAATGGATTCAAAATATTGGCCATTTTTTAGTGNTTTTTTTAATAAAGTCATTTAGTTATTATGTATTTTTCATTCATGTTATTTCAGATTTTATTTATCTAATTTTAATTTTATTTTCATGTTCTTAAATGTTAGGCTTTTCGTATATGTCAGCTGCGATCACAAGGACTCCGCTTTCTAAGTTATGAGGAAAGAATTGAGTTATGGAATTTGGAAAACGAGCAATTTGAGGAGTTAATAATTCAACCAGCACTGAATTATTACAATCGGTATTTTGGAAGAGGACCAGTACAAACAGATAATGGCTTGGGGTGGAGGAATATTTGGCGTCGCTTACAAGAAGATTATGCTGCTTGTCTTCAGCTACTAAGAATGTCACTTGGTTGTTTTAGAACATTATGTGATAATCTAGAAACAAATTATGGTTTACGGCCAACATTAAATGTAAGCATTGAAGAAAGTGTGGCAATGTTTCTACGAATATGTGGACACAATGAAGTTTAAAGAGATGTTGGATTGCGATTCAGAAGAACTCAAGAAATAGTGAAAAGAAAATTCTTTGAAGTGCTTACAGCGACTGAGTTACTTGCTTGTGATTTTATCATAACTCAAAGAAGACAAGAACTACTCAGAATTCCTGACCGAATTCTAATGGATTCAAAATATTGGCCATTTTTTAGTGGGTTTGTTGGAGCAATGGATGGAGTTTATGTATGCGTAAAGGTGAAGCCTGCATTACAAGAAATGTATTGGAGTCGGCACAGTAGAACATCGTTTAACATCATGGCAATTTGTGATTTCAATATGTTGTTCACATATGTTTGGAATGGAGCATCAGGATCTTGTCATGATACAGCAGTTCTCACGATGGCGCAAGATAATGACACTGAATTTCCTTTGCCTCCGGCTGATAACTATTATGTAGTTGACTCTGGATATCCAAATAAACAGGGTTTTCTTGCTCCCTATAGATCTTCACGTAACATGGTTGTTCAGTACCATATGTCGCAGTTCAACAATGGTCCTCCTCCTCGAAATAAGCAAGAATTGTTTAATCGATGGCATGCATCATTACGTTCTGTTATTGAGAGGACATTTGGAGTTTGGAAAAAAAATAGTGGATTCTTTTTGAGTTTCCTAGATATAATACTGAAGTACAGAAAAGAGTGGTGATGGCTACAATGAGACTTCATAATTTTATCAGAATTTCAAAATTTTCAGATAAAGATTTTGCAGAAATAATGGAACAAATTGAGTTTGACAACACAAAATCTGAAACTGATCTAGGCGACATTGAAGCAGCAGAGATAGCCGAGGGAAATCATATGATGTATATCAGAGCACAGATTGCATATATGTTATGGGAAAATTGAAATAATGAAACATTAGTTTTTTTCACTCAACGTATTGTCTTTCAATTTATTTATGTATAATATACATATTTATAATCATAATTACATTTCTTATATTTATATTAATTTAAATATATGTTATGAACCGTTTTTCTCATTCATTCATATATTTTAGACCGTTTGATCCACACTTGATCTGTCAAATCCACACTTAATCCGCTTGAATTGCTTGATCCGCACCATCTGATCCGCTTTCTTCATTCGAAGCCGTAATACGCGGAACTCAACTTTTGATCCGCTCGTACCAATTTCAAAGCAATCTTTCTGTCAATCATTACATCGAAAACGTTTTAACAAAATAATAGCGACAATCAACAAAAAAATACTCCACCTATTTAAAATTCGAATTTTGTTTAAATAGACAAGTATAATCCCAGGTGAAACATATGGACCCATGTCCCACGTGAGTGGACTATTTTTATCTTTTAAAAATTTTGGGATATAGTGGATGATTGTATTGATTCTGCAGACTAAAGTATATACAAAATAAATAGATATTGTCCCACTCAAGATCTTCTCTTACATATCTTGTCCATATGAAAAGCTTTTCATCGGATTCTGATTTTCCGATCACCGGAATCTGACATGTCACCGTCGGCCAACTTTTTCCCGACAAAGTTGTACGTACCTCCATGTTTTTAGCATATACGACGTGGTCCGAATATTTTTGTCTTTGATTATTATGTGCTTGTCTAACTATTGTCGTTATATATTTTTCTATCATTTTTCAATATTTATAGTTTTCATGCTTTTTAGACTTTTCTGTTTCCTTCGATTTTTCAATGGACATGTTCATAACATCATATGCAGACAAGGTTATAAACGTATTCAGAAACATATAGTCTTGATAAATCGAATCGATATAATTTTTCATAACTGAATTGAGATATTGATGTAAAACTGAAGATAGTTAATTTAGTTAATAATGATTTTTTTCGATAAATACTGAAATTGAACTCATATTGAACCAATTTTTAAAGAAGATTAAAATATATTTGATTTAGAAGAAAAATTCAAATCAAACCAAACCGTAGCAGATTGATTCATTTTTTTGTTTGATAACTAAATTTCTAAATCGGGAAATAAATACTGAAAAGATTCAAATCAGAGTCATCAAAACCCGAAATCTAGTTGAATTTAAAATTTCTATACATTTTTTTGTTTTTTTTTTAACTATATCGGACCGGTTTATTAGCCCAATTATTCTTATTGTAGGGGAGGAGACTCGATCACGGATAAGATGATACCGGTTCACGGTAAACTTATACATGTCACTAGACTAGCAGTCATTTCTCAAGTTCTTATATATTTACTCTTTTTGTTTCGTAATATAAGATGTTTAAGTTTTTTTATTTTATTTTATAAGATGTTTTACAAATTTCTATGCATGTTCTAATTTTATTTGATACTCTTGTATTTTGACTCTTTGAATTTTATAGTTTTTTTCACAATTAGCTGAATAGTGTATTAATTTAGTTTAAATGATGTTTTGTTTTAAAAAAAAAAAATTCTTTACATTTTTATTTAAAACATCTTATATTTTGAAATGGATGGAGTAAATTCTAAAACACTTTAGTCCACAGAATAAAACACTAATTGGATTTTAGTTAGTGTGTAAATCAATAAGTTAATCGTGACTATGGATTACTATCCTTATATCTCGGGCCTTTTTACACATATTTTTATTCTTTCTTTTCTTTCTTTTTTGGTGCGGCCAATAATAAACTCGCGTCGTAGGTAAAATAGTGGAATTGTGGAAATCATAATTTTGTGCGTCGTCCACTACTTTAAGACTAATCATTCATTTTGATCAAAACAAATGTATGTTTCTTATTGATTACTTCTCTATAGGGAACCTAATCAACTTCTCTACGTATAATATGTCTATGCTCATTTTATAATTAGCTTAGTATTACATGTGTGAGAATGTAATAATGTAATAATTCCACTTTAGCAAAAAAAAAAAAAGGTAGAAATTCTATCGGCTTATTGTTGCTGATGTTACAATAATGATGACTATGACGACGACGACCTCCACTATTATTGTAGTTATTATAAGAATGATTTAAATAGTAGGTATTTTGTAAAGTTACATAGTAGGCTATATTATTAACTCAACAATAGCCACTAAGACCAGCAAGTTGATGAATCAATTAACAAGTCATAAGTGAGAACTTAAAAATACAATAAAACGTATATATTTTCAGTCAATTCAATTTCGTGTTACTTATCGAAAACTTAAATCAAATCAAATTGTATCTCACCCAATTTACACACATGGATCTTACAGCCACAAAGTAAACGGACATTTAAACATACCCAAAAAAAAAACAATGAACACACCATTACCAATTTACCATCCTGCTTTCTCTTATAATCTTCCGCTAAAAAAAAATTATAAATGAAAGTTTTATATATGTATACTCTCTTTAAATAATCAAATGTGTATATACAGATAGATATAGATATTGGTCCACCTAGTTAACTATGTCGGGTGTTGAAATTAAGCAACCAAAATAAAATAGAGATTTTGATATATTCATGATATGAATATTTTCTTCTTTCAATATATATAAAGTTATCTATTCAGTCTCTTCTCTTTTTTGCTAACATACTCATATATTCTCTTCTGCTTCTTCAACATCTTTCTTTCTCTTACTTCATTCTAACTTTTAATACCAAAACAATCTCACCTTTTTTTCATTTCCTCATCTTAAACCAAAACTCCCCTAACCATGTCCTCTAACAATCCACCGGATCAACCTTCTTCCTCCTCCAACTCCGGCAACCACAAGCCACACCCGCTTCCGCCGCAACTTAGCCGCTATGAATCGCAGAAACGCCGCGATTGGAACACGTTTCTACAATACCTCAAAACCCTAAACCCACCCGTGAAAATCTCTCAGTTCGACCACACGCACGTGCTAAGCTTCCTCAACTACTTAGACCAATTCGGTAAAACCAAAGTCCATCACCAAGCTTGTGCCTTCTTCGGACAACCCGATCCACCATCTCCTTGTACGTGTCCTCTCAAGCAAGCTTGGGGAAGTTTAGATGCTTTGATCGGACGGTTGAGAGCTGCTTACGAAGAACATGGTGGTAGATCATCCGATAATAATCCGTTTGGAAACGGGTCTATCCGGATTCATTTGAGGGAAGTGAGAGAGTCTCAAGCTAAGGCTCGTGGAATCCCTTATAGGAAGAAAAAGAAAAGGAAGAAAACCAAAAACGACGTCGTGGTTGTCAAGAAAGATTTTTCAAACCCTTCGGGGTCATAATCATTAGTTCACTTGATCACTCGATTATATATATATATATATAAGGTAACCAATTTTTTATATATTCTTCGCTCAATAATTGTTGTATCAGAACAGAGAAATCAATCGATGAACTGAATATTATTTTTTCTTTCTTGAAAGATACAACTTCAAATACCTTAAATAAACTTCAATCTAACAGACTCCTAAAGACTCGTTCGTTGCAACGTCCTCCTATAAATATGGAAGACTTATTCAAAGCTTAACAAAACGTAACAACTCAATAATAAATGAAAGACTCCTACATTGCAGGTTTTATCCGACATTGCAGGTTTCGTTGCTTCAATTCCTCCCCTAAACTGGAAGCACCCAGCTACCAGTTTATTCTTCCTTCAGACAGACTCCCATCTCTCTTCTGAGTTTCTCGAAGACATCGAGTTTCACCGCCTTTGTCATAATGTCAGCCAACTGTTGAGAAGTAGAGCAGTACTCCAACTCAATTACTCCGTCATTCACCAGCTCACGGAGGAAGTGATACCTCACATGAATGTGTTTGCTTCTCCATGGAGAACTGGGTTCTTCGACAGCTTGATTGTCGAGCTATTATCGCAATACACCACAGTTCCTTTCCCTTGATCAAAACCAATTTCCGCAAGCATATTTCTCAACCACACTGCTTGACATGCTCCACTTGCAGCTGCTACGAACTCAGCCTCTGTCGTGGACAGAGTAACAATTGATTGTTTCTTAGATGACCATGATATAGCTCCTTTTCCAAACATGAATGCATATCCTGATGTGCTTCTTCGATCATCTTCATCTACAGCATAGTCACTGTCCACATATCCCATCAAATCAGCCTCTTCTCCACGTCTGTATTGTATACCAAGACCAATCGTTCCTTGAACGTATCTCAGGATTCTCTTGGCTGCCAGCATATGTTGTTCACTCGGGCTCTCCATATATCTGCTCACCAAGTTAACCGAGTATATCAAATCAGGTCTTATGGCAGTAAGGTACCTTAGGCTACCAACGAGCTGTTTGAACTCGGTTGAGTCCACCACTGATCCGGCTCCCTTCTTAGTCAACTTGTTGCCTGGAACGATGGGATTTTTAACAGAGTTGCAGCTCTCCATACCGAACTTTTTCAGTGTATCCCTCGCATACTTACTTTGACAGATGAATATCCCTTTCTTATCTTGCACTACCTCCACACCCAGAAAGTATTTCATCTTTCCTAGATCCGTCATTGCGAACTCCTTTTTCATTGAGGTCTTGAATGTCTCCAACATTATCTCAGAATTGCTTGTGTAGATAAGATCATCTACATACAGGCTTATGATCAAGACGATGCTTCCCTCTGTTTTTACGAACAGAGTATGCTCGCAGTAGCACTTCTTGAACCCTTCTCTCATGAAGTAGTTCTCGATCCTGCTGTACCACGCCCTTGGGGCTTGTCTCAGCCCGTACAAAGCCTTCTTCAGTTTGTACACCTTTGCGATTTCATCCTGGGATTCGAACCCCTTTGGCTGCTCCACATACACATCTTCGTTCAGCTCACCGTGAAGGAATGCACTTTTCACATCAAGTTGGAACACACACCACCCCTTTTGTGCTACCAACGCCACGATTAATCTTATTGTATCCCATCTAGCTACTGGTGCAAACACCTCGTGAAAGTCAATGCCTTGAGTTTGATGAAAACCCTTGGCAACAAGTCTGGCTTTGAACTTGTCTACATCTCCCCCTTCATTAAATTTTTTCTTGAAGACCCATTTAACTCCTATAACCTTAGCTCATGCAGGTAAGTCAACAAACTCCCAAGTATTGTTGTCTTCAATTGATCTGATTTCTGCTTCCATAGCCTTTCTCCACTTCTCATGCTCAACCGCATCCTCAAAGCTTTCAGGGTCGCTTTTGGCAACAAACATAATCATCAGATCCTCCCCAACTTCTTCCATGAACTTACACTCATAGTCCTTCATCCACGCAGGTCTGGTTATGGTTCTGCCTGCTCCACTTCTATTCTCACCTTGCTCTACTACCTCAGACTGTGTCTCAACAGCTTCGGTCGCATTCTCCTGCTCAAGACCTGCATCAAGACCTGCAGTTTCCTCTCCTGTACCTGCCTGCTCGTTTTTCTCTTCTTCTTCCCCAAAAACTGAGATGAACTTGTGGTAATCTATCTTCTCTTCCCATTTCCACGGTTCTTTCTCATCAAATCTCACATCCTTACTTATGATTATCTTCTTTGTCATTGGATTGTAAAGTCTGTACGCCTTTGACTCCTTACTGACACCAAACATCACACACTTAACACTCTTTTCATCCAGCTTTATCCTTCTTTCGTATGGGACCATGGCAAATGCCACACAACCAAACACACGAAGGTGCTCCACAGATGGCTTATGGTTACTCCATTTCTCTACTGGTGTCACCTCCCCCAGTATTGTAGTTGGACTTCTATTCAGTATGTGTACAGCATACTGAGTCGCTTCCGTCCAAAATCTGAGTGGTACCTTCATCCCAAACAGCATGCATCTCACCATATTCAAAAGACTCCTATTCTTTCTTTCCGCAACGCCGTTTTGCTGAGGTGTGTACGCGGCAGTGAGTTGTCTTTTGATGCCACTCTCTGTACAATACTCTTCGAACGACTTAGAGTTGAATTCTCCTCCGCGATCAGTCCTCAAACACACCAGAGATTCACCAATTTCTCTCTCCGCAGCTATCTTGAAATCTTTGAACGTCCTCAGAGCTTCTGATTTTTCTGATAACAGAAAAGTCCAGCATTTGCGACTGTAATCATCTATGAAATTGATGATATACCTCTTTCCGCTTTCTGAAATAGGAGAGATTGGACCGCATATGTCGTTGTGTATCAGCTCTAAGCCTCGGCTAGCTCTCCACGTACTCTGCTTTGGTATGTTTGATCGATTTTGTTTGCCTTTCATGCAGATCTCGCACACTGCTTCCTCGACATTGATCTTTGGCAAGCCTTTCACCATCTCCTTCTCGGCAAGCATCTTAAGGTTAGCATGATTCAGATGCCCGAATCTTCTATGCCACATCTCCTCCGCAAAATCTACTGAGCTCTGTAAATGCTTCGCTCCCATCTCCTCTCTTTCGTCTCTCACCTTTGCCAAGATTACAAACATCCTGTTTGTGGACATTTTCGATTGCATGAGCAGCCTCTTTTGCTGTTTATGNTTTTTTGGCTGAACCGCGGCGTTCTTGGATTATTGCTTCTTATATGTTTTATTTGTTGATTCTTTTTGTTTATTTATTATGGTTTGAAACAGCTCTTCTTATATGTTTTATTTGTTGATTCTTTTTGTTTATTTATTATGGTTTGAAACAGCTGCTAAGCTTGCAAATGCACTTTTGGATTATGGTTTTGAGCATTGTAGGGGAGATCATTCTCTGTTTACCTCAATTAAGGGTGATGTGAAACTACATATATTGGTGTATGTGGATGATCTTGTGTTAATAGGGAGTTCATCTCAAGTTATTTAGGAGTTTAAGGATTATTTGTGTGGTTATTTTCACATGATGAAGGATCTTGGAAAACTTAAGTACTTCCTTAGTCTAGAAGTTACTCGGAATCCAGAGGGAATTTTTGTCTCGCAGAGGAAGTATACTTTGGATATTATAGCGGATGTTGGTATACTTGGTGGAAGACCTCTTGAGTTTCCCATGGAACAGAATCATTAACTTGCTAAGTCGACGGAAAAAGTTCTTGTGGAACCGCAAGAGTATAGAAGGCTTGTTAGGAGATTGATTTATCTCGCAGCTACTCGCCCTGATCTTGCATATTCTGTTCATATTTTGTCACAATTTATGCAACAGTCTCGAGAAGATCATTGGGTGGCTGCCTTACGCGTGGTGCGATTCAGATTGGGATGGTTGTCCTCTCACTAGGCGTTCCCTGAGTGGAGGGTTGGTAAAGTTGGGTAATTCTTATGTGTCATGAAAGGCGAAGAAGCAGGATGTTGTATCGTTATCTTCAGCGGAAGCAGAGTACCGAGCTATGGGTGATGCGTTGAAAGAGTTGAAGTGGATCAGGAATGTGTTGGAAACGATGGGTATACCTCATCCGGGTGCAATGGATCTTTACTATGATAGCCGATCAACACTTCATATTGTGGCGAATCCGGTCTTTCATGAGCGTACGAAACAAGTCGAGCTCGATTGTCATTTCATTCGAGATGATATTTAGCGTGTAATTGTTCAAACTAAGCATGTTTATACGCACGATCAGCTGGCGGATGTATTCACTAAGGCACTCGATGGACAATCGTTTCAGTTGCTCTTGTCCAAGTTGGGTATTCGAGATCTCCATACAACTTGAGGGAGGATATTAGATTATATTATGTGTGGACCTATTATCTTTATGTACCTATGGTTTGTATAGATTAAGGTTAATCTTAATTATTGTATAAATAGTAGTAGCCATGTAAAAAATCATTCAGAAATATACATATTTTTATTCATGCATGATGCTATATTGTGCTTAAAATGGATCTAAATAGGCTCATTGGGCCTATATCTAGACTTACCGACTAACCATCTACGTCCTCTCCTCGTTTTTTTCATCTCTGTCTTTACTTTTTAGTTATTTCTTTTTCTTTTTTGTACAATTTAAATGTGTGAATGATAACTGTGCTTCGTATGAACGAAATATAGACAACGTGGATACATTATTTGCCGCTAGTTTGACCAAATTCAACCGCAGCATATTATTCATTACAATGACGTTACAAAGATAAATTGTTCATTTTAATTTTGTAAACAACTATAAAAATGAGCATTACTGTTAATAGTCATCCCATTGCTTGACAAATTAATCATTAGTGTTTTAAGCATTCTGTTTTTATGTGTATATTACATTGTACTTAAACCAAATCCTTAATTTTGAATGTTTTATTATATATATAATAATAATACATTAATAAAGCTTCGTTGTCATCCTTTGACAACTGTTTTTTGTTTCTTACGGATATCCGTTCATAACGTGAAGGAAGAATACAAAAAAATTAATATATTTTTTCAGTCGGCCTTTGAGAAATCTCTATAGGTCGACAAGAAGAGATGAGAAATATCTCTTTTTTTTTGTCAACGATGAGATATATCTATATAAATACTCAAATATCTTATATAGACATTTCTCATATAAATACTCAAATTTGTCACTTCATAAAGATTCGAAGATATTCTTATCCGAGACCCGAAGAACTACGGTCGATAAAAAGGTTAAAAAAAAACAAAAAAACAAAAACAATGAAAACATCTCAAACACATCATCGTTGCGGTTCGACATTGGTACAAACCATTGATGCTCCATTGCCTCTGGTGTGGTCAATACTACGTCGTTTTGACAACCCACAAGCCTATAAACAATTCGTGAAGACGTGCGATCTTAGCTCCGGCGACGGAGGAGAAGGCTCCGTCCGTGAGGTAACGATGGTTTCCGGTCTTCCGGCGGCGAACAGCGTCGAGAGGTTAGATGAGCTCGACGATGAGTCTCATGTGATGGTGATTAGCATTATTGGCGGTGACCACCGTCTCATTAACTATCGGTCGAAAACGACCGCAATTGTGGCGGCGGCGGAGGAGGAGAAGACGGTGGTGGTTGAGAGTTATGTGGTGGATGTGCCGGAAGGAAACAGTGAGGAGGAAACGACGTCGTTTGCTGATACCATCGTTGGGTTTAATCTTAAGTCATTGGCTAAGCTCTCGGAGAAGATGATGGCTCACCAAAAGTTGTAATTTTTATATTTTTTAAAAAAAAATCGTTAGATTAGCGTTTTAAGAATTAAAACCCTTATTTAATGAGGGTTTAGAAGTTTAGATTGCATAAGTAACAGTTAAACAATAGCCAATATCCGATGGGAAATAATGTTCGTGTTTGAATAATTATATGTCTTGTGAGATAATAGAAAATAAGAAGATTATGATTAATGTGTTAAGTACATTCTTTACTTTTCTTTCTCTGCAATGTTCACGTTGAAAGGTTCGAGCCTGAATTCTTTTAAATAAAATTCGGATTTATACATTTAAATAAATTCTATACTTCAACCTTTAGCACAAAAAAGATCTATACATTTTTTTATAATTCATTTGTTCTTTAAGTCTTTAAGATATTTTATCAGTCTATTTAAACTCAAATATATCAACATGTAATATAGTATAGTTTATGTTAATAATGTCGTTACGCCACCGTTTATGTTAATTATGTCGTCCTTAAATTTATGTAATGTATATTATTGACGGAAAAATTACATCACCGTTTAGTTTTTATTTATACTACTTAGAAGAATGAATAATGAAGATTGTTTGAAAAAAAAAATTATAAAAAAAAAATGAAAGGACGAATATTGGATTTGTGACGTTTATTGGGCGTCACGCAACGGAGCAATGGGCCTTATTATATTGTGTTATCTTCGCGGGCCTTATTATATTGTTATGTTTGCGCTTTTATTTCTATTTTTCATTCTGCTTGCACTCAAACTTTTGTAATCTTTCAATTTTAAATCAAAATAAAAGTTACAAATCCAAGAATGTTATAACAAGAAATACATTAATTGGGTGTGGAAAGTATTAGATTTTTTCGTGGGCCAGAGCTTTTTGCATGTGTGACAATGGATCTTCCACGATATACAATTGCCACGTGAAATATATAATACTCTGTCCTTTTCACCCCCGGCAATTTAGGACATTTCTGACTCAAAGGACAAAAAAAAGGGTTTTGCTTAATATTGAATGTCTATTACATGGTGGCTTTTTCATTCTTTGTTTTCTTGGTCAAGATATTTTAAACTGATCAACTAAACATTAAACTAAATTAATTTTTAAGCGATTGTTCTATATATATTTTTGTATGTAAATATATAGAGACTTTTGTTAACTAATTATTTTTTTATGTTGAGAATTTTGTAGTAGATGAAAATTGTAATGTTGTTATGGGTATTTTACAACGATTGATTCATGTAGATTAAATTTTTTAGTATGTGTCAATTTTTTTTTTGTTATATGGTGTTACATTGAAATTTGCTTGAAAAGATTAGAAAATGTAGACTGTAAAAAAACTTTACAACGAAATCAGAATCAAGAGCTCTTTTATAAACACAACCCCCCCAAAAAAAACATACAACCACAACACAGACATACATCAAATTCACTCAAAAAATCAAAAACTATACACACTATATAGCTCATACAAAAGTTCTATATTTCAAACAATTTCTAATCTCGGTTCCTATTTCTATTTTCTATTCAAATTATTTTATCATTTAATAAATTTGAAATTTCACAAAATATACTCCCTTATTCCTAAAATAAAATGATTTCCTAGATTTTTTCACACAAATTAAAGAATAATTCATATTTAACAATAATTGCATAATTTTCTCATTTTACATATTTTTCATAACTATAAACCAATAATAATTTAATAAGTCAAATATTTTCAATTAACATTTTCTTGAAATTTACAATTAATTAATAAAATGCATAGAAATTTAGAAAATCAATATTTATGAAACAAAAAAAAATCTAGAAACCCAATCTATTAGGAACAGAGGGAATAGTCAAAAAAATGTTTTTTCATTCTCCCTTTTTTTAGATAAATAAACTATTAAAACGTTGGTCCTTTTTTGTCACAAGAAACAAAAATGCCAGTGGTGAATTCAATGAACATTTACAGACACTTTTAAAGAGTTTGGTAGTTAATAAATGACAATAATAATATCTGTTATCCCCTTCACCTTGTTTCGATGCATCTAAGGTCCACAGTATTGACTACGCGAAGGTACGCCTGCTTCTTTTTGGAAATGGTTTGAGAAACGCATTAATTATTGATGGTTTTTTTTTCTTGCCAATATTCATCATTAAAAAATAGAGACTGTTTTTCTTTTCCTTGTCTTTTTTTGTCCAGCCCATGAAAAGGTGTAGCAAAACAATGTCTGAGAAAATATAAAAAATCTTAAGTTTTTAAAAATACTAAATTTTAGGTTTTCCATTTTTATATTAAAAACTTTACTATGTTTTGGGTGGGAAAAAAAACTTTATTTAATATCTAACTAAACATAGATCAACCAATAAAGAAATATACTGCATAATACAAATTGTCATGAAATATTAAATTAAATTAACTTTTACATAAAAAAAAAAGTTTAAGTAAATTAAAAAAAAAAGAATCATAAAACATCTTATATAAAGAATGGAGGAAGTATAAAATAACTATTTATCTATAACATAAAATAAATAAGTTATTCGATCAATGATGAAGCGTGTAGTATACGCTATACTCCTTCTTCACAAAAGTATTATTCGATCAATTATAGTATATTTTTATTCAAAATTTTGCATTAAAAAATACAAAAAGATACTATTTGTAAAACAAAATACAACTTTAAAATGACACTTTTTGAAATGGAGAGATTATATGTTATACTCCATCAGTTTCTATAAGATTGATTTTTAGGTTTTTGTTTCATAAAGATTGTTTTTAGGTTTTTGGTGTACTTTTTCTTAATTGATGACTTGATGTTAATAAACTGTAAAGTTCAAGAATTATTAATTGATACTCTCCTTCTATTTTATAAAAGTATACTCCTTTTATTTTATAAAAGTGTCATTTTAGATTTTTCGCACATATTAAGAAATTTTAAAAAAATTTACTTTAACCCTTAAAATTAATACACTAAAAAAATTCTCTCTCTAATTAATACACTAAAATAATAAGATTAAAAATAGATTTTTGTTTAAAATTCTGTATTGAAAATATAAAACGACACATCCGTGAAACAAAAACAAAACCTTAAAAACGACATTTTTTATGAAACAGAGTAATATTTAAATTTGTTGAATTACTATTAATTCATACTTATGGAGAAGTATTTAGTGAGAACAAAATAATACACTTATAACTAAATATTGGTTGTTTTTTAATTTGTGTATAAACACTGGAAAATCATTTTATTTAAAACATAGGGAGTATAAGAAAACAACAAAAAATGATAAATTGGCAACAACAACAAAAAATAGTAACAAAAAAATTCATTTGACATGATTTAAGATGAATAAATATAGCATGGTGTGACATTGTGCTATGGGGCTAAGAGCATCTCAAATGTATTTTCCCATTTTTATCTCCAAAATGGAGTTGAGTTTATCTTCAATGTATTTCTCCATTTTCTATTCCAAAAAGAAGATTCTAAGTATATTATTTTTTTTCTATTTTATTGCTAATTGTTAATAATACACTTTATCTATAAAATTTATAAATTGACCTATTAATTTGTTTTCTTTCAAAACTTCCATAAATTATGATTTTAATTTTAATACTTTTTATGTATTTTTAAATTTATTATCAATTTATGTTATTATATTTTTTGTTTTCAATTTTTAAATTTACCTATCTTTTCTTTTAAATTAAATATATATAGTACATTAAATTTGTCAAAAGAAAAAAGTAAAAATTTATAAAATGTAAAATTTTGAAAGATTGTTTTGTAAATAAAAAAAGTTTATCTCCATTTTGGAGTTGAAAATGGGGTAGGGTTGGAGAAAAATTTATTCCGAAATAGCATTTAGAATTGAGAATGAGATAAGATCGGAGATGCTAAAAAAAAATCATCAAAAAAGTTGAGTGGCTCCGAAAATGACAAGGGCATGTGTTGATATTTGAAGTAGTCAGATATAAAGTACAACTACCCAAATTCATTGCGTAGCTAAGCTATGTTGAATTCGGATTTGTGGGTCGTTGATATTTAGATTTCAGTTTTGTTAACAAAAATTCAAAATATTTGTGGATGTTTAG
>PKMM01032424.1:0-35201 GCA_002933915.1 Eutrema heterophyllum | reverse complement strand
TATATATATATATAGACCATAATCTTTTGAATATAATTGACTATAGTATATGATCCAGATATTCATTAAGCCGGATTTACTCGACGGTTATACCTATTATAAAATATAAGTTGAACCTCGGTTCGGATCATCTATGTTTATTGATATAAACATGTATATCTAAGTGCATAAATAGGGTATGGATAGAAGGTGAAAATACAATTTATTAGCATTTTCATTCGTTTTCCAAACATTACGAACATAATTACAAATTTTGTCACTTATTTCAACTTTCATTAGTAAGTTAGCACTGTCTTAAAGTGTTAAAAGTATTTGTCACTTTTGAATATAATTGACTATAGCACATGATCCATATATTCATTAAGCTGGATTTACTCGACGGTTATACTTATTATTAAATATAAGTTGAACCTCGGTTCGGATCATCTATGTTTATTGATATGAACATGTATATCTAAGTGCATAAATAGGGTATGGATAGAAGGTGAAAATACAATTTATTAGCATTTTCATTCGTTTTCCAAACATTACGAACATAATTACAAATTTTGTCACTTATTTCAACTTTCATTAGTAAGTTAGCACTGTCTTAAAGTGTTAAAAGTATTTGTCACTTTTGAATATAATTGACTATAGCACATGATCCATATATTCATTAAGCTGGATTTACTCGACGGTTATACTTATTATTAAATATAAGTTGAACCTCGGTTCGGATCATCTATGTTTATTGATATGAACATGTATATCTAAGTGCATAAATAGGGTATGGATAGAAGGTGAAAATACAATTTATTAGCATTTTCATTCGTTTTCCAAACATTACGAACATAATTACAAATTTTGTCACTTATTTCAACTTTCATTAGTAAGTTAGCACTGTCTTAAAGTGTTAAAAGTATTTGTCACTTTTGAATATAATTGACTATAGCACATGATCCATATATTCATTAAGCTGGATTTACTCGACGGTTATACTTATTATTAAATATAAGTTGAACCTCGGTTCAAATCATCTATGTTTATTGATATGAACATGTATATCTAAGTGCATAAATAGGGTATGGATAGAAGGTGAAAATACAATTTATTAGCATTTTCATTCGTTTTCCAAACATTACGAACATAATTACAAATTTTGTCACTTATTTCAACTTTCATTAGTAAGTTAGCACTGTCTTAAAGTGTTAAAAGTATTTGTCACTTTTGAATATAATTGACTATAGCACATGATCCATATATTCATTAAGCTGGATTTACTCGACGGTTATACTTATTATTAAATATAAGTTGAACCTCGGTTCAAATCATCTATGTTTATTGATATGAACATGTATATCTAAGTGCATAAATAGGGTATGGATAGAAGGTGAAAATACAATTTATTAGCATTTTCATTCGTTTTCCAAACATTACGAACATAATTGCAAATTTTGTCACTTATTTCAACTTTCATTAGTAAGTTAGCACTGTCTTAAAGTGTTAAAAATATTTGTCAATTTTTGGGTGAAAAGTCGATTTTATCCCTTTTATTGCTACAGCATGTACCGTCTATTATCGTACACGCCGAATTATACATAGATAAAATAGGGTTGAACAGTAAAATAAGTGCTACTTTTTACTACATTTTCAAAAAGTGACAACAAACTAATGAATTTTCAGTGACAATTCTTGCAAAATCTCCAACATTACGTAATGTTAATTTTGGATCCAACAAAATTAATACAGTCCTCTTTAGCCGGTTAAATTAGCTGTGTTTGAGTTATTTATTACGATTTGCCATACGCTCTTTGTTTTTGATCCATAAAACAAAATGGTACAATGTTAAGAAACTGTGTAAAATAAATAAAATTTGTAGAAAGAAAAATTTATATGAAATAATTGCAACAGATAGCACTTAAAATATATGTCTTTGCAAAGTCACACTTTCCCAAAGGGTTATTAGGATCTAGCACTTTTACATGCGAAATGACAGTTTTACCCCAACCCTTACTACTCCGTGTACTACACTGTCGTCCGTGTACGGTACACTGTCGTCCGTGTACGGTACACTGTCGTACACGCTGTGTTTTATAGAGGTAAAATAGCAGTGAAATAAGTGCTAGATCCTAATAACATTGTGGGAAAGTGTTACTTTGCAAAGATATTCTACTCTAAGTGCTATCTGACGCAAATGACTCATTTTATATTAAAAACTATAGAATGAAACTAAATTACGTTAAGCTTACAAAAAAAGTGTACTATACGAATATATATTTTTCTTAATATCTAAAATGCAAGTCTACAAAATTGTGTTAGAAGGAGGATTCCATTTTAGTTTTTAGGGTTTAAGGTTTATTTACGAGGGTTTTGTGTTTAGTTTTGAGGGTTTAAATTTAGTTTTAGGTTTGTGGTATTTTAGGAAAATAAAACTAGCAATGGTAATTTTGAAACAAATACTTATTTTTGTGGTATTTTGAGAATTACCCAAAAATATTTCAATACCGACTAGGCAAGTATGCATGCAACTATCCAAACTAAAACCTTTAATTTTTTTAACAGAGGACAGCTTAGGCTCTTATTGATAACATTGCATAATCGTGGAATGGAGAAAAATATAAATAAGTTGTTGAATGACTTAAAATTTGCAGAATAAAAAATTATGGAATGAAATTTTTTTGCGATTAAATAAGTTTGCGAAATTGCAGAATATGAATTATCTGCAATAAATAAATTATCTGAAATAAATTTTCACTATGTTTTATATATTATTTGATATATCAAGAATAATTAGACTAATTATTAGAAAAGGGGACACAATTTAAATATTATTAGAAAAGACATTTAATTTTTCAATGTAAATAATTCTGATTTATTTTTAATACATTCATAAAACATAAAAAAAACTAATGATATTGTAAAACTCAGATCATAGATGCAATCTCATTCATTACATATATAATTGTAGTTAACAAAAATCAAATATATTATTAGTTATTTAAGAAGTAAAAAATATTATTATTTATGAAATTAAATAATGTGGAAGGTTAATTTAATTCAACAAAGAATCTAGTTGAAACTCATATTTCTGTGGAGTAAATGTTTCTTTGTATTTTTTAAGCAAAACGCAAATAGCAGATCATAGATTTACTTTCTATTCTACAGATTTATTTTATTAATAAAATAATTGCGGAATCATATTTTAAAATACAATTCCATCATTTCGCAGCTTATTAATCGAAAGCTTTAAAACTACAACTCATATTCTGATGGATTATTACGTTACAAATAAAAACGATTTGTTTTGGAATATGATCAACAATGTCGTTTTCTATAAAACGAAACCTCATTTCCAAAGTGGTTCAAATTCCGATTAATAGAAAATTAACACTACTAATGTCTTATTATACATTTTAGTTAAAAAGATAAACATTAATATTCGTCAACTGAGTTGTTCAAGAGAATCACAACCACATAATAACCCAGCAAAAAAGTTGAGTTGATCATATCGAAGGATACCTTTTTGGCTTTTTCCAACAAGTAATATTCCATCCAAGATTGTTGTTTTAAAATTTTTTTTTTGTTTCACGTCGTTTCATATTTTCAATGCATAATTTTGTATAAAAATTCAGTTTTCACCTTATTATTATAGTGTATTAATAAAGGTAATATAAAACTTTTAACTCCAAAAATCAAGCATTTTTTTTGCCGAGTGGCATCACGGGCCATTGGAGTGAATACCGACATCGAATGATCAATGTAAATCGATTTTGTGCACGCTGCTATGACTATGTGGAAACAAGTGAGCAAGTTTTCTTCTCATGTCAATATGCCACAAAGGTATGGCGTTTAACAGGAATACCAATGCACATCTTTAGTGATAGCCAAATCTCACTAGAAAATAAATTAAGATTTATGTTCTCTGTACATCGACATAGCTCTATCTCCGATACAAACCGCAAATTTCCTTTTTGGGTGCTATGGAGGCTATGGAAAAGTAGAAATGATCTCTTGTTTAATCAGAACAATATATCCATAAGGGAAATTTTGAAAAGGGCGAATGAGGATGCAAAAGAATGGATCAACAGTTACCCGCCTACAGAGGTTAATCAACAAAGATACCATGGGACAAGACAAGAGCAAAGTAGGTGGATTAAACCAAATAAAGGTTGGGTCAAATGTAACTATGACGCATCTCATCACGAAGGTAATCAAAGCTCGGGTCTTGGATGGATAATTAGAAATAGTAATTGGACCTTCCTAGACTGTGGAATGGGCAAATTTCAAGGGCAAAACTCTTCGGAAGAAGCAGAATATACTTCTCTCATATGGACAATGCAAGCGACTTGGGCTCTCGGATATCGTGAGGTAGAGTTCGAAGGTGATAATTTAGTCATCAATCATCTCATCAACTCGAGAGGTACAAACCTCAAACTCCAACATTACGGAAACAATCAACCAGTGGAGAAACATGTTTGTGCAAGTCAAATTTTCATTTCGCCATCGCGAATCGAATACGTGCGCTGATACATTAGCTAGGAAATCTATTACTAATATTAACCCATGGTGTTTGTACCATTGTTTTCCAAGTTTTCTATACCCTCTTGTAATTTACAAAGATTGTGATTTGCAAAATCAATAAAGTTCTTTGTCAAAAAAAAATATATAAAACTTTTAATAGTTTTTTTAATATGTGTGAAATGTGTCAAAATGACACTCTTGATGAAACAGAGAGAATACCTTGTATTTTGAATGCTCGAATTTTTTCTAAGCTGCGAATCAAATTAAATATGAGAATTATAATCACTAAATGGGTCTTATAATGATCAAATTTGTATATTTAGCTAGTGCAAATCAATTCAACGTATTATTTAAATTACTGTGAACTTTATATGAAAGTGTAAGGTTAAAAATTTAGGGTTTCTTAAGGACATGAAATTAAGATGTATATTCATAATCAAATCGGGTAAATATTGCAGCTTCTTGATTAAATTGTTCATTGTAATTTTGTGTGTTATTGTTAAGAATCTCACTTCAGAAGTTGAGATGGCACCCAAGTACTATATAAATAATATAAGTTAGTCTACTATTGTTAATTGGTTTTGAATTGAAAACTTATGAAACTTAATATATATGGTATTAGTGTCCAAGTTTATTGTCTTAGTCCGTGAGTGAGCCGAATAGAGTTTATTACCAGTCAAGAATTCGATTCGAGATGGAACAGAAGCACCATCATCTCGAAATGGCGTGTTAGGAACCTCACATTAAAGTTTGAAACGAAACATGGGACTTATCTACCTATTATCAATTGGTTTTAAATTAGAAGCATGACATTTAACATGATATTGGAATCAGATTTGTTGATCATAGCTAGTGAGTGGTTCGAATAGGGTTGACATGACCTGTGAGTGGCACGAATAGAATTTGTAAATAAGGGGTTTTTGCATGGGGTATCACTTATTTTAAGTTTTCTTTGGATGTTAACACTTATTAAAACTTCTTTAAAATGTAACACTTTCGATACTATTTGGCCCGAATTTGGACTGTTTTGCCCTTGATGTACGAGACATAAGATCATATTTGTGTCAGGTTTGAAGAGAATACTTACGCCGAACGACAGTGTGGAAGAAAGTAAAAAGTTCTTGTGATAAGATTTGTGAAAGACAATTTATGTAATTCTGTATATTTTCATAATTTTTTTTTATTATTTCNTATGATATCCATTAATATATTTTAGAAACTTACAAATAATTATGAAAATATAACGTATATTTTGTAAAAATATTAGATGTGTGGACATCCATAACCGTTATCAAAACTAACGTGGACATCCACACAATTCTGAGAAAATTCGGCAAAATATATCCTAAACTTTAAACACTAAAAAGATGATAACTGATAAATATGACACCCTAAATACAAAAAGGGGAATACTAAACCTTTCACAGATACTAAACCCTATAAGGTACTATATACTAAGGGGATACTAAACCGGAAAAAGAGATATTAAATCCTAAATAGGAAATAGCGAACCCAAATTGAATAACGTAAAGTATGACAACCATAAATTAAGAACATAATAACGGAAAAAAACTAAACCCTAAATAAGAAATAGCGAACCTAATTGAAAAACGTAAAGTATAACAACCATAGATTAAGAACATATGACGGAAAAAATCTAAACTCTAAATGGAAAATAGCGAACCCGAATTGAAAAATGTAAAGTATGACAACCATAAGGAACATCTAACGGAAAAAAATAAATCCTAAATGAGAAATAGTGAACCCAATTTGAATAACGTAAAGTATAACAACCATAAATTAAGAACATATAACGGAAAAATCTAAATCTTAAATGGAAAATAGCGAATATGGAAAATAACGACCCCAAATTGAATAACGTAAAGTATAGACTAACATAAAGAATGGAAACATAAAGAACATATATATAACTATATAAATTTAAACTCTAAATGGAAAATAGCAAATATGAGAAATAACGAACCCATATTGAACAACGTAAAATTTTACAAAATTATATAAACTTTGATGTNAAATTTTACAAAATTATATAAACTTTTATATGTTTATATAAACTTTGATGTGTTCAGTCTGTAAAAATACTGTTCATATTTCGTGTTTCTTAGATCTCTTTTATGTCTTATATATAAGAAATCAGCTTCTTTCGCTCACTTTAACTTGGTATAGAGCCCGATTTCTAAAAAAAAGGGAAAAAAAATTCCAAAATCTCCATTTATTTTTCTCCTCGTTTTATTCTCTATACCGAGATCTACTATCTTTGAAAACACACAATTTGACTTTGTGTTTGTCTATTAACAACAAAGTCAGCTTGATTTTGTTATTCTTCTTACATGTTTGACCGTGTGTCAAGCTTTGACAAATTCACTAGAAAATAAAATTGAAATTCGAAAAAATAATCACATCAACTGGTATTCGTCTGACACAAGAGACTTTAATAGCTGACAGAACCTATCATGTACAATATAAAGTGGATTATGCAGGAGGGTTATAAAAGTCTTTTAACAACATAAAGTGCTAACTATTTTTGCCAAAATCATAAAATGTTAGAAAACTGAAGAATCTTGAATTAAGTGACATGTGGTGTAAATTTCTCTTGTAAATAATTTGTCTTATTTTTTACCATAAAATATATGATGTTTTGCAAGAATTAGCACTTTCTAAATTTTACATAGTTTTTTAGCACTTAATTTATTGTTCATAGTTTTTAACACTTTTGTTACTATTCATGACAAATTAACTTATGTACAGTACGGCGTGTACGTTTGGACAGTACACGAATAGACAGAAAGAGATATATTTTCATCATTTACACGCTAAAAAATAAAAACAAAAATGCTAAAAAATTTTAAATAAATGCTAATCTATACAAATATGTCCAAAATATAACTATGTCCGTCAACAATAACATTTGTGAAAAAAGGACCTATGAGACAACTCTGTCACGCCAAAAATAAGTGCTATATGTTGTGTCATTACAATAAGTGTGCTAAATAAGTGTCATACAAAATATGTCTGACAAAGAAAATAACACTGGCATTTAATAAGTATGAGGAAAAAATCTACTATTAACCAAAATAAATGTAGCTGTCAAAAAAAAAAAAAAAAAATATGTCGGACCGTTATATAAGTTTATCATGGATTCTTTGCTAATTTGTCACTTTTTCAAAATTCTATTAGTTTTTTTAGTATTTTCCCAAAAGTGATATTAGGATGTAACACTTTATGTACTGTACACTACTGTACACCTTTTGACTTTCCAATCAAACCCATATACAGTACTGCGTAAAATCAATGATGTATAGTACATGCGTGTATCAACAGGGGATAAAATCGTCATTTTGCAAGGGAAAGTGTTAGATCCTTTTGGACAGTACACAAAATGTTAGAAATTTTAAAAAAATTTCAAAAAGTGAATGTGTACGCAAATACTTCTCATTATTATGACAAAAGTTTTTTCACACAGATTTATCTGTTTTTTCTGAAATAATGGTGGCAAGTTAGTAAATTATTGTAATTTTTTCTTAGCTGTAAAAAAAAAATAATGACATTTTTGTAATAATTTTTTTCTTGATAATATAGACATAAAAAATCTATAGATAAAAATATACATATATTACTCTAGTAATAAAATCTTGAATTAGTCTAGTAATATTCGCTAAAATTATGAATTTCACTTTATCAAAACATATTTTGTGTTTTAACACTTTACAAAAGTGTAAAAATAAATAATACTTTATGTACTGTCAGAGCCGGTCTTGAGTTTTAGAAGGCCGGAAGCTAAAAAAAGAAATTGGGCCACTTTACCATATTAAGTTTTGAACTCATGACATTTTTAAAAATTTAAGGGCCAAATTTCTTTTATAAAAAATAAGGCCGCAAGCATGAGTTTGCTCTGCTTTGGCTCAGGTCCGGCTATGTGTACTGTATATGCATTGATTTTACAGTCGTACCCATGTATAGTACTCACGGCTCAACTGTGTACAATACACGGATCAATAACAAGCAGGGACGAAATCATTTTTTTCAACAGAGAAAGTGTTACTTATTTTTACAGATTTTGAAAAATATTATAATACCAAATATGTTTTTGATAAAGTGACAATGGATGCAAATATCTCATAAACTTAAACCATCATTTTTGATTGGGAGCTTTGCGCAGAATGTCACTTATTTCTAGTTTCATTTACATGTTAGCACTTTTGAAAACCTTATTAAAATGTAGCATTTTTTACTATTCATGACAAATTTACCCTATGTATAGTACGGCGTGTATGTTCGTGTACGATATACGTAAATTCGTGTACAATACACGATGTAGACTCAATGGGATATAATCGTAAATTTAAAAAATGATAAATTTTTTTAACACTTTAAAAAGATGACAAAAAAACTAATAAAACTTAAAATAAATGACATGCACAAATATCCCTATTTATCATTTCAATCGTTTACCTCAACATCACCTGAACTACAGCCTTCATTCTCGGCCCATACAATTTCAAATAATCTTTTCTTAAAAAAAAGTGGTATTTTTCTGATGATATATAGAGCAGAAAACATCACTACCTCTCTAGGTTCTTTTTCTCTATATTTTATTTTTTTTTTTTTAGTGTGCAATCAATCTATATTTCTTTTTAACTTATATATTTTACACATTCTTGATGATGCTTGATAGTTCTTTAAAAGCTATGTTTTGTTAGAGTTCCTTAAAGTTTTTTTTTTTTGTCTGAAGCAACAATGGAGGAGAAGAAACTGAATTTAGATGCACCATTCCTATCCGTGAGGCGAATTCCAACTAAAGCAGAGAATTCAAGCGAATCAGAGAACACTAAGAAGAAGACGACGACGACGAGAAGGAGAAAAGTCAAAGATTCGTGTCAAGAAACAGAGCATGAAACTCTGGTTCGGTTATTACAAGATGACCAGAGCTTCGATCATGTAATGGAACCATCTTTAGTTCCTTTTCTGTGGGAACAAACACCTGGAAAACCAAAGAATCATCATCATCACATGGCTACTACATTTATCGAAGAATCAGATATAATCAAAGCTTTGGATATGGTTTCTTCAACCGCAAGTTTCTCTGTTAATTGCAGTAGCAATGGAGCAAGCGATGAGTTCGAGAAGAATGGAGACAGATCGAGTAATGTATCAAGAGATGACGTCATTCTTGAATATCGTGATCTCATCATGTCGAGATTTTTACCAGCCGCCAAAGCAATGGCAATGAAACAGAAGAAAGAATCTTCTCGAGTTGAAGAGGAGAAGAAACAGAGCATTGCTCTACAGCGAGTTTCCATGGCCATTAATCAAGATCTGAACAATGATAATCATGATTCTGATCATAATCATCATAATGATAAAAGCTCTGTTTCCAGGAAAGCTCTGTTTGGGTTCTGTTCCAAGAACTCATTGGATGTTCTAAACCCGGTTCTCTCTCGGGTTAAAACATGTCAGAATCTTGCGGTGAAATCGGGTAAAATCGTAAGCCCAAAACCGCTAGATTCTGTACATAAAAACAAATCAACATCATTACCAAGAATCATGAGATCAAACCGGGTTATGAGTAAGTCTCAAGAACTCTATCCAATACCAAGATTTTCAACAGAGATTTCCAAAATTTCTCAAACGAAATCCGGCGAAATTATCCGAATCGCGAGAAATCCTTCGAGGCTGCAAAGAACATCGACCGATCAGATTCAGAAACAAGACACGAGGTTTCTTGCAGAGGAAGTAAAGAGAATGAGGAACAGAAACAAAAACAGGTCAGAGAATCTCTCTGTTTCTCAACCTCCATTGCCTAAAACCCCTTCAGAGTCGTGGCTTTGCCGGACACTTCCCAAAAGCACGGCAACATCCAGTGTCGTCTCCGGTAGATTCTCCGGTCAAACCGCTGGGTTCAAGAAGATGGAGCAAAAGACTAATTCTCAGTCTATAAAATGGGAGACGATTGTTAAAACATCGTATAAACACCATGACCATGTACGCTACTCAGAGGTATGTATGAATTTTTTCAAGAAATCTACTTTTTATTGTTTTATTTTGTATATATTTGATTTTGATTTTTCATTGTAAATGTTTTGGATTATGTGCAAATGTGCAGGAGCTTCTTGTTGTTCATCCCTCTCGCCAACACAAAACATAAACCGGAATCTTCTTTCCCCGAGACCGAGATTCCTGTTTTCCGGTACAGTAAAATTTAATGATGTTTTATTTAATTCTCCCATCTGTTATTATTTACGATTGTGTTTAGAATTTGTTCATGAGATAATGATGTCCGATAAAATCCCGATTCCGTGTCGGATCGGATTGGGTTAGGTTGGAAATAGCCACATTATTTTCACCAATATCAACATCAATTATCATTATCAGTATCTACGGAAATGTATTTGATTCAAACATTTGGAATAGGAATTTTATTCATTCAAACATTTGGAATGAATTGTCTTTAAATGACAAATTTCATGATTTTCAATTATAAAAATTGAAATAGTATTTTAGATCTAATGTTATTGATTAGTTTACAAATGTCTTTTAGAATCTTAGGTTTATTCAAGTAGTGATTTAAAAAGCACCAAGAGTCTTTTGTTATTGGAATTTCTAAAATATACTTTCATGATGAAATTTTTCTAAAATACAACTGTTTACTGTTAATTTTCAAAAATACTACTTTTATAAACGTTTAAAAACATGTTATAAACCTTATAATCTTACAATATTCTTATAAAACTTCATAAAAGATGTTTTATAAACCCATATAAACATGTTTTATAAACCTTTATAAATTTGAATTTTTATAAACAACATTATGACGTTTATAAGAAGTTGTATTTTGAAAATGAACATCAAACAATTGTACTTTTATAAAATGGTATCATAAAAGTGGTATTTCTTAAAATTTCTCTTAGGTACTGATTTTCTTTATGAATTTAGTCAATAGTGTTTTAGAATGATTTTTGTTGTTGTTAATAATACAAAGATATAAACTCATATGTTTAATTAGGAGTATTCAATTCGGATTAAATAACAATCTTATTTGAATTGTGCCGAAAACATCCCAACCAAAAACCGAATTGATGAGTTATTTAAAGACAAAAACCGAAAGAATATATCCTACAAATCTAAACCAAAACTTTAACAAAAGAATAATAAATCCAAACCAAAACTTTTTTATGAATGGGATATATATGATTAAACTTAAATATGATGTTAAGTCGAAACCGTAGCAGACCGATCAATACTATATTGATTTTTATAACTGGAAATTTTGACCCCTTAGTTTTTAATAAATATTTTGAAAAACTTCAATAACAATTACAACTTTTCTTATCAAGCCTAACACTTTAGCTCAATATGAGTGTTTGGAATTCAACAACAAAAGCACAAATGGGTCATTGACAAAACAATCACATACGTTTTGGAATTCAACCCGAGTGTTTCAGCTTTTCGGAAAATACGTTTGTCTACATCAATGGCTCATACATGATGTATCTCCAGCTCAATGTTCATGACATAATCTTGACTAGTACGTAATCAGGATCTAGTTCAAACGCTGCTGACCAAACTTAACTCTGAGCTCATAATTAAAGACATGGCCTTTACATGACTTTCTTGGCATTCAGGCTCTTTTTCATGAAAATCGGTTGTTTCTTAATCAAGAGAAGTATACTATAGATCTTTTAAATACTGCATGAATGAAAGATTGTGCTCCTCTGCCAACTCTTCTGCCTCTCCGGCCAACTTGATAAAGTGCAAGGACAACAAGAAATCTTATATGATCCAACTTATTTTAGGAGCTTGGCTGGAAAACTGCAATATCTCACATCAACAAAGCCATATATTCAGTTTGTTGTGAACTTTGTTTGTCAAAAGATGCATTCTCACTTGTGTCAGCTTTCAATCTACCGAAGAAAATACTCATATATTTGAAAGGTACACTAAATGGACATAGTCAACTCTCTGAGCCTATAGTGACAATGACTGGATTGGATGCAATGATACACGTCGTTCAACTAGTGGTTTTTGCACATTCCTTATAACAAACATCATTTCTTGGTCTACAAAACGATATCTCATTGTCTTTAAATCCTCAACAGAAGTTGAGTATCGCATTTTGTCTCTTGCTACCTCTGAATTGAAGTGAATTTCTTCTCTTCTTGGTGAAGTGGGTATTCTTCAGCCAGCAACACCAGAGTTGTATGATGACAATATGTCATCTGTTTATCTTACTGCTAATCCGGCTCTACCATTAAAGCATGGCCAAGCCCGTGCCTATGGTGTTGTAAAGGAAACATTGGCCTAGGGGCCCATTTAATAAAAAATTGAAAGGTCCATTAGTAGTAGTAGGATAGTTGAGAAACGTGAGTTTTGTTAAAAAATTAGCAACTAACTAAAAATTAATTTAACAAATAAAAAATTAGGGTAACAAATACAACATATGGTCGTTTAAACTTAAATGAGATGTGTCACTCCTGCTCAAGAGTTTTTTATTCCAAGTTTAATTAAAAAAAAAACATTTGTGAATTTATTACGATTTTATGGGTCTTCACTTCTCACTTTAGACGTATGAGAGCATCCTCATCGGTGAACCCCTAAGAGGGGTTCTTAAAAATATTTTATAATTAAATTGTGATTATCACAATTGTGCGAAACGGTTGAATCATCACATAAAGTTCTCATTTTGTTTTTTTTTTCCTTTCCGCGAATTACAACTTGACACGTGGGCTTAAAAACTGGTTCTTAAATGCCTTATTTAATGATCAGTTCTTAGCAATTTATGTCTTTTTCAATTTTTTTTCTTTTCTAAAAACACTAAAAACCCCATGACCATCCCCCCGATGGAGATGGTCTGAGTCGGCTCATAAACAGATGTTTCACTGCGTTAGGAAATATGAATGATTTGGGCCCTCTTTTAAGGTTATGGCCCAATTAAGAGTACATCAAATCATATTCTTGTATAAGCCAATGTTCGACTACCAGGCGCTACGGCGCTGAAGTAACCCATGCTATACTTCTAGGAAAAGTTTGAACGACCTTCAACAAAAGGGTATCTGTACCCGAAACCGACACAAGTGGGTAGGTAGAGAATACCTAGGGACGCGAGACAACTCTCTCTAAGGAACTCGGCAAAATAGCCCCGTAACTTCGGGAGAAGGGGTGCCTCAAAATCACTTGGCGATTCCAACTAATAACCCCAATGTTTTTTTTTTTTTTAGGAATACTCTAAAATAGCACAAATTTTAATTTTGTTCTAAATCTAGCACACTAAATTTAAAATTCCAAAATAACACAAATAATTATGTGAAAATACATGTTTACCCTCAAAATAAAATTAAAACACTATGTTTGGTTTCACTATTTCCTATTTAGGATTTAGTTTTTTTCCATTAAAAAAGAATTTTAGGTCATTTTAATATGAAATTTGTGCTATTATTGTCACTTTAAACTAATTGTGCTAAATTTGTAATAATTTTTTTAAAATGTGTTATTTTGGACAATTGTCTTTTTTAAAATAAAACAGTTAATTAACATAGGACAATTGTCCAAAATAGCACACTTTAAAATTTTGCTCCAAATTTAGCATCACTAGTTAAAATTGACAATAATAACACAACTTTAATATTAAAAGGATCCAAAATCTTTTTCTAATGGAGAAAACTAAACTCTAAATATAAAATAGTGAACCCAAACATAATATTTTAATTTTATTTTAAATTTATTTTGGGTAAACATGTATTTTAAATTTGGTAGGATAGATTTGAAACAATAAATAAATTTTGGGGTATTTCTCGTTAATATATCTAGAAAATAATTAAGGTTGACTTGAAAAAGAAAAAGAGAAAATTATAAAGTAATCAAAAACTAAAAGTAATGGGTGGCATGTACTATAGTAACATCAGTAGAAAAATTAATTCCATGTAACTGCGCTCATTATATACGCCACGTCACTAAACGCTTGAACCGTTGATTGTTTAAGGTCCCAGATTATCAATCTCGTTATATCCTATGAGCGGCTGGCACGTAGCCCCAAGTCAACTCAACCTTCGATTAAATTAAAATGAAAAGCATAAGTGGGGAAAATACAATTTTTTAAGATAGTGGGACCCACATGAACCACATTAGATAGATCTTAATTAGTTTTTATTAATCTTTCCCGCCATATATTTTAAATTTAAAGGAAAGTATGATTTCATAGTAAGAAAATGTGGAATTCTGTAATAGTTGTATTTATGCGTATACACATTTGTATAATTATGGAAAACCTATCTTACAATGATTGAGAATTTCAAGAAAAAAAAAAAACAGAGAGTTTTGTGGGGGAAAATTGTTAAAAAAGAAATAAAAAATAGGAAAAAAGATTCGCAAAGAGAGAGAAGAAGAAAAAGGAAAGAGAGAGGAAGGAGAGAGAACTCACCACCCTTTGGCCCTGGAGAGACCAAAGATGGTCGAAGAGAGAAAACTCTGAGATCATCATCATCATCATCCTGCTAAAACAAGGGCAAGTTCAAGAAGAAATCAGAAAAATATAAATTCAATATATTCGTTAATCAAAATTCTGCCTTTTTTAGTATTTAAAAAAAATATATCATTTTCGCTTTCTGGAGATATTTTTTAGTTTTTGATTTTTCAAACCCTACCCAATTCTTGGTTAAGAAGTTTCTTCTTTAAGGTATTTTTTTTTATTTCTTTTAGGTAATCTTTTCCGTGTTATTAATTTGCAGTGTTCTTCATTTGTGGGGGAAAATATTGATTTTTTTTTTTTTTTTTTGGTGGTTTCCATGTTTTCTTTATTCACATTGCTTCTTCAAGAGGGTTATTCTTTTACTTTTTCTTAATTACTTTTATTTTATATATATTTTTTGCTAAAGTTTTCATTTTTCTTTTTGTTTGTTTCTTGTTGGCTTGTTTCCAGGGGATTAACGAGAAGAAGAGAATTAACGAGTTGTTGACTCTTAGGAAATGATTTTTGTTTTTATGATTAGGGTTTTGTGCAATTAATTTTGCAAACAATGAGAGACCCTGATTATTCAATCACCAACCTCGTCGTTCTCCTCTTGCCGAGGATTCTGTAAAGTTTGGAAAAAAAAAATTCTTATTTGTTCATTAGGAACAAATCTGGCGATTTTGTATAGCATTTGTGTATACCTAAAATGAAGTGTCGATGGAATCCAATTGGATTTCAATTCTCTTGCTTCATGTTCTTGATCATTACCCTTCAATCTCGTTCCTCATTATCCCTCAATTCCGAAGGTAATAACAACTCTTGTCAATCATTTTTCTACAATTTTGTCTTCTTTTGAACGATTTTGATTGGTGTTGTAGGATTTGTATTGTTGAAACTCCGGGCAAGAGTTGATTCTGATATTCATGGAACTCTTGCAAATTGGAATGTTTCTGATGATCATTTGTGTTCTTGGTTTGGTGTAACGTGTGTCGACAATAGAGTGAAGATGCTGTAAGTTCCTTTTTTCATAATTTAATGTCTTTGTTATTCTTCTTGCAATTTCTGATGATTTTTATTTTTTTGGTTTTGTTTTGTAGAAATCTTAGTGGCTGTTCTTTGAGAGGAACTTTAGCTCCTGAGCTTAGTCAATTGAGTGAATTAAGATCTCTGTAAGAGTTATTATCTTTTTGCTCTGTTTCTTGAAATAATAAGAACCTAAAAATCAATTCTTGTTTTTGTAGAATACTATCCAAGAACAATCTCTCTGGTGATATTCCAAAAGAATTTGGGACTTTTCCGAAATTAGAGTTCTTGGATTTACGAGATAATAAGTTAAGCGGAGTAGTTCCTCCTGAGCTAAACAAAGTGTTGTCACCAGAGAACTTGTGAGTTAAAAGGCTTGTGATTCTTTTTTGATTTGAGTTAAACCAAATCAATGTGTTGACAATAATGGTTTGGCTTTTTTTTGGTGGATTCAGGTTGCTTTCTGGTAACAAATTTGCGGGTTTTATGAAGATAAAGTTCCTGAGACTTCAATCGCTGTATAATGTCCAGTTGAACAAGCATCGAGAGCTGTCTTCTGCTTCCAATGCTGTCTTCGACTGTGTAAATAGGAAACTTGGATACTGGTAATCCAAATTTTAAACCTTTTTTTTTAAAACAAATTTCCACAAAAATTAAACCTTTTTGCATAAGAGATGTGAAGATGGAGAAATCTTTGACAATGTGACAGTGTTTCAAGGAGAAGCTTGATAAGACTAAACAAAGCAGGAGCATTCGTATTGCGGATTAAAGCAACTACAAGACATTACATGAAAGCATTCCTTTTCCAAAATATAAATTCAATATGTCAATCAGTTTGGTTTGATTTTGTATTTTCCATCCTCGGTGTTACTGATTTTCTATGTTTATGTCTCTTCAGGGTGCAAAGAGAATCTCACGGGAAGAATTATGTTGCGAATCACCCAAGTAATCAACCAAACAATGACTGAAACTTCTGTAACTGAACACACAGAAACTAAATTGTCTTTTTGCAGGTTCTGTCATGAACGAAACTAGTGTCTTCAAAAGGCGTGAGTTACTCGAAGAAACAAGTAATTTAGCGGCTATGCCTGCGCCTGATGCTCCTAGTCCTTCTCCCGAGATTATAACCAAAGTGTTTCCTCGAAGCAGCGGGTCTTTTCCCGCATTAGCTACTGCAAAGAAGAGAATACCTCCATTGATCCCTCCTTCTCCTCCTCCAACCGCTCAGAACAATAACAACATAAACTCTGATCCCCCGAGGAAATTCGAAGAAAAATCAAAAGGATTTAAGGATGTTTGGTTGTATGTTCTTATTGGCGTTGCTGCTTTTGTAGCGATGCTGATAGTAATAGCGGTTATATTCTTCTGCCGGAAAAGAGCTGTGAAGAGTATAGGTCCATGGAAAACTGGTTTGAGTGGACAGTTGCAGAAAGCTTTTGTTACCGGTAAAAATATTGTTCTTAGAAACTGGTAAAAACAAACTCATTTCGGCTCTGTTTTCGGTTTAACATAACTTTAAATGTTTTCAGGTGTACCGAAGCTAAACCGATCTGAATTAGAAACAGCTTGTGAAGATTTCAGTAATATCATTGAAGCATTTGATGGTTACACTGTCTATAAAGGAACTTTGTCAAGTGGTGTTGAGATCGCTGTTGCTTCAACCGCGATTTTGGAAACTAAAGAATGGACAAGAGCTATGGAAATGACTTACCGCAGAAAGGTAAGTACTCTAAAAATAATTTCTTTCGCCTTTTTTCGAGAATCTTGATTGATTTTTGGAGAGCTCAAATTTGCAGATTGATACAATTTCAAGAGTCAACCATAAGAACTTTGTGAATCTAATTGGATACTGCGAAGAAGATGAACCATTTAATAGGATGATGGTTTTCGAATATGCTCCAAATGGAACTCTTTTCGAACATTTGCACGGTAATAAACATCTAATTTTTCTTCATATTAAGATCTTGTTAGCTTATTATTATCATCGACCAATCTTCATCTTCTTGTTCAGATAAGGAAATGGAGCATCTTGATTGGAGCGCGAGGATGAGGATTATAATGGGAACTGCTTATTGTCTGCAATATATGCACGAGCTGAATCCGCCAATCGCGCCCTCTAAACTTGTCTCATCAGGAATCTACTTAACCGATGATTACGCAGCAAAGGTTCTTGCTTTCTTGCTTTCTTGCTTTCTTGCTTTCTTGCTTTCTTGCTTTCTTGCTTTCTTGCTTTCTTGCTTTCTTGCTTAACAAGAAAACTCTTTCACTGGTTCTTGATTTCTTGCGTAACGGAAACCTATTTCAATGGTGTTATTGACTCATAATCAAACCCACTAAAGGATTTTATTTTTGCAGGTAGGAGAGGTTCCTTTCAGCTCACAAACCGGACTTAAACCGAGAAAACCTATGAGTGGTGATTTAGACCAATCTTTACTGCCATTACCACCTGAACCAGAGACTAATGTCTATAGCTTTGGAGTATTAATGCTTGAGATCATCTCTGGAAAGCTCTCAGATTCAGATGAAGAAGGATCAATTATAAAATGGGTAAAACTCAAAAATCAAAATCAAATCATTTTTCTGAAATTTACATTACTAATGTAACACTTGTATGTTTTCTCACAGGCATCAAAATATCTGGAGAGTGACAGTTTGGGAGATATGATTGATCCTACATTAAAAACGTTTAAAGAAGAGGACCTTGAAGTGATATGTGACGTGGCACGACATTGTCTAAGAATTGACCAAAGTCAACGACCAACAATGAAAGATGTGGTTGAACAATTGAAAGAAGTAATCAACATTTCTCCAGAACAAGCTACACCAAGACTCTCTCCTCTTTGGTGGGCAGAGCTTGAGATCTTATCCTCTGAAGCTACTTAACCAGAAGAACGATTCTCTCTCCTCCTCCTCTCTCTCTCTCTCACTCTCTTCGAGCTGTCACACGCGTCAGAGGTTCACACTCTCGAGCTCTATCTCTTCACGGTAAAACGTCGTGTCTTAAATGTTAAAAAGTTGTTATTTTCTTTAATTCTTCATATTAAATTTGTTTCTTGGTTGGTTTTGATAGTGTATTTGGATCCAGATAATATAACGATGTGTTTGTATAATTGTATACTATACCTATAACGTATATTTGTACGTATTTTGTGGTGAAACGTTATTTGTAACTATTAACAATGGGAAAACAAATTTTTTTTTTTATCAAATTGTGTTAATAATCTTGATATGTTATTATTTGGATTTAAACTCGCATATTATTATATTATCAACTAAAAAATATAATAATTGGGTTATGTACATGGTTAGGAGTAGATTTAATCAAACTCCAAATCCTAAACCATTAATCTTTGATCGAGTGGTTAAATCATTTATTCTATAATTCATAAGAGAAAAAACGATTCATGTTTTTGAAATGCAATTAACAATCATAATTGATCAATATGGATGTCACGGCAAGAATATCCAACTCTTCAGCATATTCTAGGGTTTTAATGTAAATTTTTTAGTCCAAAATTCTCCAATTATATATATATAAAATTCAACATGATTCATAAATAATTTTGAACAAGGAGATTATTGCGATATTCCATTTTTTTTAACACATACAATGTGCCTATTTAAAATCTCTGTTGGTGATACAATAACGATAACGTTTAGTCTAATCTGATCATGCACCGTCAACGTTTAGTCTCGATTTCGTGGAAGATGTTTAAGGTCGAGAGGGACCAAAGCGCCAACTATTCGAAGCGTGTGTGGCCAGCTCGTGGTCCCATGCTCGCTGCACCAACCATTCGAGCAGTGCCGTGCCTAGAGTCTCAAGGACTCAAGGCGAACTTAGAAAAAAGGACCCCCAAAATTTTTTTTTAACGCAATAACATTATTATTACTTGAAAACGTTATGAAAAGCCAAAAAATTTTAAAATAAAAGAAACACTAATACAAAAGCTTAAACCATAATTTTTCGTCCTTTCTTTCCTACAAACTCGTTCACTAAGCTCTCGTAATCGAGTTTTCTTACTAACTGTCTTTCAATGGATAAGATAGTCAAACCATTCAACCTTTCTTGAGACATAGTTGATCGCAAATAAGACTTTATCAGCTTCAATTTCGAAAAGCTTCTTTCAGCGGAAGCAACTGAAACCGGAATTGTTAACAATACCCGGTAAGCGATCCACGAGTTTGGATAGCAACCTCCCATACTTTTCAAGAAACCTAACACATCAATGGATCTTTTGCAGTCTTTTGGCAAAACTTCTTTTAAAACTCTCAGCTCATAATATAAATCATTTCCAACAACATCTGAATGATTTCCATGTCTTAAAGAGGCTTCAAGATTGATACACGATGCCATCAAATTATCATCACTTGCTGACTTTAACTTCCTCAAATCAAACAAAAACCCAAATGTTTCTTCATACTTCTTAAACTGTTCAAATCTTACCTCAAGTGAATAGAGAGCTTGATCCATAACTTGGATAAAGTAGGATATCCTAAAGTTCTCTTCTGCTGATAAATTGACATCATCATCCATTTTCTCTGGTTCTTCATCGAAATGTTTTTTCCTTCTTATGACACGTTTTGCCTTTTTGGAAAATATGGCTTCAATCCCCATTGATTCAGCTATTTTCTTAGCTTCAACTTTTGCTGCCTCAAAGCCTGTATCTCTATACTTTTGGAAATAAGTAATAAGTCCATTAAGTTGAGTGATAGCAAGATCAATATCCATATTTTTTGACTGCAAATACTTACTTACCGTGTTAACAGCAAATAACAGATCATACCAAACAACCATGGACACAAGGAATTCATAATTTCCAATCCCGTGTGTTTCACTTTCAGCAAGGCAATCAGCATCACTTTGAGCTTTCGGATCTTCACTTGTTTTTGCTATATAAATTAAAGCATCCCTTATTTTTGGAGCTTGAAATCTTATTGCCTTGACGCACCGAACATGACTTTCCCAACGAGTGTCTGACAAAGATTTCACTGTCAAACCTCCCACCTTATCTTCAAGTATCTTCCATCGCTTATTTGAAGATGCAAACAGACAGTAAATACGCTGAATTATCCCAAAAAATGAAATTGCCTTGGGTGAGGTGGTTGCCATATCACAAAGTGCAAGATTAAGACTATGACAACCACATGGTGTATAAAATGCACGTGGATTGATCTCAAGAAACCTCTTTTGTACTCCTTTATGCTTCCTTTTCATGTTCGACCCGTTATCATACCCTTGTCCTCTTGCATCATCAATGTTCAAATCAAGAGCAGCCATCACATTTTGAAGCTCATGAAAAAGTCCTTCTCCAGATGTGTCATTAACTATCACGAATGTCAGAAAAAATTCTTCTATCTCGGGTGGACTTGTTGAGATATCAACACATCGAACGATGAGAGTCATTTGTTCATGATGACTAATATCTGGAGTGCAGTCAAGAATGACTGAAAAGTATTTTGCCCCATGAATCGTCTTGATTATCATCTTCTTAATCTCATCCGCTAGCACTAATATCAACTCATTCTGAATTTTATTGCTCAAGTAAGAATAACTATTTTCACCATCTTCGAACCGCCTAAGATGCTCTCTCATTACAGGATCCCAATCAGCAACATCTCAACAAAACTTATGAAGTTTCCATTGCCTTCTTCTCCCAACTTTTCATTGCTCCCACGAAATGCTAAGTTTTGTTTTGCAAGAGTCTTCACCAATGAGAAAAATCTAATCAACACATCTTTCCAGTACATGCTTGTCAATGGTTTTATTTTTTTGCAACCTCAATTCTAGTTCCATCCACTGGCTCATGCAAACCATATGATCATGACTAGTCTCGTGACTCTTAAGCCTCTCTAAAATATTTCTCCAATCACAGAATCTTGTAGATGCTAATTGGCTAGCATTGGTAAGACGAGTAAACAATCTACAACAAAAACAAAAGATTTTATCTAATGTTTTTGAATAAACCAGCCACCGTCTATCTTGCTTTTCTCCATTGCTCAATTCTCTTGTATAATATGAATGAGAGAAATGTCGACCCTGAATTCCATCCCTGGGAAAAAAATAATCAACGGGTTGTCTTGTTATCGGACCTTTCTCAACCATGACATCTCTCCATTTAGATTCAACTTTTCCCCAATTTCCCGGATCATAAATATCATCTATAAGTCCATGATGCTCATGCTCTTCAAACTCTGTACTTTTCTCATCGCCTTCTGCATTTGCATTCTCATCATCTTGTCGATTCACATCATCCACATTCTCTTCTTCATTCACATTCTCATCATCTTGTCGATTCCCATCATCCACATTCTCTTCTTCATTCACATTCTCATCATCTTGAACATTCATATCTTCCATTTGATCATCAACCTCCTCATCAGCAGTTTCCACATCTTCATCAAGATTATGTAGCTTCTTAAGATATGGGAGCATACTACCTGATATAGATTTTAAGTACGTATCCTTTTTTTCCTTTGCTTTCCTTTTGAATGCACCTGACTTACCCATGTTCTGCAATTTATTCATTAAGCCAGAATTAGCAACATCTAAAGAGTTCATAAAACCAGTACCACAAAACAAATTAAAAAAATTCAATTGGAGAGAAAAACGTTTTGAACAAAAAAAGACGAAATAGAAGAGAAGTAACAGAGAACACAAGCGATTTTATAATACTCTGTTTTGCTGCAGTTTTGTTTTCCTCTGTTAAACTTGGGTCCTATTTTTCATTCTTTAATCAATTCGAATAAAAAAGAATAGAAAAACACAGGCGTGGAAAATTGACTCACCTCACAAAAAACAAACAGAGAATTGATTGGAACTTGTGTTTTCTAGTGGATTTGCTTTTAACTGTAGTCGTGGAGAGATGAGAAAAATTGCGGAGAGATGAGAACAGAAGGAGAAAGAATAAAGAAGTTTTAGGGTTTTTTTGGTTTATCAATTTTAGTTTTAGGGTTTTTTTTTGTTTATGTTTTATATAAACAAAAAAAAAACAGATTCTAGAATTGGGTTTCGAACCCCGGTTCTTAAACTAAACTTTTATTATTTATAACCACTACACTAGAGACAATTTTCAAAAATTTAGGGCCCCTAAATTTTTTTAATATTTCGGGCCCCAAGGCGAATGTTTTTTTTTTCCTCATCAGACACGGCTCTGCATTCGAGTAATCCATGGCCGTGACAATGAAATGCCCTATTTGTATTGCAACTTCAAGATTCCTCCGCCACTTATTTTCAAATCAAGACATGTTCTGTGACAACTGTCAACTCTTTAAATCATCTCAAGATTTTTGGGCAACCATTTAGATCCATCTAATCAATACAATAAAATCCCTGGTACCTTTCCATAGATCGACAACTCAGTTTTTTCATTCTTTTAGGAACTGACACCTCATAAAAATATTGAGTCAATTACAATATTTTAATTAATAGATGTCAACATTAATTATCAAAAAAAATTCTTAATGGGTTTGTTTAATGGGCCTTGGCAACCAACGAGTGGTTACATGTGAAAGGATGTGAGAATGTGTATGCAGTTGGAGATTGTGCTTCCATAGCTTAGTGCAAAATCATGGTCTGTGAACACCATTATTAGACTGTTGATATTGTTTTCATACATGCATGCCGAATCATAATATGTTTTTGTTGGAACTCGTTTTTTGACAAAATGATTTTGACCACTTTCCGATGGTTTTTTCGGCGGAAACGTCTGTCGGAATGACCGGATCTTGGGCTCGATGGAATCGGCACCATATGCACTATGAGATAGTGTATTTACTTGTCAAAATCAGAGTTCATTTGAATGAGAAATGGAGATTAAAAGTGGTGTGCATATCATCATCACGATGTCATCAACGACGTCATTGTGACATGTGTACGTGATGTCATCAGTGATCATCATGTCAACATAATGTCGACATCTTCTCCTTTTGTGGTTTGAATAGCCATTTCTCATTGGCTATATAAACAGCCATTGAGTCTCATTCTAAACGCGACCAATAATCAACGCATCTTCCTTCTATTTTATCTCAAGTGTCTTGAGAGTATTCGTAGAATGATAAGTTCGATATGTTCTGTTCTTCGGTGTTGGAAGACGGAAACAACCAGCAGTTGTATCATGGGAATTTTACCGCTATAAAACCGTCGCACTACGGGGCGTTTAAAGATTTAAGGAAAGAGATTCGTCTCGACTCTGCAATCTTTTTTTCCATCTTTACGATTTGGTATTGTATCTTTTTATTTCTGTTCTTAAATTTTCTTTACATATATCAGTTTCCTCGTTATAGAAATTGAGGTTTCTACAGTTTTGTGATTGCTTTAGGAGGATATTGCAAATATATTTAAAGCCGCAGATGTGGACAACTCAGGAACCTTGACCGTGGAAGAATTACAAGACGTGGTTGATGATATCCTTGTGAGGTACCCACAGGTTGAGCTCTACCTGAAAAACAAGCATATGAGGAATATAAAAGATCTGCTGGCAGATTCAGAAGTGCAAAGAAAGAAGTAGACATCATATTTCAAGCTATATATTTTTTCCTCTTATTAGAAAAGCATTGCCAATGTGACTATGTGAGTGTGGTCTTCGAATATGTTTATACATTACGTCAATTAGGGTTGAAATTAGGGTTGTTGATGATGGATTTTCTTCATTTGATTCAGTGATCCATAGCTTCGAAATCATTATTTGTTTATAACGTTGAAGCAGACTCCTTAAACAACACACTGAAGCAGAAACAACAGATAAAATAGACTTAACAGACTTTTCAACAACGACACTGAAGCAGAAACAGATAAAAATAGACAGTCTCTTAAGGAGACAATGAAACAGTCAAAGGACCTTAGTTATCACACTTCCACACATATTTCTTAACATACTCCTCCCAGATTTGCGCCTCCCTATACCAGTATTGCTCCTCGAGTTTCCAAAAGCGGTGCTTGTCCTCCACGGTAAATACCCTCCCTTCCCTCGCAGCAGCTTCGTCTTCCTCGAGTTTCCAAAAACGGTACTTGACACTCAAATTAGTAATTACGCGCACATCATATTTCAAGCTATATATTTTTTCCTTTTATTAGAAAAACATTACCAATGTAATTATGTGAGTGTGGTCTTCGAATATGTTTATACATTACGTCAATTAGGGTTGAAATTAGGGTTGTTGATGATGGATTTTCTTCATTTGATTCAGTAATCCATAGCTTCGATAATTTTTGTGCAAATTTTGTGCGATAATTTTTAGTTTATTTTTTAATGTTGGCATCACGAATCTCTTTCATCACAAAGTTTGAGCCTTTATGTGGACAAATCTCTTTCATGACAAAGCTTGAGCCTTTATGTGGACAAATGTCCACAAGTTCTCACCACAATGAGCAAAGCTTCCTTGAGTTCCTCCAGTTCTTGGGTCACTGTCATCTGGGAATATGAAAACGCATGGATCCCTGACGACTATGATATTCATACCCTTAAAATGAGCATTGAAGCTGCTCTGAAGAAATCTAATCCAGATTTGTTTATACGGGGGAAGCTGATTGCGATTGGACCTGTCAGCGGAGCTAAACATCAAGCGATTAGCAGGCTACGTGATGAAATCAAATTCTCACCGATCCCAGAAAAAAACCAGTTGTATGATACTCAAGGACTTGAATGTAGAAAATACGTTGTATTTTGTCGAGGTGACATGGAAGGTAAAAAGTTTCTTAATCGGCTTTTTAGTGTTTTCCCAAGGATTAGCATGTTTAGATTTAAAATGATAGGTTTATGAAATTGGGTTCTTCCTTTTTTTTTTCTTTCTCATAACAAATTCTGAGAAAAATCGATGTAGCTGATAAGTATTTGCTTAAGAAGACCTTCATGAAAGCACTTGACAACATGATTAACATCTTGATAATTTCTGGAGACGTTGATTTTGTAACTGCGATTGATGGATTGAAAGAAAGTGGTACATTTATAATGTTAGCGCTACTTGAAAATTCGAAACGAGACTTCTATGACCGTGCCAAAGTAACTTGCATGGCTTTGGAGTTCGGAAGATCCTAATAGAGTTGCTGCTACTATGATAAAGGGAGTTGGACCTATCACGAGCTGTAATAGAGGTATAGTAAATTAATATATTTTGCAGTTGTAATAATATGTCCTAACAGAACTTATAATGTTTTCATTCTTTTTTTTTTTGCAGGATGAACTTATGATTAAGGTGGTAGATAATATGAACTCTTAGTAATATTGTGGTACTCTTTTCTTTTTTAGTTTCAGTCTCTCTTTTGCTGCGTTGTTTTGAGAACATATGAGTTAGTTAATATTGTTGCAGATAATATGAACTTTTGAGTAATATTGTGGTACTCTTTTTCTTTCTTTTTTAAGCTTCCGTCTTTCGTTTGATGTGTTGTTTTGAGAACATCTGAGTTAGTTACAATTGAACAAATTAGAGATGGATCTTTGAATTTATCCTCTTTTGTGTTCTCTCTCTTTATTTAAACAAATTTATGTATGTAAAAGTGAGACTGATACAAATTGCTCAGAATCACATGTCGAATCTGAGCAAGATCATCTCTCGTTAGTTACAGTTGAAGAATAAGAATGAAACAATATAGAAAGAATTGGTGAAAATGAAAAGTTTTTTTAGTTGGCCAATGTGCAAGGCTTTAAGGAACCAGAGAACATCTAAGTCTCTTCCTTCCTTGCCTTCTCCACTCTTCTGCTATTTTCCTATGCTTCTTCATCCTCCTTTCTCTTCACCACTTGTTCAACCATTTCCTTTTTCTGTGTAGAAAAACCAACGAGTTTTTTTATTTTTCTTCTTCTTTCTCTATAGATTTTAGACATAAAAGTCGCATGTGCCAGTTTTTTAGCAGGAAAAAAGGAAGAGCAATGTGATTTCTTTACCGTAGGTTTGGTGGCCCTCAAGTCCTTCAAAAGAAGCATTGAGGAGATGGTGGGTTTGTCCTGATTTGCAGCAACCCTTTGTTCTTCATATTCTCCAGTTTTAGAGGAACATGGATGTTTTCTTCATCATCCACTCTCCTATAAAAATCCTCACAAAATTCCAAGCTTAGTTACTGTTATTTAAGTGAACTCATCAAATCTTATGCATAAGTACTCTTTTAGGCTTAATTGTACAACAACATGGTGCTAGACATAATAAGAACGTTTTAAAACTTCCTTATTAACCAACCTGGTAACTGATTTCATGTTTTTTTACCCGCACCAATTAACCTAATGCGCACACTACTGCAATCATAACGGTATGTCGATGTAGCACTTTAGGATCGATCCCACATAGAATAAATATTACACACCAAATATACGAGAAACAAACTAAGCTAGAGCAGAACGTTTTTATGTTTTATACAAAAAGAAAGAAGAAATATATCAAAATGCAAGAAAGAAAATAAACGAAAGAAAACAAAACACAAAGAGAAAACGTGGGATCATGGCTTAAACTATCGAAGAGATGATTAACAATTAAATAATGAATCATTTGGAAGCATTAAACACTATCTTAGAACATGGAACACAATCGTAAGACTAATCCACTCCCGTGGTATCAATCTCTTCATCGATTACTCGATTATCATAAACTTCCGTTTGCAATCAAAAATAATCGATGAGCATTAATCACAAGTCCAATTAGTTCACTAAACACACTAAACTACAATGGCCAATTGTGAATGATATGTAAAGCTCACAAAAGGTTCGGTTCAAGCAATTCATTTAGACTCGGGTCAGGAGTGAAATGCCTAGGTTAAGGACTCGAATGAACAAATCTAATATAGAACTAACACCGCTTACTCGAATCTCTTCCCTAAAGCATGGGACGAGACCAAAAATCTTAGGGTGTAGCTTTAGTTCGGTTTGTCACGCCAAACTAGAACTACCTAATCTAGGTGTAGTACTAAACTTTGGTTTATCTTATCAAATCTAGCAATAAGAACCAACCTAAGAACCTAAGTGAAAGAATTATCATAGATCATCCTAAATCACCATCATCTAACCATCAATCAACCAAATTAAGCCTAAACATGATCCAACAAAATCTATTCACAAGAACACCAAAAACATACTAAGAATATGAAGAACACAAACCCAGAAAATAAAAGTCAACTCATAAAACAACAAGAATCAAAAATCTAAACCGATTAAAAGATAAAAGAATAATCAAATAAAGATAATATGAAACAAGAGTGAAGAAATCTTCAAATGTGTGGATTATACATGAAGAACAACTCAAGAAACTCTAGAGAGAGTTCTTGGGTCGCACACACAAAATTAATGAAGAAGACTTGTGTTTTTAGTGGACAAAAATGACTTAAATACAAAAAGGGTCACTAAAAGTGTCGGCATCGGTTTGGGGGATCGGTTATCAACCGATCCCGCTTGTTAAAATGGTGGCATTGACCTTGGCGATCGGTTTTGACGATTTCGGCTTGACATCTCTTCACTAGATCGGCCATAACTCTTGAACCACAGCCCTGAATGACACAAATCCAACTCTCACGAGAAGATAACTGAGTTGTCTATCTGGTGTCCAAATTTGAGATTAAACTGGGTACGGGAAGGCTTTCATACGACATGATCTTTCAGCTGCTTTGGATTGCCGCTGCATTTTCCGGTAAAGACATGTTTTCACTAAATCAAACGCATCTCGCGAACCGCTGATGGGAATGACATTAAACCACTTCCAGTAGAAAGCTAACTCAATTTAGCATAACTTTCATTAAGACTTTCCAGTCTAATTCAAAGGGCAAGTGTCTCCTTTGATCTAAGCTGCTCCAAGCACTCCTAAACATCTGAAAAAAGCTCCAGCAAGCCAAAAACGACACAAAAGTAGGATTTCTAAAATGCAAGTTAGAACCAAATGAGACTCAAATGCATGATCCCAAAACTATACAAAGTGAAATTAAAAATTTATGAAACTAAACCTTAAAAAGATGTAAAACATGGTGTTATCAGTAACCAGACGCTATGATCTCCATGCACACTAAAAAATCTGATGATATTTTCTACCGTCCTAATTTATACCATGATCCTTTAATCTTTGACCCTGAAATGAGATACAACTGGTGGTAGAAAATTATTTACCCTTTTTTAACTCAAAAAAATAAAATCTATTTTTTTAATCTATTTTTTTTTCCACGTATTAGAAAGTGGGATAATTTGCAACCTAGTATTTATCAATTTCACAATCTAGAACATACCCAAATCTCTATAATTAGGAGAGCCCACTCGAAGCATCACCACAACCACACAAATCTCGATTTTTTTTTTTGTATTTTTTTAGAATTACTATTTTTATATATACGGAACTTGAGACCCTTGAAAAAAAAAACAATTGAAATTTAGTACTTTTTTCCTCTCATGAACATTTCCAGAATCTGAGCTCTCTCTCTCTTCTAAGTCATGGAAGAAACATTCCAAAACGAAGTTTTTCAATAGCTTTTTCTCTTTTTCATCAAGTTAGATTGTTCTCCAAGAAACCCGTTAAACGACTCGAACCAATGGATAAAAACGGCATCGTGTTGATGCAAAGGTACGAATTAGGTCGTCTTCTAGGTCAAGGCACATTCGCGAAAGTGTACCACGCACGTAACCTAAAAACGGGGGAAAGCGTAGCGATCAAGGTAATTGACAAACAGAAAGTCGCGAAAGTCGGATTAATCGATCAAATCAAACGAGAAATCTCAGTGATGCGTCTCGTTCGTCACCCAAACGTTGTCTTCCTCCACGAAGTCATGGCGAGCAAAACAAAGATTTATTTCGTGATGGAGTATGTTAAAGGCGGTGAGCTTTTCGATAAAGTCTCTAAAGGAAAGCTTAAAGAAGACATTGCTCGAAAATATTTCCAGCAATTGATTGGAGCAATCGATTATTGCCATAGCCGTGGAGTTTACCACCGTGATCTAAAACCCGAGAATCTGCTTCTAGATGAAAATGGTGATTTGAAAATATCCGATTTCGGGCTCAGCGCGTTGAGAGAGTCGAGGAAACAAGATGGCTTGCTTCACACGACATGTGGAACACCTGCTTACGTGGCGCCTGAAGTGATCTGCAAGAAAGGTTATGATGGAGCTAAAGCTGATGTTTGGTCTTGTGGAGTTGTGATGTACGTGTTATTGGCTGGATTTCTTCCGTTTCACGAACAGAATCTTGTAGAAATGTATCGGAAGATCACAAAAGGCGAATTCAGATGTCCGAATTGGTTTCCTCCTGAGGTCAAGAAGCTATTATCTCGGATTCTTGATCCTAACCCTAATTCAAGAATCAAGATTGACAAAATCATGGAGAATTCTTGGTTTCAAAAGGGTTTCAAAAAGATCGAAACACCTAAATCGCCCGATAGTCATCAGATCGAATCGCTAATCAGCGACGTGCACGCAGCCTTTGCTGTGCAACCGATGTGTTACAACGCATTTGATCTAATCTCCTCGCTGTCTCAAGGATTTGATCTCTCGGGATTGTTTGAGAAAGAAGAGAGATCGGAATCGATGTTTACAACGAAGAAGGAAGCGAAAGAGATAGTGTCGAAATTCGAAGAGATAGCTACGAGTAGTGAGAGATTCGATTTGAAGAAGAGCAATGTAGGAGTGAAGATGGAGGATAGAAGAGAAGGAAGAAAAGGACAACTTGCGATTGATGTTGAGATATTTGAAGTGACAAAGAGTTTTCATATGGTTGAGTTTAAGAAAAGTGGAGGTGATACAATGGAGTATAAACAGTTTTGCGATCGTGAGCTTAAGCCATCTTTGAAAGATATTGTTTGGAAGTGGCAAGGAAACAACAACAATAACAACAACAACAGCAACAGCAACAATGAGAAAGATTGTTTAATGTGATAAAATCTGTTTTTTCCTATTCGTTTTTTTCTTTAATTTAATCGCCTTTTTTTAATCTGTGTGTGTAAAATCTGAGATTTATGATATTGGATTGGCTGCAATCATCATCACATATCTAGATTTTTTATTTTTTTTTGGTTCAATATATACACAAAGATTAAAAAAAAGGGGTGACAGATTAGAGGCGTATTCTTAATCCACGAAGAGCCAACAGTGAACAATACTTTAGTCTAATTCAAGAGCTAAGATAAAAGGCACAATGCTCTTAGTTTGAATCTTGGGATCACTTTCTTGCCATCTATAAGCTTGATCGCAAAACAAATAATGAAATCGACCGTTAGTGTTGATCACTTGGGCTATGATGATTAGTCATCTTGATTCAAATAAGACAAGTCATGGATTATGGAGTTGATCATGACTTGGTCCGCAGTTTTGATCCGTGCTTGAGAACTCGGTCCGAAGTTGGTTCGGGGATTGCGGTTTGGTTAGCTCGATCATTCGATCTTTGAACTTGGACTTATGACCCGCGGTCTTGACATCAAAACCACCATTGGTATGCGGGCTGAGCGTTCACAGACCAACCGAATCTGAATCAAATCCCATGAATTAATTCACGCCAATCCAAAACCGTTCATGTTCATTTCTTTGATCATTTGATACGGTAAAAGTTCGCTCGTCCGTGGATGGCTTGCGAATACGAACCTGTGAATACGAAAAAGACCGTTGAGTAAAATGCATTTACACATGTGATCTCTACATCGAAAATGCATCACCAATAACGATTCTAACCTCCCACAGCAAAATATGAAAGATCAAACGCGAAAAAATAACAAACTTGTTTATTCAATCTGTGTTTCCCTTTCTATACATCAAAGATTCATATCTCACCACTCTCTTTTAGCTCTAAAGTCTAATGCCTCTTACACCATGCAAAGAACAAGAACATCACAACTGGTTAAAAAATCGTATGATTCACAAATCTAAAAAGTCACCAAAACCTAAACCAATAAGCAGCTTCACAACTCCAAGAAAACCATTTTTTTTCATCTTCCTAATCAGTATCAGAAAGTAGATAAGCTGGCAAAGAACGCGATGCAGAAACCGATTCTCCATTACCCGCACTTAAGTTCTGCAATTTTGGTTTCAATTCCTTATTACAAAACTCATCATACTCCATTTTATCACCTCCTTTCTTCTTCACTTCAACAACAACCAAAGCTGGAGTCAACTCAAATATCTCAGCAGCAATTGTCAATGGACCTTTCACACTTCCTTCTCTCGAACCTTCAAGACTCACTTTACAATCCTTCTTCCGCACAGTAAAGCTCACAACTTTCGCGATTTCCTCCAGTTTCGATATGATCTTATTAACCGGAGCTCCAGAAACAAACCTAGAGCCTTCACCATCATCATCAAACAAGCCGGATAAATCAAAACCGGGCGAGAACGAAATGAGATCAAACGCATTCAAACTCGAGGGTCTAGGCATCGGCATTGTTCTTCTCCTAGCATCAAAAGACTCGAATTCCGGTTCAGAAACCGTAGAAGACCGTTCAGAAACCGATTCGACGGATTCGATTTCATCATCAACATTACAGAGCTTATTATCATCTTCGACATAGAACTTAATATGCTTAAACCCTTTCTTGAACCAACTAGTCTCCATAATCTCCCGCATTGTAAACCGTCTATCCGGTTTAGTCTCAAGCATCCGAATCAACAACCGGTTAATCTCAACCGGAAACCATCTCGGACACCTGAAATCTCCTCTGTAAATCTTCTTATACATCGCCATAACATTCCGATCATGGAAAGGAAGAAACCCCGCCATTAACACGAAGAGGATCACTCCACAGGACCAGATATCGACTTGGGCTCCGTCGTAGCCTTTCCGAGCAAGAACCTCCGGTGCCACGTAAGCAGGCGTGCCACAGAAAGTGTGGAAAAGCCCGTCTTGTCGGATCTGATCAGAGACTGCGCTTAATCCGAAATCGGAGATTTTTAGGTTTCCGTTTTCGTCTAGGAGGAGATTCTCCGGCTTCAGATCTCGGTGATAAACGCCGCGGAAATGGCAAAACGAAACGGCGGAGATCAATTGCTGGAAATATTTCCGAGCGATTTCTTCTTTCAGTCTCCCTTTCGCGACTTTGTTGAACAACTCCCCTCCTTTGACGTATTCCATCACGAAGTAGATCTTCGATTTCGTCGCCATGACTTCGAAGAGCTGCACGATGTTCGGGTGGCGAACGCGACGGAGGATCGAGATCTCGCGTTTGATGTGTGCGATTAAACCGCTCTTGAGGACTTTCTCTTTGTCGATCACTTTGATCGCGACGCTTTCTCCTGATGTCGCGTTTCGCGCGAGATAAACCTTGGCGAAGGTTCCATGGCCGAGAAGCCTATCCATTTCATATTTGCCGAGGATTAGAGCTTGTTGGTTGCTCTTATCCTTCTTCTTCATCGATTTCACTTTTCTCAGCAAATCCGCCATTGAAAGGAGAGATTTTGATCTTTCCCCTCGTGAAATGGTGAAGAAATTTCGAATTTTGAGTTCAGGATCGTCTTGGTTGGAGTTCGAATTTCGAGATATTCACCTGAATTTTGGTGATTATCGAGAGGTTGTAGACGAAGACGATCTCTCTCTCTCTCTCTCTCTCTCTCCTCTCTTCTCTTCTTCCTCTCTCTGTCTCTGTTCTGTTTTAGGGTTGTTTCCAGAAATAGGATTCTTCCTTTGTGTATATTTGGAATTTGTTTCCGAGTTACTTATACAACACTTCTCTGGTTTATAACACCGACACACAAATATATATATNAAAATAAAAACTAAAATAGTAGATTATGAAAATTAACAACTATTGCAACAAAAATAAAATACATAAAATTCAAATTTAATTTACAAGCATCATAAATGTAAAAATATTAAATAATACGATATTTTAGGTGTATCTTTTCATTTTTTGTGTAATTTAATCGTTATTTTAAACTAACAAAGATAATTCATTCTCAATGCAAATGAAAAAATACCAAAAATGAAAACAATAGGCTAAAAAAGTTTCAAACAACTAAAGAAAAAAAACTAAACCTAGACAACCATAAGACACAAATGAACATTAAAATATTCGATGAACAATCGGGAAAATAACAAATTATCAAAAACATAGACAAAAATTGACAAAAACATTGAAAAGAAAGACGAAAACAATGAAATCAATTAAAGATATGTGAAAATAAAAACTAAAATAGTAGATTATGAAAATTAACAACTATTGCAACAAAAATAAAATACATAAAATTCAAATTTAATTTACAAGCATCATAAATGTAAAAATATTAAATAATACGATATTTTAGGTGTATCTTTTCATTTTTTGTGTAATTTAATCGTTATTTTAAACTAACAAAGATAATTCATTCTCAATGCAAATGAAGAAATACCAAAAATGAAAACAATAGGCTAAAAAAGTTTCAAACAACTAAAGAAGAAAAACTAAACCTAGACAACCAGAAGACACAAATGAATATTAAATATTCAATGAATAATTGAAAAAATAACAAATTATCAAAAACATAGACAAAAGTTGACAAAAACATTGAAAATGAAGACGAAAACAATGGAATCAATTAAAGATATGTGAAAACAAAAACTAAAATAGTAGATTATGAAAATTAACAACTATTGCAACATTGATAGAGAGAAGTGTGAATGATGAATAAATATTATGAAAAGATTACTATCTAGAAAAAAGGTGACGAAAACGAAGATTGAGAGTTCAATTAAAAATCTATAAACATGTTAGTTACATGAAATTCAAGTTTAATTTACAAACATATAAACATTAAATAATACGATATTTTATATGCATCTTCTCATTTTCTTTTTGTGTAATTTAATCGTTAGTTTAGATAATTCATTTTCAATGCAAATGAAGAATAAAAAAAAGCAAGTTCTGAGACCAAAAATGAAAACAATATGTTAAGAAAGTTTCAAACAACTAAAGAAGAAAAACTAAACTTAAGATAATCATAATACACAAATGAACATTCAATATTCAATAAACAATAAAAAAATAACAAATTATCAAAAACATAAGAGAAAATGACAAAAACATAGAAAAAGAAGACTAAAACAATGTAATCAATTAAAGATGTGTGAAAATAAAAACTCAAAATTGTAAATTACAAAAATTAACAATTATTGCAACATTATAGGATTTGGATGATAGAAAAAAGTGCGTAGAACAAATAAAATATTCGGAAGAGATTACTAGAGTCATCAGAAAAAAAAGGAAACGAAAGCAAAACGTAAGAGTGGAATTGAAAGTCTATAAATATGTTATTTAAAACATAGAATAAAATAAGACCGCGCGGCGCGGATTCTCTTCTAGT
>PKMM01032394.1:408014-442871 GCA_002933915.1 Eutrema heterophyllum | reverse complement strand
AAGTACGAGAAAAATAGAATATAAAAAATAATAAAGTAAACTATTAAATGTATATAAGATTTAAAATATATCAAAACTAAACGTAGATAATTATAACTCACGAGATCGTGATGTTTGTCAACGTTAATTTAGATCCTGACATGTGTCAATGTAATAATACAAACTTTTCAAGTAATAAAAAAAAGGAAATTGTGGTTTAAAAAAATGGAAACTAATAAAATAAAATAAAAAATTAGTAAAGTGCGAGAAAAAAATAGAAAATATGAAATAAAAAGTAACTATTAAATGTATATAAGATTCATAATATATCAAAAGTAATAAAATCAAAGAAAGTAAAGTACGAAAAAATAAAAAATACAAAATCAAAAAAAAAAATAAACTATAGGAAATGTTGTTTTTATCAATTAGATTCAAATTTAAGTTATATAAGATTGAAATTTGATTCTTGAACTGACTCATTCATTCAGAGAGATTGTTTATGGGTAATCTGGATCAATTTTGAACATTTTTAATTGTGAATTTCGAAACGTAATTTATGGATAACTAAACGAGTGTTTGACTTTAAAATCAAATTATATGAGTCATAATTATGTGGGTTATCAATTTTACAATTTAAATATTTTTTTATTTCATCCGCGTATCACGCGGGACCTAATCTAGTTAACTAGGGATAAAAACAATAATATGGAAAACAAATCTCCTATTAATTTTCATTCCGCCAATTTCATTAACAAGGTAAGTTCATAGAGTTCTCATGACTATAGTTCCTTTATCTTGAGCTCTAAACTTATGAGATTTGAGTCGGACGATAATCTCATAGTGTTTCCACAAGTTAAGCCTTTTGTGTATTTAGACATAAAAGTACTGTCCTGCGAAATGCACAAAGTATTTGCCAAAAAAAACAAATTTTTATTATAAAAACAAAGATTCTCATTTAACCTTTTTTTTTATACATTAAACGTGCACAACACAACAAAGGCCACACATGAAACTAGTAAACAACAAACATACAGATAAAAGAAGCAAAAGTTTTCGATGAGAGGCATTGATTACTCTTCAAGCTTTGTAGTATGTAAGATAAATGCTGAAATGGAGAATGGTATCATGACCATCGGTGACATGTTGGTTTTCCTGGTTGTGCAGAGTCTCGACGACAGCGTACCCTTTAGCATGCTCGAACTTCCCGGTCCCACCCACAACAGCAATATGCGAGGCGTGAGAAGCGGTTCGGTGGACCCCAAAGAAGCTGATGGCATCATCGAGTGTGTCATGATGATCATGCTCTCCGTGGAACAACACGGTCAAGGAAAGGGTCTGGCTAGTTCCGTCCAAAGAACTAGCCATATAGAACCCCTGTGCTCTGCCAATAACTGCAGAGCCCAGCTCATGACCCTCAGTGAGCTCATCATCGACCACAGTGATGGTGCCAAACATGAGCTGCTGGAGGGCAGCTGCGGGAGGGAGTTGACCTGCGGTTACGAAAGGGAGGTTGTTGGAGCTGAGGGATCCTTGGGAGTTACCGTTAGTGTTTTGGATGACGGTGTTGGCTTGAGAGCCACTGAGTCCTGTGAGGAGTGGAGCAGTGTTTGGGTTGATTAAATTGTTGATGTTGTTTGCGTTCACAAGCGGTACAGCGTTATCTACTGGGAAAATGTTGTTGCTGGATTTGGAGAATGGTATTCCGTTCACTTCTGTTTGTGCTACTATCCCAGTGACCACACGTGCTGACGGGTGTGACCCGCCTAGCACGTCATGCATAAAAAACTCCAAGATTGGCTCGTGTCCACCTGTGGCTGGTCCTGGGAGGGGAATCGGTAATGGAGGTTGTGTTGTTGTTGCGGCTGGTGGATTATCACCCTCCTCTTCCGGTATGTCAGGGACTAATTGTGGCTGAGTTTCGACCTCATCGAGAAGTCTAGCGGAGTGTACATTTGAGGCTATCAAGAGGAAGAGCAAGATCGTTAGGCTAGGAGCTTTGGCCATTGTTCTTCTTTGTTTAGGTTTTGGGTACTTTTGTTGTGTTTGTTTTTATTTTCTATGGCCTAATGGGTTTGTTTATATAGGAACCTTGGAAGATCATGTGATCGATGATGGAATGGAGTTGTTGTTGTCGTTGCTTTCTTATCATTGCTTTAGTTGAGGAATTGATTTTAACTAAACCTCTTGTTTCATTAAGTTATTAACCAAATAATAATTAGCTACTTACTCCTCTATTTCTTGCCTTTTTGTATTCCTTGACCTTCTTTATATTTCCCCGATATTGCTATATGGGCTTAGACGAAAATATTTGGGCCTGTTTCTTACGGAAAATGGGCCCATAATTAAATCTCCGCCGTTTATGTTGAGCTGTGGAACATCTCTCTCTTGGTTAAGCTATGAGGCTATGAGCTATGGCGGTAATGGTTAGCTGAGCTCTAGGGTTTATTTTTTTCCTTCTTCAAGTTTCCTTGTTACAGTTTCCTTCTTACTGTTTCCTTGTTACAGTTTCCATGCTTCTCCTAAAGGCTAAACCCTAGCCCAACTTGCTGCTGTAGCTTGCTTGCTTGCGTCGGAGATGTATCTATACAGTCTTACTCTGCAACAAGCGGGAAGATCAAGTGGGAGCAAGGAAAGCTGAATAAACAAAGTGGACGAGATAGTGCAGTTCCATGTCTTTTATTGCTGAATAAGTACACACACGAAACAATGTGCATGTTGGTGACTTAATATTTGATTTATTATTTGTCATATATTGCAATTACAGTCAAGTTTCTATAAATTAATAATTCGGAGACTATGATATTTTATTAATTTATAGAATATTAATATATTGAAGTTTTATTTGGTTGATTCATTGAGATATTAATTTATCGAGTATTATTTATAGAGGTTTCACTGTACTCTAATCTTAAATCTAGATGTTTATTTGTCCATTCCAGTGTGGGACTCTCTCAGTTAGTTATACAATTACAACCATACAATGTCTCCTATCATCCAATTTTGTTTGTTCTTTACTTAAATATTGGGGGAGCAAAAAATAGTTGCACTTAAAGCAAAAGAAGAAGACTTGGTTATATATAGTCTAAACCGAATATGAGTAAATCAGATTTGAGATGTTGCTTCATTGTTGTTATTAGCTTTCACACGAAGAGTAGTGATTCTTGTCTCCATCCATTGGACAATGTCATTGAACACAATTTCTGTTTTCTCCAAAGGCTCCCCGAAAAGAAGGCTATGCCACATTTCTGGATACAACTTCAAAGTCTTGTCATTAGAAGAAGCTACCTCATAAAGCAGTTTGCTAGCTCCTTTATCCGTCACTTTATCATCTTCTCCGTGCAATACTATGAACGGCATTGTCACCTACTCACATGCATGCATATATCCCCAAATCAACCGCTTTCCATTAAGATCTCAATATTATAAACACAAAAGTATAAAATAGCATTTGGAACAATTGAAACATAACTTTGATTCTATACATTACCTCGTTCAACCGATTCTCTAGATCGAGGCTGATTCTATAAAGCTCGCTCATCGTCTTCATACGAGGCCTCCCATTGTAGCAATTTGGATTCTCTCTTATCTGTTTTTTTTCTTTTGTTAAGGTCAGTGAAGAGCGTATCTGGTCCGGAGAAACTATGGATTGTATAGAGAAAAGGAAAGTAGAGTACCTCTTGTCTCTTTTGAGGCAGTTTAATCGCGAGATTGATGATATCAGGTCCCGAAAGTAACGACTTCCATGATGGGATCAGATGTGTGACCAAATTCATCAGAGATATAACCATTTTTGGTGGTTTCATCTCTTCAGCAATCTGTCTCTCATCACATTTGTAGTTATACATGATTAGGATTCTTATAAGAAATGAAATTAATTGGTAATGATATATGTGAATCTCTTCACCTTACACATTGGAGCTATAAGGATTCCTCCATCCCAAAGCTCAGGTTTCTTGCGGTGCAAGAGAAGAACTACGGCTCCTCCCATCGACTCTCCCATCAAAAACTTCTTCTTCTTTGTGTTCTCTCCCATCTCTGCCGTGCACAACAAACAAAATCCAGGTCAGGTGATTTAGTAGAACGGACAATTGGTGCATTCGCCCGAGACTTCTCATTTCAAATAATCTGTTCTAAAGAAAATTTGGATATGTAAATATATATATAGACTATAGATATTTGCAATGAAACTTCAAATAATTTGAGACGATTCTGCAAATCATACTCATTATACATTCAAGCCATTGAAGTGTATTCGTCGCATATATATAGCCACGACTTTTTGTTTCCGTTTGGGTTATAGTGTATATTCCTTCAAATGAATTCACAACTTTAAGCATTTTATGCAAGTTCCTTTGTTAATTGCAAATGCAAACGTCAAATAAAATAGAAGATATTTCGTTTATTTGCACTTTCCAAACATATATTATAAGAAACTGAAGATATGTTATGTTTTAAATACGATATATTTTCTCATGTAAATGCAAAGTAAACGCAGAAATTGGGTTTGAAACTTATATCTAATGTTATGACATCAACAGTGTCAATGTTTAATCATGAGGTCAAGAAAGAAGAGATGGACCAGATATTTTGGAGAAATGTGAAGAGACATCATCGATGAGAAGATCGAAGTTATCAATGTAGACAGAGAGGCCGCCTGATCTTCCATGCCCTTCATACTCAATTCCGTACACACCAAAACCTTCTTTTGCAAACTTAGATGCAACATCTGCAGGTAAATTTAATTCACATTCACCTCTTTGTTCATCATTCTTCAATGGATGCATATATGTATATATATAGATACCTTTAAATGTGGTGCTGCAATCAATTGCATAGCCATGGCAAAAGAAGATGAGAGCTCTTGGTTCTTGATTTACTGGAAACCATTTGCAGGTTAAGAGCTGTATTCCCCGTGAATTCTCGATGAATTCCTAAACCAATTAAAATCATAATCATCGACTAGTTCTTTATATGGATAATAAAAACAATATGAATCTTGAAATCGAGTAATGAAATTTACCTCGCTATATCCGACTTGCCCATCAATATGAGCCTGTAAATGACAAAAGTCAAATCACATATAAATAAATTTGTAAGCCAGAGAAGAAGAACAAAACTAACCATAATTGATCCCAAAAAATGTAATGAGAGAGTAGCAATTAAAACATAACAGATATATGGTTAGATTGTTGTTTCTTGTGGAAGAAGAAAGTTTATGAAAAGGGTTGAATCAGACAATATAGTGTATTGTCCTTTTTCTTCGCTCGCAAGAATTTTTACTAATTTTTTAGGGGTGACCTAAATTTAGCAATTTCATAACCCAAAAGTAAGCACTGATGACGGGATATGTTTTTTCTTTTCTTAAACGTCATCTTAGTGAAGTTGTAACTTCACAATAATTAATGATGCACAACAAAGAAGGTTGGTTACTTTTTTTCTTCCCAAATTCTTGTTTCTTACTTAGACTTTGTAGTCTTTACCATTGTTACGTGTTCTGTGGAATCATAATCTGTCTTCTGACATTTCCATTTCACCCTAGTCGAAAAAAGTTGGGATCCCGGTGGTGAGCGATCAAGTAGAAAAGGCAAATTAATTTTAAAAATAAAATGCAATTTGAAGTTGGTGAATGCTAAAAACACCAAACGCAAAAAATAAAGAAAAGTATAAAAAACCACATTTTGGGTTTTGTTTCCAAAGATATCACATAAAATCATAAATTTCTGGAAATGCACAAACTTTAGGTTTATGAAGGCATCTGAATATTTGTTACAAAAAAAAAAGGCATCTGAATATTTAGGATGAAGTCCTAAATAATTTAGCAACTCTTTGTAAACATGATTTTTGAATCAATGGCATCAATTTTGCATCTGGAAATTTAGCACGATGTCCTAAATAATTTAGTAACTCTTTCTAAACATGATTTTGAATCAATGACATAAATTTTTTTTTAAAATTTTTTAAAAATTGTTTTGATATTTTATAACTTTTATAATATGTCTAACTAATGATTATAGATAAAACTATCAAACCGGACTAACATGTTTACTTAATCCGTTTTGTTGCAGACTAAAATGTAAACTTAAACTTACACATAATCAAATAAAAATATAACAATCTATAGTTAATTTTCTAAGAAAAATCATATTATTTAATAAATTGAGTATATCATCTATCTTTAAAACTAAAATTAAATATTTTGACTTGCGAGACCCGTTTTATGGGCATTTGAAAATTAGAATTCTAACTCGTTCATGGCGGGCTGACCCTCTTACTTAACTCATTTTACGGTGGACTAAAATATTATTCGGGATAATTCGCAAAGAACTACAATATTGAAACACCAACTCTAATATGCACCGTTTAATGACTCTAGATTCTGTTGTCAGTCCACAAATTCTTTAAAATATCAATTTTCTCATGTCTAACTTTTTATAAAAATAGTAAAATATTTTTCAATTTTTGTTTTGATATATATTCAAATAAAAATATACAAATTATAGTGAAAATATTGCAAGATCTTGATTTTTTTTTTTTGAATATGTGTGAATTGATTATTATTTACAATTATATAATATTTTAAATATTGTAATAATTTTTAAAAAGAAGTAAATACCCTATTTAATGAAAAACAAATACTTTCTATATGCTTTTCAATAATTTAAAAAAACAATTATATTCTTTCCTATTTTAATTATCTTTTTAATAACTTATAAAATAAAGTTCATTTTACTAAATAACTACTTAAATAATATTATAGAGACGATTCTAATCGTTTTACATCTAATCCTAAACATTTTTTTGTGCGACCCATCAAATCCTAAACTATGCAAGACATTTTGTGATCTAAATTTGTACTAAATGAAATTTCGATGTGCAATTTCAAACGATAATACTGATTGAGTACCCTTCGTGGGTGCTTTATGGTCATTTCATGGGTGGTATAGCCTCCTGGTAGGTGGGTTCATACTTCATTGATGAAATGTCATAATATAAAATAGATTTGTGAGTTTGTTTTGGATCTACAAGGAAAATTTAAAGCAATATTTTCAATCTCAATTTTTTTTCTAACTGATGAGTTTCATTTAAGTTTTTTAAAAATAATATCTATTTTACGAGATATTTTTAAATACGAGTTTGTATTGGATCACGCAGACTAGATTGTGCGAATCATCTTGGGTAGTAGAGAAGCAATTTTTTTACTGACTATTCTTGTATAGTTACTTTTCTTCAATTTAATGCTTCAAAATTACGCCAAATCAACAAAAGATCTTGGGTTCAGCATTTTAACTTGTATCATGGATTGTAACAATTTTAGAAGTCAAAATTCACGTTCAAGCGAGGATTGGAAATTTTCGGAAACTTTTTTCTGAATTTTATAGGTTATTCACTATTCAAGCCACGTATCATTATTCGACTCTTTTGTTAAAACATTCATTGCATATATTTCTGGTGAAAATGAATATATAAATGGATCAATATAGATTAGCACATAGCCAAAATAAATAAATACATAAATTGTATCAGTTTGACTTTGAATGATTGCAGCCGATGGGGACGGATTAATCCGCTTGCGAACTAGACCGATCTCTTTTTTTGGGTGGACAACAATCCGATGCGAACCAAGTTTCTTTCTTCACAAAAACAGGTCTCCAATTAATCCGCAGCAGATTTTTTTCTATCCGCACCACTATATACTAACATTTGTGAATGATAAACAAAAAGTGATCTAGTTCGCAAACGTATTAGTTCGTCCAGTCCGATGCAACCATAAGACCTTTGAATTTTCAAGTCCACAAATGGATTTCAAATTAAATAGACTTTGTTTTATTTGAGAACTATATGCCAAACATCATGGCTTGTATTGTACCGTTGTACATAAGTTACAACATTCTTATAGTACGTACGTAGTGATACATCAAACTCAGCGTTTCAGACACAACACTTATTTATGCATAGAAAAACCATCATTCATATGCTTTAACTCAGTCTCTAACCTTTGGTTTATAACAGAAGCTCTTTCGTTTAACCATGTAATAATATCACCAAACACAATCTCCAAATTCGCAGGAGATTCTCCGTATAAAAGCCCATGCCACATCTTCGGGTATAACTTGAAAGTCTTGTCCGAACTCGAAGAAACCTCGTATAGTAGCTTGCTTACGTCTTTGTCTGTAACTTTATCATCTTCCCCGTGAAGGACAATAAATGGCATCGATACCTGTTTAAATTCAACCTTTCATGTTTATCCACAAATTTTGTTGGATTGTAAAATCAAATCTTGGAGATACCAAGACAATAGATACGCCCTATAAATGAAAAGAAAAATATGAGAAAAAACCTGATGAAGATTCTTCTCAAGATCCAAGCTAACCATTAAAAGCTGATGAGCGGTTTCTAAGCGAGGCCGGCCCTTGTAGCAATACTCGTTTTCCCTTACCTTACAAATCAATTATTTTTTTTCTTTTAAATATAAAAAAGAAACATCTAAAACTAAAACTATATTAAAATAAAAAGGATGATAATCAATATATATTTTACCTGTTTTCTTACGTGGGATTCTTTGAATGCGACGTCAATAATATCGTTGCTAGGAACTATCTTCCAAGTTGGGATAAACCGAGTTAGCTTTGTGAGAAATGAGATCACCATTGGATGTGGCTTTATCTCTTCTGCTAGCTGTACGCAAGAAAAAAAAGCCATTGTTGTTTGCATCTTTAAAAGTGTTTATATATAATTGTTTAGGTGTTGTGTTAACTAAACTCTTAAGAAGTAAGTTGATTGTTATAGAAAAATTGGTAAGCTATTTTTTTTTTTGTTAAAGAAAATTGGTAAGCTATTCACAATAATTTTCATATCTACTGTTTTACTAAACCAAATTAATTAAGACGATGAAAGGATTTTTTTTTTTAACAAATCAGCTAATTAGTTTATGCCATGTCATATCTTTCTACCATTTTTCTCAAAAATATAGATTAGTTAAAAATAATATAAAAATGGTGAATAAATAAATAAAAATAACGATTTCGCTAGATATTTTAAATTAATTAATTAATTTTCTATATCATTCTTCTAAAAAAAATATCTGATAATCTTAAACGTATTTTTAACGCTAAATATTTTTTCTGTTCTTTCACATAGAGATTCATCTGGTTAAAATTTTTGATTTTATAGTAAGAATAAAGTCAATCTTAACTAAAAAAATCTTATTTTATAATAAGAATAAAGTCAATCTTAAGTTTTTAACTAAAAAAATGAAGGACACGCGATACCTTACACATCGGAGCGACTAAAACGGCACCGTCCCAAAAATAGGGCTTCTTTCTCGCTAATAGTAACACGACTGCTCCTCCCATTGATTCTCCCATTAGAAACCTCATCTTTCCTTTATTCTCTTCCCTCTCTATACGTTCACCATTTCCAAAAAATATAAATTAGTACAATTTTTATTCAGAGGCGCAAACTAAAAACAGAGACATTCATTAGGAGAGAAAATGAATTATCACCACAAATTGAAGAGTAATGAGAAGAGACGTCATGAACAAGACCATCAAAGTTTTTGATGTGACCATTTAATCCCCCGGATTTACCGTGGCCTTCATAGTCCATTCCGTAGACCGCGAAACCCGCCTTCGCCAATCTCATTGCAGTGCCTAATCATAATTTTTATTAAGAGTAATTATGATATTGTATTGATTTTCCTATGAATATATACGTATTTGATGATTAAATCATAATTTAAAGAGACGGAACTGTTCATGGTGATGCTTGATTCCATTGCGTAGCCGTGACATAAAAAGATCAAAGCCTTTGGTTCTTGCTGCTTCTCCGGTATCCATGAACACGTGAAAAGCTCCATTCCCCGTGAGTTCACCACATAATCCTAACAAAACAGAACCCAATTTTGATATCTCTGTTAAAAAACAATAATTTGCATAATGAATCTTGGTTTTACATACAGACCGTGCATGATAAATAATCAAATATAAGAGCGAGATTCATAATTGAAAAAGATAGAGAGAGATTGAGACAAACCTCTTTGTACATAACTATGATGTTGTGTTTCGTTATGTGTTTTAAGAAAAGAATATAAAACTGGATTTTGGTTCAATATATAGAAGAGGAGAATCACGAGAACGACATAAGAGTTTTTTTTTTTTTTTTTAAGGAGAGAAGTGTCGGGTGAGAGGAAGTTTAGATTGAGATTAAGGAAAAGACCACTTAAAGTCTACGGGTGATTTAGTTATGGACGTCAGCTCCTACGCATTACCTTTGGCCTTTGGACCGTCATTTTTAAGTTTTATTTGTAATTTTGTTTTATGTTTCGATATATAATTTTGAATAAAAATTTAATTTTAATTTTATTGTTTTAATTATAAAAAGAAAAATTGTTTAGTGTATTAATAATATGTAATATTGAACTTTTAATAATTTTATTGTCAAAATGATACTTTTTGTGAAACCGACGGAGTATATTTTTTTTTCCATCTTAATTGACTAACTAACTAACTTTTCTGAGAGAAAAAGAAGATTTGATTTGACCTTAAAAATACATTCAATCGAAATATTGAAAACATACGGGCCCATTCGTATAAGTAAGGCCCATTAAATTAAACTCATAAATAACCCAAACCCATCAACTAAAATAGTCATCTTCCTCTTCAACAAATTAGGGTTTTTCTGCTATCTAACAGCACACAAGAGACTAGAGAGCTCGAAGGGAAGACGCCATGGGTAAGCCTTACTTCTGAATCAAATGTTCGGAATATTTCGTCGTTTCATTTCTTCCGTTTCGTTCCTGTGACATTCTCTTATGAGTCTATATTTCTCTCTCGGGTTTTGTGAAATGGATTATGAACAGCGAGAATCAAGGTTCATGAGTTGAGGGAGAAATCGAAGTCGGATCTTTCTGCTCAGTTGAAAGATCTGAAGGCGGAGCTTGCTCTCCTCCGCGTCGCTAAGGTCACTGGTGGTGCTCCTAACAAGCTCTCTAAGATGTATGTTCTCTCTCAAGGAAACATTAATTTTCTTGCTTTCATTATTAAATGTTGTAAACCGTATCTACTAATCTTTTGGTTTAGCTTGGCTTATGATTTGCTACTAGTTAATTGCACTCCTGTTAAATTGTTCAGGATACTTCTTTTTACAAGATTAGGCATTTAACACATTCATGTGATTAGTGTGCATATGACACATTCACTTCATCATACACACTCATGTGAGTAGTGTTTATTCATGGTATCTACCTTATCGATTGATGATTGTTTTGCGTTTGTTTCTATGTTTTCTGTGTGTATGTGTTCTTTATTTAAATGAAGCAGCCTCTTAAACATAATTCCATTGTTAATTGTAAACGGGAATTGGTGTTTCTGCTTATGTTGCACAACTTGCTCATATTTCCATTTTTTCTTATGGGCTTTGTAGTTTAACTTGTCTGCAATAGACCCATAAGTGTCCTCAAAAGGAATAGAAAGTTACTTGTGATCTATTTGAATCTCTAAACAAGCAAGAACGTTCTTGGCTTAGACTTTTTATCCATCTTGCTGAGCCTCAGTTCTATAGTTATTATGAATCTGAATGGGGTCTTTTGGGTTGTTGCAGCAAAGTGGTGAGGAAGTCAATCGCGCAGGTGTTGACTGTGAGCTCACAGAAACAAAAATCTGCTCTAAGAGAGGCATACAAAAACAAGAAGTTGTTGCCGCTCGATCTCCGTCCCAAGAAGACTAGAGCCATCAGGAGAAGACTAACCAAGCACCAGGTATTTGATGTTACGGGTTTCTCTGTTCTATTAAGTTCCTCAATTCAATGGAATTATGCTTACTTAATGACTTATTATTCTTTGCGTTGGATATAGGCGTCGCTGAAGACAGAACGAGAGAAGAAGAAAGAAATGTACTTTCCAATTAGAAAGTATGCCATCAAAGTTTAATAAATCATTTCTTGTTGTCTCACTCTGTTTTCTTTTTTTGCTGTCAAAGATCTTCATCTTCTCTGATATATGTGAACTATCTTTGAATTAAAGATTTTTATTCTTCAAACGTATCATTGTATTATGGGTTTTCTGAGTGGATTTTTTTTTGCAACTCCACCTTCCACTTGCAGAAAATTAAGGGTGCGTATTTCGGTTTAATTTCGGGTTTGGGTTTTGTTTGGTTGATTTGGGTTGTGTAAAATTATAGCCGAATTCAACCGAAATAAATTTGGTTTGGTTTGGTTTAGTTTGGTTTGGTTGTAATTTGGTTTGGTTTTAGTTCGGTTTAAAAAAAATATCTTATAAAAACAAAAAACTTTTTAAGCTTAATTGAGAAGTAGGGCTCTTAACTATAAGGGTTTGTAACTTTTTTAAGTTTTCTCGTTTTTAATTGAATATTTAGCTAATAGGGTTAGAGAATATATATTAATCATGTTGAAAAATTAAAAGAAAAAAATGGAAGTTGAAAACAAAAAAGGAAAACGTGGGTTTAAGACCGAAGAATCGAAGATCCCACCATATGTGTTTATATTTTTAATATTATTAATTAACTAATTAACAAAAACACATTGGGTTATCGGTTCGGTTTTAAACCGAACCAAACCGAACCGTTCGGGTTGAGAAAAACTTCAACCGATTGGGTTATATATAGAACTAGATAAGTATCTGCATATATGCGGCTTTGTAATTTAATATTTTATAACCCGTAAAAAAAACTAAAACCGAAAAAATGGAAAACAAAATTAGATCACCCGTGAAAATAAATAATACATAAATTTAGAAACAAAGTTTCCGATGAAATAAATATATACATTGAAGGAAAATTTTGGTGAAGTATATGCAATAAATAACTTTGAATACGATTATTGGACTTTTTGTGTAATTGACATACTACCAAATTGTGGTTTATATAGAGGTGAAAAATTAATATTTTTCTTTTTAGGATTAGTAATTAATTGTTTCCTTAATATAAATGGAAAAACTAAAGATTTTTTTTTCCTTTTTTATATTAATTTTGCCTTTTAAGATAATTTAATATTTTTTTTATGTTTTTAGTAACTTTACTTTTTAAGATTATGAATCAGTTATTAAATTTTTCAAATTTTAAATTTTTTTATTAATCTATTTTAAGTTTTTCTATTATTAATTATTAATTATCTTTTTTTAATCAACTTTGGATTTTAAGATAAATTTATTTTTTATTTTTATTTTTTGTTTAGTAATTTTATTTTATAGGATAATGAATTGATTATAAACTTTTTCTTCTATTGTTATATTATGTGTCAAAAACTAATTGGATTTTTTTTTGGAAATTTCTTTTACACATGTCAGAATCTGATCGATAAACTTGACACGTGGCACGATCAGGCTTTTCTCTTTACGTAACATAAACTTTCTCATTATGTAACCATGTCTTCTATTAGACAAAATATTACATACAGCTTATGGATGAAAATGTTATGAATTTTTTTTTTTTGGTTGTGAAATTGAGAAACTATCAATTTAGTTATATAGAGGTGGGGAATAAAAAAATAATTTAGGATTGTATTCCATTTTTTTAATTTCCTTAATCTAAATAAAAATACTAGTTGTTTTTTCCTTTATAAAAACTTTAGTTTTCTTGACTAGACAAAATATTACATGCAGCTTATGGACGAAAAATGTTATGAATTTTTTTTTTTTTGTGAAATTGATAAACTATCAATTTGGTTATATAGAGGTGAAAAATGAGAATTCATTTTTTTTTTAGGATTGTATTCCTTTTTTTTTAATTTCCTTAATCTAAATAGAAATACTAATTGTTTTTTCCTTTTTTAAAACTTTAGCTTTTTAGAATTGTAAACTATTGTTTAATTTCCTTATTCTAAATTGAAATATGTGTTTTCCTTTTTTTTTTATAAACTTTGGTTTTTATTCTTTTTCTTTTTAGGATGATAATCTATTGTTTAACTTCTTTATTATAAACTAAAATATGTTTTTTTTAAAAAGATTTGTCTTTTATTTATAATTTTTGTTTAATTTCGTTACTCTAAACATAATTACTCTTTTTTCTCTTTACTTTTTAGAAAAAACTACAAAAACTACATATAACTACATAATTTTAGAATATAAAACGACTGAAAAGAAAGACTAATTGCTATAACAATATAAAGTAAATCTTATAGTTTACATTTTTTTTTTGATTTGTAGTTTCTATTTTTCTCTTACTTTATTTTTTTGATTTTATTATTTTTTATTTAAATAAAACATAATTTATTTTACTTTTTTGTTATTTTATCTTATAGAAAAGTTTATATTATTACATTGTTATTTTCTGTTTTTTTTACACATGTCACGATTGTGAGTTAGAATCTTAATTTCCGTTTTTATTTTTTTCTTTTATTCAGATTATTATTTTGACACATGTCGCAATCTTAATTAACCGTGACAAATGTTACGATCTCGTGAGTGAGAATTATCCTACGTATCACGCTCACGTCGAAAGATTCAGTTTATATAATAAGATATGGTATGGTTTAGATCGGTTTAAATTCAGTTGGTTCAATTTGGTTTGGTTCGGTTTAGTTTTTTTGCCCCCTGCAATGCAAGTCAATCTTACCAAGTCCGATTCAACCTCCTATATAATCCTTAGCTATATCGATGACGTGGCAAAAGTGGACGTCGTTTGAAAACCAAACGGAACGTGAAACACACCGTTTTAGTTAGAAAAAAACGACAAGAACTTTAAAAATGTGTGTCGTTTAGAAACAAAAGAACGACATGAGAAGATCCTAAAGTTATCTAACCCTAAATCGATTTGGGGAAAACCAAAGCTTGCTGGGTCGTCTTCTTTCGAAGGATTATGGGGTTTCTTTAACGAGAACGAAGAGCAATGTGTATAGCTTCGGGATTGTGATCAAAGGCTGTTGCGAATCTGGGGAAATTGGGAAAAGCTTTGAGCTTCATGTTGAATTAACAATGAAACTTGCACGCTTAAGACAAAGAAACAGCATAGCACCGAGAATTTATAGCCAATGGTGATTTCAACCTCACGGATTTCTCCGTCAGCACCAACATTGACGGAACTCGAGTTTCCTTCAGAGTCATGTATGAAGAGCTCTCGAGAGGGTGAAACCTATAATCGAATAGATGGGCGATCTCAGAGTAGCTGTGTGTGGGGGTCGGTGGGTGAATTTGCAGATGGATTTCAACAACTAAGAGTAATCAAAAGAAACCAAAACCAATTGCAATCCAAAGAGAGGATATCAAAGTTTTTGTTTCATTACTGTTCACAATAACCATGAATCTTGAGTTTTCAAATCAAACCCAGATCCCATAAAAAATTCATACGAAGGTGAAAAACTCCATGAAACAGAATAAAGCAAAACACGCCGGATTGTGGATTAATCAAAGATGCTAAATTGAGGATTAAAAAACTTGAAATTAAGAGGCAAAAATCGATTTTTGTTTTTTTGTTTTTTCACATGTTTTCCTGAGTGAACTATTGCTTCTAGAGATATCTCTAATGGTGAGATTCACATCTCTCTTCACATGAATTCTGGGAAGACCCGATAGATCCTCCATTGGATTTTTTCTTTTTCTTTGTTTTTCTGGGAAAATTGCAAATTGGTTTCGAGTGGGTACGAAACTGACTTGGGAATTTGGAAGGAAGATCGAAAAAGAAGAATTGGATTGGTTAAAGTTTGGTTAAAGTTGTTATTGGGTTTAATTGCGGTTTGGATGGTTCAACCCAGATTTTTATAAGATTTAACCCAGTGTATTTCCCCAAACAGGATGATGTTCGATTACACGAGACAATCCCAAAACGCAGCGTTTTAATGTTTGTGACAGATATAATGGAGGTTAACACCAAGAGTTATATAACGGGTTGAATCAGATTTGGTACGATTGACTTGCATTTTCTGCAAGTGGAGAGTAGAATTGCAAAAAAAATCCAATTGAAAAATTGATTTGCAGAAAACTCTTGTATTATCCATTGTTCAAAAAATTGCCCTAATCGGCGACTAGGCGTCCGATTAGGTGGGGTGAAACACACAGACGCCGAGATTTTGCTATAGTCGGTGGTCAAATCGGGTTGTTAGCCAAACCGGTGGAATCGGGCAAATCGGCCAGTTTATTAGCTGGCCAAAAACTTAGTAACTTCAATTTTTATTGTTCTCATGTTTAGAATAAGTTTTTATATGTTAAATCTATAAGTTTTAAGTGAAAATAACAAGAAACCGCAAAAAAATGAAGAATTTCGTAAAAAAAATGTAAGAAACGTCGATTAGGGTTGCATAGACTCAAAGAATAAGATGAAGAGAAAATGATGATTTTACCCTTCATTTAAAAAATTTACAAAATTGATCTATGGGCATGTCAAACTTAAAACCCTTTATTTAAATTGCACTGCATTTTCCACTACATCACAACAATCTATTAACTATATTAGCTGAAATAAAAAATATATACATATTAAGTAGTTAAATTCCCTTAACACATAGACCCCGACTAGCTCCGATTAATCCGTTTAGGTGCTAAGCCTCGTCGAACGCCTAGCTACCTAGCGATTTTTGAACCTTACTATTATCTCAGCTAGCGATTTTTGAACCTTACTATTATCTCTCATATATTTTTCTTTTTAATATTGTATAACGCCTTCTGACTGTTGAAAACATTAGCTCCAGCCACCAGGGGTTTGGTTGGTTTTATCTAAACCGGAAAGTCCGGACAGAAAAATGTTTTATTTTCCATAAATTCAAAAAAAGATCATAACCGAACCGAAATTGGAAAAAAATAAAGTCATTTTTTCTCTTGGAGTGAATTTGAAACCTTATCAAACTAGATTTGGTGTTAATCATGTTCATCATATATTTGATATTTCTAAAAATTAAAGCCAAACTGAAATTTACCAGCTCTACTCCTGGTTAGGATTGTAAATTATACACATGAAGAACCAGCTATATAAAGTACATATTGTAAAACCAGCTACATTATGTTTATATAAAGAGAATTAAGTCAAAATAGCCATTTTGATTTTGATTTTTTTTTTTTTTAACTTTGACTTTTGTATGATCATTGTTTGACTGTGATCTACGCTTGAGTTGACCGTTTGACAATCCCCTCTCCAAATTGTTTTCACACCTCGATATTAATATTCATTTCTACTTCGTTAGAAGTTAGAACTCTCCAAACCTAAAATTCTTCTCTTTAAAATACCAAAATCCGAACCGAACCAAATTAACACTATTATCGTTAATTTTGTTCATAGCAAGAAAATTATTATTAGATTTTTTAAAATTACGAATTTGTAATCAACTAACAGTACCAATTAATAGTCATCGTTTTGTTTATTTAAGACTCCACTTTAGAAAAGACAACGAGAATAACCAATTTCTTTTTGGTTCATAGTCATAGTCGAACCATTATTCTGGACCGGATACGTGAAGATCTAGTCATTATAACTTTGTAAGTCGTGACAAAACGTAGAATAGCTTATAATGATTTCGCCAACTCATCTAACATCGACACGTACATCGTTAAAGCCAAATTGGTTGGAATGTATTATGTAAACGCAGTTGACTTTAGTAAGCGAATCTCGATTTTGTTCTTTAAGGTTGGAAATTGCCGGTGGCTCCGGTATGTGTATCTTATTATCACAATTTGTCGAGTGCGTAAATTTGACTTTTTCTTAAAAACTTTATTAATATATATATAACATGCGAATGTCTTGTGTAATTGTGTCTTTGCATATAATATAATAGATATGTAAAATACATGATTTGATCAAGTTGGAATACATAATTACTACGTATTTTTGATCTTCTTTTGGTCAAACGAAAGGTTAATAGTTTTATACGTACGACGATAACTTACATATTTTTCGTCGAAAGGGAATACTCTAACGCAGATCCGCAAGTCATAGAGAGATGATCTGTTGAATATCACATAAGTCACTTACGACTTACGTGATTGGAATTGTTTTATCGGAATCGGTTTTATTAGCGTACTTAACTACTCGTAAACATATAGTTTGTCCGAATTCCAAAATGTTGTCATATATTTGAAAGTAGCGTACAAATTCAATTCAGTGGCAATGTGTACGAAAATACTACAGTTTTCAACATTCAAAGGTCGTTTGATGACTAAGATTATTAATGTCATATATTAAAGATTAGATACTTCTAATGAAACTGTGATGTTCTAACAACTTTCATAGCATTTGATGTAAAAGCCACTTGAAGATTATAACATTATTATTATTATTTTATCAAAAAGAAGGTTACATAACATTATAATATACGTATAACTGTTAGTACATATAATATGTCAGCTTGAATATGAAAGTTAAGCTAATAAGCCCAAATGTGAATCTTGGAACTTTAAATTATTTGATATTATCATTGACTTTGTCACCATTTGCTATATTTTAGTAATATGAGTTTAATCCTTCCTAGAAGATGAAAGCTCTTATATACACGGTTAAATATAGAAAGCTCTTATATACACGGTTAAGAGAATTACTGTTTCCAAACCACTAACCGAAACATAACGATAATGTTAAACCACATATTTTGTAAGGGCAACGTTAACAGATTATATTATTATTGATTAAAATTTTAAAGAAAGTGTCTAACTGTCTATTATCGTAATATCAATAATTTATCGTATCAACTGAAATGCAGATGTTGACAGAAACAAAAATGAAATGCAGACACGCGTTTTTAAAAGAGCTAAATATCAGTTCCTTCGGGGACATCCGATAAAAACAAGATTCGTACATAATACAAATTAGAACAGAAAATATAATTAGTTATCAATACTGCGAATGATTTTTGGTCAAAAACAAAAAAAAATACTGCGAATGATGCAACAAAAAGTCAAATCAACAATTGAACAACTGAGAAAAAAAAATACAATTTGTGAATTATATAAGTTGACAGGATGAAATAGTATTTTAACAAAAAAAACAGGATGAAGTAGTCAAAATCAACAACTGCTAGACGTGTATAGCAAAACTTTGTCGTCGTATAAATTTTGTTTTGACTGTAATTATATTAAAATATTTATTACTAATAAAAGTTGAAATTATATGCATTTAAGTGTGTACACATATGATTTTAAACAATAAATTTGATTGGTCCACATCAACATCTAAAATTAAGAAAGTTTCCAAATTCTAATATTGTTGTTAATAAAAATTATAAAGATAAGGAAATTATGTATACATTTTTTATTACCAACAAAAAAACAAACATGATATTAAATTAAGAAAATTTCTTAATTTAAAATAGTTGTTTCAATTATATAAATAACTAAAAATAAATATAAGACTAAAACCTATTTACATGTGTGTATATGCACACATTTAGAGAGCACTTTGATTATTATGATGAAATAATTTTACCATTATTTTTGTTATAAAAATTATTTATCTTATTATATAAAGCAAAATGTTTCAAAATTAGTAACTCGCATGATCGCGACACGTGTTAAGTTAACCGATTAGATTTTGACATGTGTTTAATAAATTTTCAATTATATTTTGACACGTGTTTGATAAATTTCCAATTATATTTTAACAAATAATATTAACAATAAAATTTATAATCGATTCATAATCCTAAAAGTTAAAAAGAATAAAAATAGTAGTTATGTTTAGATTAAGAAAATTAAACAAAAACTATAAATAAAAACCAAAGTTTTTTGAAAAAAGGAAAACCCATATTTCAGATTAGATTAAAGAAATTAAACAATAGATAACAATCATCAAAAGAAAATGATTAAAAGCCAAAAAAAAATTTTGAAAAAAGAAAAACCATATTTCAGTTTAGAATAAGTAAATCTTATTATATAAAATTGAATGTTTCAAAGTTGCTAATTCACCTGATCGCGACACGTGTCAAGTCAAAGTTGAAAAAATTTAAAATCGATTGATAAAAAACTTATAAATTATGATTCATAATCTTAAAAGATAAAGTTACTAAAAATAAAATTAAAAAGTTAAAAAATTAAATTTATCCTAAATGGCAAAACTAATATAAAAAGAAAAAAACATTAATTAGTTTTTCCATTTTTTTTTTAACACTGAACAAATTATGAGAACTATTACAAAGACAATTCTACAACGGAAAACGCTATCCGCTCCACAACGATCCACGATCACGATGAACGGCTCCATTTGCACCACACTGAAGATTTCTTTATAAGCTTGCCTCCATTAATCTGCAGAAATTGCGTCATCTGGGAATCGAAACCTGGACCTCATGGTGATTTGGTCAACCATTGGACTAAGGGGGCTTCCACTAGTTTTTCCATTTAGATTAAAGAAATTAATCATAAAAGAATTTTTTTTTATAATTTATCACCTCTATATAAACCACAATTTGGTAGTATGTCAATTACACACCAAAAATTAAAAATCCAATAATCGTATCCAAAGCTATTTACTGCATCTCTTCACCAAATTTTTCTTTCAAAATATATATTTATTTCATCGTAAACTTTGTTTCTAAATTTATGTATTATATATTTTCACGGGTAATCTAATTTTGTTTTCCATTTTTTCGTCTTTAATTTGTTTCACGGGTTTTAAAATATTAAATTACAAACCCGCATATATGCTGGTACTTATCTAATTATCTATAAAACAAATACATGTTACTTAAAAATTTGAAGTTACTTGATTATAAGGCTTTCCACGTAAGATTTTACTTAGCCAACAATTATAATCAACATTAGCATCTAATTTTTTTGCCACATGTCCATAAAAACTTTCCACACGATCGTATGAAATAGATAATGCAGAAAGGATAGAAAAAATTACATTTTTATATTCGTCTTGGAATTGTCATAGATCAATGTAGGAGTTCTTTGTTTTGAGTTATTCTATTTGTTATCAATTTTCTAAATATTTAGTTAAGCTGTATTGATTTTGCATACTTAATTGTCTTCTTAATCAAAACTATGCTCTGATGGAATGTAAAAAGAATAAAAAATGACATGAGAAATAATTCATTTATGGATTGAGAAAGACGAATACAATGAAGAAAAAAATGACCATGTGTAAACAAATGTTCTCATATATAAAATAATGTTTCTTACTTCAATATTTTTTACAATGACCCCTAAGTACGAGAATTAAATCCTCATTGCTTAGGTTTATGATCTCATCGAAGAACCAATGAAAAGTTACCACAACCAATATGTCACAAAAATTCTGGCTTCTATCTGTTCAAGGTATTACTTATAAAAAATATATTTACTTTGTCGGTTTTTTTTTGTTATCATAAATTTGTTTCAAAGATCATTCCATATTCATATATTGTCTTGGTTTCAAAATTATTTTTTTATAGATATGAGAGCAAGATTTGTACTTAATAGTTTGATTTTTGATTTGTAGATTAAATTGAAAATTTGTATTGATTAAAGTAGTTATGGAAAAAGAATAGTTTTTGACTTTCTTGCTTTTTTGTTATTTTCATAGATACATATACAACGAGAATGAAACTGAATGTGATGAAAAAACTTATTCATTCTAATTGGAATAAGTGAGGTATAATCATTGAAAAAATCATTTAAAAGTTACCACAACCAATATGCTACCATACAAAATTAAGTCCGGTCTTTACCTTTTCAAGATAAAACAAACCAAAAATATATTTAATTCGTCGGTATTTTGTAATTTTAAATTAATTTCATATTCATCTATTGTCTTGGTTTCAAAATTAAAGTTGTCATGAATCTAAAAGCAAGAGTTGTGTTAATTAGTTTAACAACTAACTAAGGAAAGAGAATAACTTTTAACTTTATTACTTTTTTGTTATTTTCATAGAAAACATATATAACGAGGATGAAACTGAAAAGATGGAAAAAAAAAATTTCTTGATTTGAAGAAATGATGTATAATATTTTATTTTCGTGTCAATATTATGTTTACTAAATAACATTTGATTATTTTGTTACACGTTTAATTGACTTTGGTATACTAACTTATAAATATTATACCGAATAATATGTTTTTAAACATATATATATATTCAAAACAAGACTGTTGAAATTTCACAAACTATATATAATTTTTGAGATTAAAACTGCAATATTTTATATATATATTATTACAATTATCAGTATACACAAAGTAATATCTTAATATATATAATTGGTGGCATATGATTTTTATCAAAATAATATTAAAAAAAATACCACGGGTTAGCGCAAAACAAGTATAGTATAAAATTAAGGCTTATACATCCCAAGTCAATGGTTCTTTTTGGTCTGGGTCTATATAATCCAGTAAGCACATCGTCATCAATTTCAAACTCAAGACCAAACTCTCTATATAATTGTTAAAAACCATCTTCCTTATAAAATAAAAAGAGTAGAAGCCAAGTAACACCATTTAAACGCCTATTTTCATCAATTCGGAAGGAAGGAAAAAGAAAGCTCAAAGCTTCTTCAATGGCCAAAAAGGCGAAATTTGCTTTTTTCTCTTCCTCATCTCCTAAATCTCTTCCTTCTTCTCCTTCTTCATTCACTTCTTTCCCAGCTTCTCCTCTGAACCAGAACTTTACTCAGTCTACGATGGAGGAAGCCGTGGAGAAAGCGGAATCCGTCATCAGAAAATGGGACCCGAACATGCCTTCCTTCACCAAGATCGTCTCTCTCTTCAACCATAGCAGAAAAGAGGCCAAAGAGTTCATCAGATGTGTCCGTGATTTGCGCAGAGCGATGCACTTTCTTGTCTCTCAAGACTCTCAATCTCCCAAGCTTGCTCTTGCGCAGACCCTGATGCAGATCGCGATGACGAGGCTCGAAAAAGAGTTCTTCCAGATACTATCTTCAAATAGAGACAAGCTTGATCCCGAATCAGTTTCCGGTCAATCCTCAATCTCCAGCAATTCCGAATTTGAAGATATTATGCAATCTGATGATGACGATGAAGATGACAATGAGATGAAGAAAGCTGGCGAATCGATCACTCAGGTTGAGAAAGCTTCAGCTCTGGTGATGTCTGACCTAAAGGCGATAGCAGAGAGTATGATCAGTTGCGGATATGGTAAAGAGTGCGTGAAGATTTATAAGCGGATCAGAAAATCGATAGTAGATGAAGGGATGAGTTTGCTAGGGATCGAAATCTACAAAGGCTCCAGATTTCACAGAATGGACTGGGTCACGCTCGAACATATGATCAAGAACTGGATCAAAGCTGCCAAGATTGGCGTTGCCACGCTCTTCCGTGGAGAGAAACTTCTCTGTGATCATGTCTTTTCTGCTTCCAATTCAACGAGAGAGTCATGCTTTTACGAGATAGCAAACGAAGCAGCCACTAACCTTTTCAAGTTCCCTGAATTTGTTGCCAAGGAGAAGAAATCGCACGAGAGGATCTTCTCACTGATGGATCTCCAGGCTGCGATCTCTGATCTCTGGCAGGACATAGAGATGATATTCCACTTCGATTCAGTAGCTGATGTGAAATCTCAGGCGCTCAAATCGCTGCAAAAACTCAAGGTTTCAATCCACAGTGCTCTCACGGATTTTGAATCAACCATTCAGAAGGATTCGACGAAAGCCCTTACACCTGGAGGAGGGATGCATAAGCTGACCCGATCAACAATGAGTTTCATCTCTTCCCTTTCTAAATACAGCTGTGTCTTGTCTGAAATCCTTGCAGACCATCCGCTCCCTAGAAACACCCGCTTGCTAGAATCTTATGTCAGAACTCCAATCTTAGAAGACGAAGAACACAGTCACGCACTCTCGGTCCATTTTGCTTGGCTCATCCTGGTCTTGCTATGCAAACTAGACACCAAAGCAGAGCATTACAAGGATGTTTCACTGTCTTACCTCTTCCTTGCAAACAACCTTCACTTCATTATTGAAACGGTTCGTTCAACTCACCTCAAGGATCTCCTTGGAGATGATTGGCTCTCTAAGCACGACGATAAACTCAGTGCTTACGCTGCAAATTATGAGATAGCAGCATGGTCCAATGTTTTCATGTCTTTACCAGAGGAACCCACAGACCTATCACCAGAGGAGGCCAAAATATATTTCACAAGGTTTCACACGGCATTTGAGGAAGCATATATGAAACAATCATCACGAGTTGTACCAGATGCGAAACTTAGGGACGAATTGAAGGTTTCGATAGCAAGGAAACTTGTACCAGAATACAGAGAGTTTTACAGGAAGTACTTACCGATGCTCAGCCAGGAGAAAAACATCGAGATCCTAGTGAGGTTTAAGCCAGATAATTTGGAGAATTACATCTCTGATCTATTCCACGGAACACCAATACTTGGCTCATCTTCTTTTTCTTCATCTTCGTCTTCTTCATCCTGGATTTCACTTGGATGTGTTTCAGGCTGAGAGACTCGTTTCACTGTTACAGTTCTGGCTGAATATTTCGTTCTACATGATGTTAAGGATAAAAAATGTACGGATACTTGTGTTTGCATTGTGTGTACAGCAGATAACGAGAACGAAAAACAACATTGAGATTTTCTTTACATTTAAGAAATTAAATTGAGTTTCTCATCTTCTGAATCAAAGAAAAAAAAAAACTTATGAAAAACGATTTAGAAATAAGACGGGTAGTCTCTAATAACCCAAGCTAATATTGATCTAGTATAGAATTTGATTCCGGGAATATACAGAAAAGAAGCCAATTACTTTCATAAAGAGAAAAATACATTAACAATCACACAGACATACTGTAAACATAATGTGCTGAAGAACAAAAGCATTGTTCACTCCTTGAATAACTAGAAAAAAGAAGGAAATACGATATGCAAGAAAACAATAGGATCGCAACTACTACTTAGGAACTCCATGATCTGAAAGACGGGATAAAGATTGCCAACCGGTACAAATTTTGATGATTTGCTTGAGAGTTTCTGATGGTGGCTCGACAGTCCATGTCGGGTAGTGTTCGCTTGGATGGAACACACATTCTTCACCGGCCCCTGTCAACAAGGAGGCTTGAGCTCCGTTCAAGAACAAGTCATTTTCAGATCGCACTAAACCAGCTCTCACTTCGTCCTTGTCAGCAGCCTACATATAAATTCACACAAGATGTTAATGGTGGATTCACAAGAAAAACAAGATGTTCTATGATGCGAGAAGAAGAAGCATGTGAAAGAGATAATCAACCTTCTCTGGGTAGTATTCAAAAGTTTTCTTCTTTACTCCTGCTTCATATATATTGCATTGAGAGAATACCTGATTCCAGAAACATAACTATTAACCTCAGATGAGTAGGAAAGACTAAATTTTGCTGGCTCAAGCAATGATCTAAGATCTGCAATTAGCTTTTTAGATAAAGCCCATCTCCCGTAATTCTTCTAGGGAACTAACTATTAAAGAGTTTACCTGCGCTTCTACGCTAGCACAGACAGCATATAGTCCCCAGTTTCTTGTGTAATTGTTGTACAAATGAACTTTTCCAAACCTGAGACGAGGTTGCCTCTGCCTCGTTCCATCAAAGAAACAATGGTGAATGGTCACTCGGATGCATCTATCATCAACATGAGAAGGATCTGCTCCAATCAGCATCGTCTTGTCATGTTGTGCAAAATAACATCTGTAAACCAGAGGCAACAAGAAGCAAAATTAAGCACCACACAGGAGCATAACACAACGTTAGCTTGAACCATCCAAAAACATCTACCTCACCTAGAAACAGTGATATCCGTGCTTTGTCTGGTAATATCGATAAGTCCATCATCGTAATCGCGCAGGCTACACCGATCAATCCATATGTGTCTAGAATTTGGTTTTATCTGAATGCCATCAACATCATGGCCTCTACCACCTTCAAACTCCAAGTTGCAAATGATAATATGTTCGCATTCCTTCAGTCTAATTCCTTTCCCCGTGATCTTGATTCGCTGTCCTCTTCCATCAATCGTCTTGTAAGACGATACGCTCAAGTATGAATTGAGATTAATGGTTCCAGAAACTGCAAAAACTATCCATAATGGCTCTTTCCTCCTACCTCCTTCGCGAAGAGATCCAGGTCCATCATCTAAAATCACACATAAATAAAACCATCTAAAGATCTTCAAAGACAACAGCACAAATCATGGCAACAAACGCGTCTCACAATCAATAAACAAACGCGTCTCACAATCATGGCAACAAGACGGAAAATTAGCACGGAGAAATCAATTCAAAAGAAAAATTAAGCTCGAAGTATCCATAGATTTCGTGTAAATATGAATTATAAATTTGCAGTATGATCGTCAGTAAAGCATCGGCATAGCCATTTTTATACATGGATTCGCAGATACATTTCACGAATACATCACCTGCAAGAGAAGTGACAACATAGAGATCGCCGTGGAGACCACCGACGGCAAATCGGCCGAAACCCTCGGCACGGCCGGCTAAAGCCCTAAGGCTACAATCGACCTCGGCGTATGGTAGCGTAGTCATCGTTCGTCCTTATGCGAGAAAGGCACAAACACAAGACAAAAGTAAATTCTCTAGATTTATGATTCGGTTTACCAAAGGTCATGGTAACCGGTTTGGACCGGGTTGACCAGTATTTGGTTTATGGGTATATGGACAACATTACATCATCGATCATCTATTTTACTTTTTGAACAAAAGAACTCTCCATTTTTTTGGTGAAAAAAAAAAACTCCATTGACGTCTCCTTTGAAATTGAGCTATTCCTCTTTTTTAGCAACTAGAGTAGCGGAAAAATAATAAATGAATGTTTAGATTTTAAAATTGATAACTCGCGTAATTATAATCCGTATAATTATATTTTAAATTAAAATTTCGTTAAGTTATTCATAAATTACGTTTTATGATTCGCAATTAAAAGATTAGAAATTGATTCATATTATCCATATATCTGATAAACAATCACTCTAAAATGATAAGTTTTAAAATATCTTTAAGATTCATGATAAAGTTCCAAAATCCATTACCTTATCATAATAAAATTTATAATAAAATGTCTTTAAGTTTTATAATAGAAATTAAATCAATATACGATTCATAATATTTTTGGATTTATAAATGATAAGGTTCCAAAAATATAATTTTCATTATATTGTAGTTTCTGTTTTTTTTCTTACTTTACATTTTTCTATTTAGTAATTTCCGTTTAAAAAAACATAATTCATTTTTTTCTTTTAGAAATAAATAATTAAGAATACGAAATTTTATACTATTACATTGATACATGTCACAATCAAAATTAACAATGACACATGTCACGATTTGATGAGTTATAATTATCTTACGTGTCATGCTCACGTTGAACGATTCAACTTTATATAATAAGATCTCTCGTGTTTAATAATAAAAAAAAAATTCAATGAGGAAATGATTAAACTCTTTATAACATATTTTATAATCACATTATTAGTGATTTTTCCTTTTTTTTTTTTATGTAACGGGATATTCTATTTAAAGCATGAGAAAGAAATGTTTTACAAAGCCCAAACGAGCCTAGTTATTTGGAAGCCCAAAATATTACCAGATATCTCATATAGTTTTAAACGAATCATAATTGAACCAGATAAGTTGAAATCAAACCAAGAAGTTGATTTTAAACGAACCATAACTGAACCAGATAAGTTGAAATCAAACCAAGAAGTTGATTGGGAAAAATTGATTAGCGAACCAACCAATTTTACCAGGAGAAGTCGAGTCATTTATTGATCAATCTGAGAAGAGACAAACGAGATGAAGCAGCCGCTAGGGTTAGTGAACGTTCCTCCATCCCAAACCAGTGTTGGAGAAGGTCTGAGGCAAGCGAAGGATTTGATTCTCTGAAACTCGAAATCCTGTTCCTCACCACCTGGTGGATTTGCTTGAGGATGAGCTCTGGTGGTTTGTGCTGGTTTCCATCTTATACATATCATCTTGCCTCAGTAAAAAGAAAAAAAAAAAGAAAAAAAAGAAGAGGTTTAACTGTTTTTTCTTTTGTGAATTGAGCCCGCCATGGAACCCCCTCAGGGCGATAATCTAATAAGCCCCTAATGTTTAAATTTAATCAATAAGCCCCTAATTGTTTAAATTTAATCAACTTTGCCTCCCCTAATCATGTTGCCCCTCTTTTATTTACACAAATGAGATTTTACTATTTTACCATCACATTAAAATAATGTGAAATTAAAAACAAAAGCGTAAAAAAAAACAAAATGAACCGGTAAAAGTGGTACAACTAGTTAACGAGTACAACTGGTATAAATGGTATAACTAGTCAACTTTTCTGAATTAGATATAACTGTTACAACTGGTACAATTAGTTAACTTTTCGAATTGGGTACAACTGGTAGAATTAGTACAACTTTGTTGTAATATATATTAATGTTGTTATTTTTTTTCCTTTTCAAAGGACAATGAATGAATAGTAGTCAGTTCACAGTCAGGGGCGTGCTTACCATGCAAAAAAAAAACATTTGTTTAGGGCTCAAAATATATATAAACTTTAGAGGCCTAATTTTTGCTTAAAAATGTATAGTGGTTAAATATAAACCAATTAAGGTTGATATATTTTTGAACATTAGGGGCCAATTGATATTTTGAATTTCTATATTATTGATATATTTTTGAATTTCTATATTATTGATATTTTTTCTTTTTCTATATTGTCAAACAAAAATTTTGCTCAAATATCATGAGTCCTAATTTTTAAACTCGTTTTGGGCCCATGTGACGATAAGCACGGCTCTGTTCACAGTCATAGATTTTGATTATGGGGGATATTATTCAGGGAACGAGGTTGACGTACAATGGATTCCAAGTGAAGATCCCAACTATACTTTATTGATGAAAGAATCGTTGGAGGAGTTAACTTATTATGGGTTTGGTTAGTAGAATATGCAGAAATATCATAGTAGATGAAGCTACGACGAAACTGAAGTTAACTCACATTCCATTTAAAGCGGATCATAAGAAGGCAAGTGTAATCTTGGATGATGAAGATGTTATAGCATATGTAATGCGGTACAAAGATGACTGTGCTAGTGTTTTGCATGGAACCAGTACGTAACTCGTTTGTGTAACTCGTTTGTGTTGTTGGATGTTAATTTCTGGATAAGTTCATAAGTTTTTGGATAAGTTCTATATGTGTAAAACTAGTACAACTATTTGGTATAACTATGCTGAAAATAGTTATTATAAAAAAAAACAACTCAAACTACGTTTTTGATTCGAATAAGCAACAATGGTTACAACATCATCATACTTTTAGATAAGATAAATTCATTTTTTGAGAATTGGTTACAACATCATCTTACCTTTACATCATATACCTTACACTTTTAGGGTTAGTTTGTAAATCTTAACCCATACTTATGAAAATCTTACAAATTATTACCTTTTACACATATTATTGCATGAACATATGTTAAATGTACTTTAATTACCTAATTTCATTGGTACAACTATAGAAATATAATTTAAATTAGGGTATAACTACTTACAAGTTTTTGACCATGAAGTACAACTATGAACAAATCTGTACAACTGGAATCTTAGTGTACAACTATGTACAAACTTGACGACACACGTGTTATTTTGACGGCGCATGTGTCCCCTTTTGTCGGCGCACGAGTCTGATTTTTTTTTTTTTTTAAATTTTAATTTATACAGTTATTCCAGTTATACTAGTTATACTAGTTGTACCAATTTTAATTTAGTTGTACGTAGTTGTTCGAAGGTAGTTGTTCGAAGTTGTACCTAAATCCACTTTTAGGTGAAGTACCTAAATTAAAAAACTAACCGCATTCAACAAAAACAAAAACATGTTTTTCAAAACAAACTTGACATTCTAGTAGTACCAAAACCATAAATTCAACAAAAACATACCAAAACCCAGAAATTCAACAAATACATACTAAAACATTCTAACTCTTTTGTTTCTTCTTGTGTTTCTTCCCATTCCCCTCTGTATAAGGGGACTTTATTTTCGTATCTTTCACAATGTAACATGGTTGACATTAACAAAGTGTTCATGAAAGTATAAAGTGTTTTTTAGAAACATGGACCAATGAAATATAACTAATTTTCAGTTTTGTCGTAGCTTCTTCTATCCTAATCTTCCTGCATAATTTATCTACCAACTCAGCATAAGTGGACTTCTCAATAGATTGTCTTCATCATTAAAGCGTAAGCTCTTTCTTCTCTTTAAATTCAACGTACTTGATTTCCTTTATTTGAATAACATCCCCTATACTCAAAACGTTTGATTGTGGAATGGTTATTATCCATTGTAACCTGAAAAGAGAAAAACCCGTTCTCACAGTTGTACCAGTTATCCCAGTTGTCCCAGATATCTCAGTTGTACTAGTTATCCCAGTTGTACCAGTTATCTCAATTGTACCAGTTATCCCAGTTATCCTAGTTGTTCCAGTTATCCCAATTGTTCTAGGTCTGCAAATCGTTCACTGCAAATCCCAGTTCTAATTTCGGATTTTCCAAAAATTCAACCAATACAACTTTCAAATATTGTGATCGTTCACTGCAAATCCCAGTTCTAATTTTGCAAATCGTTCACTGCAAAACCCAACAAACATTCAAAAACAACAAATTTCAAATATCTACAACGGAAACGGATAATCGAAATCCAAAGTTCTTGGCCGGAATCGAGAAAATATTGAAGAAGAAGAAGAAGGGGTATCCGTTCTAATCGGATATGGGTCGGATATGGTTGGTTGGGTTAGTAAATACTGAAACATTTTAAGGGTAATTACGTATTTGATCAATTTTTAATTAAAAGAAAAAGAAAATTCTTTTTATAACATGGGCAAATCTGATTGTTTTTCGATCATTTGGGGCATTGCTGATTTCCCCCGCCGGCATCGGGGCCGGATCCGCATGGTGTCTTCTCTTCTTTCCTTGAATCTTCGAAGACACCAAATGGAAAAAGGCTTTATGGTCTGAGATCGTTGAAGATCCCTTGGTCTTGAGTACTCCTCATCAACCGGAGTTTGTGGTGTCAAACGGTGTGGTGGAGGTGACAATTCCTGACAAAATCATGGGTGATGCTGCTCCTCTTTGGAAGTGTTTTGTCGTTGGCTATTTTATGGGAGACGCCCCTCATGTCAGTACGATTCACGCAACTGTCAATTGGATATGGGCTTCCGCAGATCGTTCCCCAAAAATCGATGTCCAGTTCATCAACAAAACCACCGTCTTGTTTCGTATTGAAAACACTCGGGTCCGAGAGAGAGTTGTGAAGAGAAGAAACTGGCACATCGCCGATATCCCACTGGTGATTAATGAGTGGACTCCTGAAACGGCTCAAAACCCACCGGATCTTACAGCTATGCCTTTATGGGTAGATCAGAGGGGAGTTCACAGTTATCTTTTTTCACATGAGGGGCTTCGGTTCTTATCCAGAACCACCAGAAACTTTTTGAAGCTCCACCCAAACACCGAGCGTTGTATTCGGATGGACGTGGCAAGAATCTTAGTGGAGGTCAACCTGTAGAAACCTCTTACGGAAAAAACCTGTTTCAAAAATAAGCAAGGAGAGGATTCATCGATCGTTGTAATATACCCATGGCTGCCTCCTCGTTGCAACTCCTGTCTCAAATGGGGACATGTCGACAAGGACTGCCGGTCTGCAGGAAGATGAGGATACTGTCCAGGAAGGGAAGGAATCAGAAATAGAAATTTGTGAAGAGGGAGAAATTGCCAAAATCAGAAGGGGAAGAGGCGGAAAAGACCAGGACCTAAGCAATTTGAAGGAAAAAGATGAAAAAGCCACTCAACGTACTGGGAACCGCCGAAGCCGCTCTCGAGGTCCCCCAAAACCAATTGTCAGCCGCAAGGATCTGGGTCTCCAAAACTTGAAGAAAGCTTCCTCGCGGAAGTTATGACATCTTTCTTCTCTTGGAACACACGGGGGTTCAATCAACCTCGCAAACACGACGTCGTTAGGAAATGGTTAAAGGCTGCGAAACCTTCTTTTGGTTGCTTGTTGGAAACAAGAGTACAAGAATCACACTAAAAAAAATGATAAGTTTTAAACTATATCTATCATAGACTGGGTTGTATCTGGATAGTTTGGTCTAAAGAAGTGGAAATAGTTCCGATTTTCATGAGTTTCCAACATATAACTTGTTCGGTTACTGTGGTGGCAACAAGAGAAAAATTTATGTGCACGAGGGTGTATGCTTCAAATTTTGTAGCGGAGAGAAGAGCGTGATCTATGCAACATTCATATTTCATTACAACAAATATCATTATTGGGGATCGTTCTTGGGGATTTCAATGAGATTTTAGCTACGCGGGAACATTCAAGGTCGCTAGATAACCTTTCGAGGATGAGAGATTTCCAAAATGCTATCTCGTTCTGTAGGATTTCAGATATAATTTCTACAGACTCAATCTATAGGTGGATCAATAATCAAGATGAAAATCCGTTTGGGAAAATACTTGATCGAGCATTAATAAATCAAAATTGGCTAAGTTTATTCCCTCAATCCCATGCATCATTTGAAGCTGGAGGCATTTCAGATCATGCTAGATGTGTGATCAAACTTACGACTGAAATCTCTACAAGACGTAAGCCGTTCCGTTTCTTCAACTTTACGGCTAGCCATCCTTTCTTCTTATCGACAGTTCATGAAAGTTGGATTTCAGCTCCGCCATTATTTCACTCCAGAGTGGTGCTTATAATGTTTCACCAAAAACTAAAGTCTCTCAAGCACCCATTAAGAGAAATAAATCGTACGAGGTACGAAAATCTTCTTCAACGAACATCTGAGGCGAATACTTTGTTTTGCTCAGCTCAAAGTAGAGCTTTGAACGATCCATCTGTGGAAAACATGGAAGCGGTTTCGACAGCTTCAGATAGCTGGTCCAACCTTGCTACGTTAGAAGAGAAGTTCTTTCATCAGAAATCACGCAGCCAATGGCTTAAATGTGGTGATCAGAACAATGCCTATTATCATCGCGTTTCTCAAGCACAAGCTTCATGGAACTCAATAAGGAAGTTGTTAAGTGAAACAAGTGAAGAAATTACGAACCCATATGAGATAAAAATGGCTGCGGCGGAGCATTTCAGAAATTTTCTTCAAGCTGACGCGACAGATTTTGAGCATTGTTCACCGGAACTACTTTCAAACTTGCTTCAGTACCGATGCTCTCATGAAGTTTGTGAGAAACTCATATCCCCGATCTCAAGTGAAGAAATAAAAAAGACTTTATTCTCAATGCCTTCGGACAAAGCGTCTGGACCAGATGGATTCACAAAAGAATTCTTCACAGCAGTTTGGGAAATCATTGGTGAAAATTTTATTGTGGCGGTACAATCGTTCTTCATTTATGGGTTCATGCCGAAAGCAATAAATTCAACATTGCTAGCGCGTATTCCAAAGAGGATGGATGGTACGTGCTTAACCATGAAAGATTATAGATCGGTTGCTTGTTGCAACATAGTCTACAAAGTCATCAAATGTTTTAGCAAATCGGCTAAAGCTTACTCTTCCGAACTTCATCGAACCGAATCAGAGCGCTTTTATTAAAGGAAGATTGTTGTTGGAAAACGTCCTTTTGGCGACGGAGCTTGTGAAGGGTTACAACAAAGACTCAATCTCTCCATGCCATGCGATCAAATTTGATATCTCCAAGGCTTTTGATACAGTCCAATGGTCTTTCATTATTGGTATCTTGCGCGTATTGAACTTCTCGGAAATGTTTATCCATTGCATCCATCTTTGTATCTTCACGTCATCTTTTTCGGTGGTCGTTAATGGTGAGCTCTAGGGGTTTTTTTGGCAGCACAAGAGGAATCCGACAAGGATTCTCTCTCTCGCCGTATATGTTCGTAATAGTTCAAAATGTCCTCTGTCGACTTCTAAATCAAGCTGCGGAGAGTGGACGAGTTGGAAAACACCCTCGGTGTAACATTGTTCAAGTTACTCACTTGAGTTTCGCCAATGATATTCTCGTGTTTACGGATGGATCAACTTCTTCGTTGCGGGAAACATTTCGAGTGTTCGAAGATTTTGCACGGATTTCTGGGCTTCATATACACGCAACAAAATCTTCTTTGTTTGCGGGGGGATGCATATCGCAAGAGATTACTAATACAGCGGCGGAATTGGGGATTCCAATAGAGAAACTACCAATAAGATACCTTGGCTTGCCATTAATGTGTAGATCAATGACGGCCCATGATTACGCACCGTTAATAGACAAAATAAAAGCAAGAATGCTCTCGTGGACAAGCAAACATCTATCTTATGCGTGAAGACTTCAATTAATTGTTTCGGTCATCTCGAGTGATAACATCATATTTTGCATGTTTTTAAGGTTTAGTTTCATAGGTTTTTAGTTCCACTTTGTATAGTTTTGAGTTGTTTTCATGCATTTGAGTCTCATTTGCATTGCATTGCATTTTAGATGTCCTAGGTTGTCTTTGCATTCTTTTTGGCTTGCTTGAGCCATTTTCAGGCGTTCTTGGAGTCAGAGGAGTTGGAGGAGTGAAAATAGCCACAAAAAAGGTCATTGCGGAAAACAGAGATGCATGATCAGGTTGAGACGTCAGAAGTTTGGCAATGGATGAAAGACTTCCCACCGATGGATTGAGCTCCGATTTTAACACAAGATAGATCAATGGATTAGCTTTCATTTGGAAGTTTTTTGAGACCATTCCAACGGTGCGATCAAAAGTTATGCCGATTTTCGTGACGACGGTCCCGTTTGGCGAGCAAGAGGAGCGAGTGGAGAAACAAGCTTGGATCGATCGATCCACAAACTTGGATCGATCGATCCCATACATCGAAAATTTTCCAGACCGACCTACAAAGCCAGATCGATCGATCTCATATTTTTGGGGGATCGATCCTCTGGATCGATCGATCCCCTACGTTGACCATTTTCTGGGCCGAAACCACCCGAAGTGCTCTAAAGATCGACTCATAAGAACGGTTTCCATTCGGATTTAGCTTCAG